>VZTF01006535.1:0-178172 GCA_013397755.1 Cnemophilus loriae | reverse complement strand
AGAAAAAAGAGGAAGGGGGAAAAGAGGAAAGAGGTAGACATGAGAAGAAAGAAGGGGAAGGGTCTCTAACTTTGCTGCCAAGGTGCATGGAGCTATATTCTAAATCAGAAAGTTCACAAGTTCAAACTTAGCAAGGGAATGAAGAACTAGCAAAACCTTTCAGCCAGCCTTTTTTAGCACTCAATAAAAATTAATTTTTCATGTCACTTGATTAGCCACAGGTAGGCACATTACTACTAATTTTCAGTTTAGGTTAAAACTCCACAGAGACCTCTGGTTTTCAGCACCTGATCTGGCATCTGACAATTTGTGAGGTGTCAGGTGAGTACTGATGAGGTTGAGAACTAGGTGTTGTCTTGTTAATGCACTTGGCAGGGAAGCAGAACAAATTCACAGCAGGAAAAGCCTGTAGTAACTCATGATTGAGGATACACTTCGGACTGGATGATGTATTTTAGAGGTCTGAATGTAGCAGTTTAAAACTGGATTTGGACTTTTAACATTACGAGGAAGGAAAGTTATGATTGCAAGTTCAGATTTTGATCTGGGTTTAAACAATATACAGTGTAATGTAATTAAAAGCTACTTTTCTTACACACTTCAGATAGGTAGCTTAAGTCTGAGACTATAACTGGAAATATAAAAACAATTAAAATATAATTTATGTGACAGTTATTTCAGCTTACAAATAAACTATAGAAAATAAAAAATTACTAGGAGGCTCTAAACTCATAGTATTACTAGAGTTTACATCTTTCACTCTCGGGTAATTTGAGTGGGAAATTTAAAGGATTTTACAGTTCTCTGTAATGATTAATAACTGAATACTATGCACTTTTGACAGGGGCATTCCCAGAGTTCCGAAACAGCTTCCTTGGACAAGTCACCAGAAATCAACAAATAAAACTATGAGTATAACAAGAGTAAATTCTCTGCTTCCCTATTTAGTAGACTAATAGATTTTTTTTTTTTTTTGTGACACCACTTGCATGGATTATTTTGTACGCAGCCAAATATTTTGATGCAGTTGTCTATGCTGAGTCTTGATGTATTTTAACTTTGCAAAACACAGACAAGTTCTGCTCCTTGTCAATGACTGATATTTTATGCATTAAACATGTAATCATGTGGCAATTAAGGATAGTGAAATTAGAATAGTATGATAATGAAGTTCACTTTGAAACAATGTTTGATAAACAACCTCTGCGCAGGATCTCACAGCAAATATTTTTTATGGTCTTTTTTGTTTAAAAAAAGTTCATTGCTGGAAGATCATAGGAAAGTGTTTGCAAAAGACAAACATTATCAAAGACACCAGAGAGGATGCGTCCAAAACAAGGATGATGTATATCACAGAATTTTGTCAGTTTAAATAGAATCATAGAATCATTTATTTTGTAAATGACCATTAAGATCACCCGGCCCAGCCATCAAATCTAAGACTGACAAGTCCACCGTTAAACCATGTCCCTAAATGCCACATCTGCATATCATTTGAATACCTTTGGGGATGCTGACTACACCATTTAATATGGACAGTCAGTTACAATGCTTTAGCACTGTTTTGGTGAAGAAATTTCTTCTAATATCCAATCTAAACCTGCTCTGGCAGAACTTGAGGCCATTTTCTCTCATCCCTCCGTTTGGTACATAACAGAACAGATGACCATCATCTCGCTCCATTCGCCCGTCAGGTAGTTGGTGAGAGTGATAAGGTCCCCTCTGAGCATCCTTTTGTCCAGTCTAAACACCTCCAGCTCTCTCAGTGACTCTTCATAGAACTTGTGCTCCAGACCCTTTACCAGCTCCACTGCCCTTCTCTGGGTACAATCCAGCACCTTAATGTCCTTCTTGAGTTGAAGGTCCCAAAACTGAACGCAAGATTCAAGGTGCTGCCTCACCAGTGCTGGGTACAGAGGAACAGTCACTGCCCTGGTCCTGCTGGGCACACTATTTCTGGTCCAGGCCAGCATGCCACTGGCTGCCTCACCCACCTGGGCACATGCTGGCTCATGTCCAGCTGCTGTTGACCTGCATGTCCAGCTGCTTTCCAGGCACTCTTTCCCCAGCCTGCAACGCTGCATGGGATTCTTGTGACCAAAGTGCAGGACCTGGTCCATGGTCTTGTTGAATCTCATACAACTGGCCTCAGCCCATCAATCCAGCCTGTCCATATCCCTCTGCAGAGCCTTTCTACATTCTAGCTGTTTAACACTTCCACTCAGCTTGGTATGGTCTGCAAACTGGCTGAGAGTGCACTAGATCCATTTGTCCAGATCATAGATAAAGGTGTTAAACACGGCTGGCCCCAACACTGAGCCCTGTGAAACAACACTCATGGACAGGTTCCAGTTGGATGTAGCTCCATTCACCAACAATCTCTGGGCCTGGACTTTCAACCAGTTTTTTATCCAGGGAACAGTACAGTTATTCAAGCTGTAAGCAGCCCACTTCTAGAGAGGACTTCGTGGGAAATGTTAAAGGCTTTAGTGTCCAGGTAGACAACATCCATTGCCTTTCCCTAATCCACTAGGTGGGTCACCTTGCCATGAAAGGGGATAAGGCTGGTCAAGCAGGCCCTGCCTTTCCTAAACCCATGTTGGCTGGGTTTGATCCTCTGGTTGTCCTGTTCATTCTCATGATGGCTCCCAAGATGATCCGCTCCATGACCTTCCATGGCATCGAGGTCAGGTGACAGGCCTGTATCTCCTTGGATCCTCCTCTGGCCGTTCTTGTAGATGGATGTCACACTTGCTAATTTCCAGACAACTGGGACCTCCACAGTTAACCAGGATTACTGCTGAAAGATTGAAAATGGCTTTGTGAGCACTATAATTTGAATTTATCTGCAATGAAGTAGCAAAAGGAAGGTAATAACTACCACTTATCAGCCTTCCAGTACCTAAAGGGGGCCTACATGAAAGCCTGTATTCAATGTATTGAATTGGGATGGATTTGAAAACCTGCTCTACGGAAATATGTCCCTGCCCATGCCAAGGTGGTTGGAACTAGATGATCTTTAAGGTCTCTTCCAACCCAAACTATCCTATGATTCTATGATTCTGTGATTATATGATTTCAGTTTAAATAACAAATAGACAGCAACACACTAAGAACCAGTCAGCAAATGTTCAAAAACAGTGTAGCAAAATAGTCTAACTTCTCTTCTTTGAATTCTTCTGATTCTTCTTTGAATGATACTCATAGGATTTGTCTCCTTTACAGATTTCATGCAGATGAGGAAGGACTGTGCTGTTGAAGGTATTCTCCTGAAGATATTCTCCACGTACCACAATTCAGTTTGCATGGCAGATTAGTCTTAGAGAAGTAAACTTTCACGCTTTTAGATGAAGTTAAACTGCTAATGGTCGCCTGCTCATCAGACCTAGCAGATGAGTCCACATTGCCCTAAAATACTCATAGTGTAGGTGTTGGGTTTTCAGTTCTTTCACTGTACTGATTGGTTGGCATTATGTGCTCTTACACAGTTGGCCATAATAAGATAAAGTAAATTGTGTCCTGAAAATTCTCAGAGGCAAATGTACTGATCAACTCCACTCTACAAATTTTATACCACTCTATAGCTATCAAAATTTTTTTGAAAAGCTCAGGACTGGCAAGGATGGGAATTTCTGTTTATCTTTGCTAGACTCGTCAGATTCTTTTGATTCCAAGATTCTCCTATACATAATCCTTTTAAACTTAACCTTTACAAGCAGTTGTAGCATTGAAGCATAACATAGAGAGCTTCTCTTAAAATCTTTGTTCAATTGTTTCTAACAGCATTCTTTGTAGTGCCAATTCAGTGAGACAGTACCTCATATATTCATGATTCCAGAAATCAGAAATGTCAGTGCTGTCAATGCTCTTACACTGCTGTGACATAAGAGGAGTAAGCTGGTTGTGAGTTATTGATCTCATTATTCCCTTATTCCATTTGCTCTATTATCAACAATAATGTTCAAGTAACAAATAATTTCAGCAAGGAAAATTCAATGTTTTCTCTGAAACTGAAGGTTCTGTTTCCAGTGCTGCTTTCACAAGAACCCCCCGTTATCGGATCTTCCTCTAAGTATAAAGGTATTTAAATCTGTTGAGAATGAGGAATATTAAAAACTGGAACTGAATGAATAACAACTTCACTTTTTCTAATTTTTGCTTTCTTTTCCACACATTTTAAAATGCAGATAAAATTCAAAATAATGAAAAAAACACTCTCCAGATTTTTATTTGAAACATTTTCTTCTTAAAGTGTCTATTTTCTTTATATTTCCTAATTTATTTTATAATTTCATTTAATAATATAAAAATTATATCAACAATTTTAAAATTAGTTTCAAAATAACATGGTGGAAAATCACACTAATTTTAAATTATGCTTTAAACATATGTACAGTCAGCTAACCAATTTTTTTCTCAGAAATTCAAAATATATTCTTTAGAAAAATTTATTTTTTAGAAAAATATATTTTACTTTTTTCTTCTATAGGAAAAGTAACTTACGAAAAAGCAGAAGTAGCTTCCTTATCCTATGAATTAAATATTAAATATCAACATTATTAATTTAAATTTATGTAAGCAAGTTAGCTGGTTTTGTTTTGCTGCCTATTACATATCTATTGACCCAATAACAATGCAGTAAAATATGAAGAAAGCAAATTCCAAACTCATCTATTTTGATATTTGTCTGACAGGTAAATTTCAGATATGACAGGACACTGCTTACAAATTTAGCAGGTGGCCACAGTTCACAAACTGTTCTTCAGATGTCCAGTATAAAAACAATAAAGGCTGAAACGTTTCTCCTGTTAGTGCCAATAGGAAATCTCCACACTGTGAATCAGACTGAGCATGCATGGGAAACGATCTAACCACAAAACCTGCAGCCAGGAATGCGATTGAGCATGTGTCAACTACATGTGAGAGTCAGAGGAAAATGAAATTTGAATTACATCCTTGGTCTAAGAGTTTCTAAAAAAACTAATGGTCATGTTTACTGGTTTGGAGAAAGAGAACTAAAAGCATTATCTAAAAATGTTTCTTCTCATTTCTCTTTCTTTTTATTACCAAAGTGTCTTTTCCTCAAAAAAAAAAAAGGTTTTGGTGTTTTGTTCAATTCCTTCTGACTGTAACTGAATCAAAATAAGAAAAATAATACTAATGACATATACAATAACATGATCAGTTCAGCATAACTTTTGTGTGGAATGCTGAGCATCAAATATTTACTGTAAACAGCACACAACAAAGCCAAAATCAGGAACACTTTAAAAAATATAAATGGAAAACCACTCTCACAAGAAAAAGGCTTCCTCCCTGCTCACACTGCTAGAATCATTATTGCTGCTTACAATTACTTCATCATATTCTCTGTTTTATCCTCAGGAAGGAATGTAGCTGGGAATAGGCTGTATGAATTTTTTCTGCTGTGGGAATGTGCACTAGTTTCTGCGACAACCCAGGGAAGTCCTTATGTCATACACTTATGCCACATGCAGTGCCATCAACTCAGGCATGTGCAGCAAGTCTGTCACTTCCCTGAAGCACCAGTCCCACTGTGTCTTTGCAGATGGACTGTAAAAAATGTGGCCAAGCTGGCCAGAAATGTTGGAGTAGATACCATATTATTACAGAAATGGATATAATTTACTTCTGCCGCTAAACTTCACTGTTCTCTTTATAGGTCTTTATGTTCTGCTTCAGAGCTTTGGCCCAGTTTTTAGAAAATATAATTTACTTTGCAGAGGTATATATTTAGGGTTTTACTAATGGGAATTTATGTAAATAATTTTTGCATCTCCCAGCAAAGGTGTTTCATTGTTTAGTTTTTGCTTGGTTATTTTTTTCTGTACAATGACCCTTAGTTTAGTCATATTTTTGTTTCACTTTGGAGCTTTCAAGAATTCAAAGGCCTTTTTGAATATCGAATATCCCTGAGGAGCCCCTCTCTAACACAGGAAGTTATGTTGTCTCCAAAAGGATGTCTTAAAAATTATCTAGTCTTCTCTGAAACAAAGACATAAACATGTATATATTTACTACAGGTGTGTGTTTATACATATACATATACATATACATATATATGGAATTAGAAGAAAAAGCTGGGATAAAGAAAACTAATATATAAGTAGCAAAGTTTATTTAGAAAGTAAATGCAAGACAAAGGGTAAAAGCTTTTGTTTTGTTGACCTGGACATAGCACAACTGTATTGGGGCACAAGATACTCACATTTGGTCAAAGCGGAATCTTCCATGTTCCAGATGCCACATTCTTAGAGTTAACTATTATCTATCCACATAAGCAGAAAATTTAAATATGCATCTTAAAATGTCCAATATCCTAGTGTCTGCTGCCTTCAGTTGGACTGCAAAAACTCTTGACCTTACCCTCTGCTTCAAGAGATGTTAAAGAGGGGTTGAAACCACTCCCCCAACATCTCAGATGAGTCAAATGATACTAATGACTGAACTACCACCAGCAAATAAGTGAGCATGCTTCCCACACTTCTCTCTCTGTCTCGACTACCTGCTGTATTAAAGGAACCTGAGTGGGCCCTGTGTGATTAGCTCAAGGTTCCAGACTGGCAACAATCAAATTTCAAGACTCTTTGTTTTTTACAGATTCCTCATTCTCAAGTCATCTTTTTCCTGACACCAGCAACCTGTGATAAACTCAATCAAAACATCTGCTTTCCAGACCTGAACCTTGTTTCAGAATAAGTTCTGTTGATTGACCTGACCCTTTCTGAGGTGCCATTCCACCAGAGATCTTATTTTTCAAGACCCGGGATGCTATTTTGAATGGTAGGATGGGCTATAGGGTGTTTCCAGCCAGCTGATATTCAACTCCACCATGATACGTGTGATGCTTGCCTTGGTGAGCTTGCAGCAGTGTGACATGCTGATGTTCAACACCACGTAGGCTTTAATTATCTGGCTTACTTGATTATGGCATGTTTTGCATTCATGTATAATTCTTGCAATGGTTTCGACAGTCAGGTTCACTCTCAACCAGAGCCCACATCCGTGCTGCATTCCTCTCTAGGGCCTTCTGAGCTATATATAGCTCACATTTATGTTTCCGGTCTAGGTTTGCCTGAGACACTTTCATTCTTATTCTCAGTCATATTTATGATGCCTTATTCTGCAAGCAGTGCTGTTAACTTCACCAAGGCTGTTGGAGGAACTGGACAATATTCAGTATAATTAATGACTTAGATACTATAAAAATATATGACAAGAAAATGTCAGTTCAATTTACAGTGCTGTTTCAGATCAGATATAAATTGTTTATACACTATAACACCTTTTAAAACATTTTGCTATCCTTCTGTCACTGAATTACTTAGTCTGAAATGGAATACTTTTACTATCAAACACATGTTCTGTACCTGAATAACAAAATGGGTGAAAATAGAAACATGGTTCCAATGCACAGAAGTTGAGGTGCCATTTGGGTTAATGCCTTAGTCTATTGCTATTCAAGGGAAATGTTTCTTAATTTTCCTGCTCACAGACACAGGAAGATTGAAGAAATAATATAAGGAGGCAAGATTGAAATATACCAGCAATTTTGAAAAAGTCTGCACTACATGTTTGTTGCAACATGGGTCAATAAGCCCGAGCTAACTTCCCCCACAGCCTTATAAAATACCAAAAGCAAAGCCCCAGGGATAAGATTAACAACCCATACCTTGCAAACTTACTTCAGTTTTTAAGATTTTGCTTCCAAGGTTAGTCTATGCCAACAATGCTTAGCTCAGTTGGTTGGAGCATGGTGCTAATGATGCCAAGGATGTGGGCTCAATCCCTGTATGGGCCATTCACTTAAGAGTTGGACTCGATGATCCTTCTGGGTCCCTTCCAACTCAGATTATTCTGTGATTAGGACTTCTGTGGTTTTGCTGCTAGCATTCAACCTAACGAGATGAAAGCTATGGTACACACAGCCATATAACTTGCAATGCTATCCTGCCACTATAGCATATATCTGAACCCACTACCAAGAAAAACCATATAAAGCATATACTCATGAGTATTTCGCAACAAACAGCTTTTATCATGACTTAGAAATTAAACTTTAATTTTTTTCTTCATCTTATAAACTGAGAGTATAAATTAAATAATGAACAAGTTTTTATCATACAACTATGGAAATTAGTACAGTCCAAAGCTACAAGACACAAAGTGCTGTTCATGAATTGCAGCTAGCACACATACTATAACGAAGGCAAAATACAGGACTGTTTTGGGAGGGACCACACAACTTATACAGCATTCTATTAAGGCTTCTAAGTACATCATTGCAAGCATAATTTGACTTCATCAGGGATTTGAGAGTTTTGATAGGAATAGTAAAGGTTAAACAGTTCTCGTAGGCTTCAGGAAGAACGCTATTTAAGCAGAGTTTTTCATAATTAATCACTTTTTGCTTCTCTCTGCGTTGTTTTCTTTGCCTCCTTATCCTTGACAGTTTCTCACTAAATGGGACTGCTACAGATGCAACTTCTCTTAAATCGCAGTACCTTCCTTGGAAGTCTAAACCACAGGGAGCAGGTACATATTTCTCCATGACAGCATCACCTTACTAAGAAGGAGCAATTATGAGAATGAAACAGTTGTCATACTTGTTATCAAGTACATTCATTAATTATTTAAGAAAACATCATTAAACAATGATTTGATAAAACTTCTCAAATAGAATAATCAAACATCTGCTGTAAGGTAATTTGATTCAACATTCTCAAATAATTTTTTGCCTCAGTCTTCACTGACAAGTGTTCCAGTAAAACTGTCAGAGTCACGAAGGCAAAGGCAGAAATGGGAGAATTAAGACCCACCCACCATAGAAGAAAATCTGGTTCACAAACATCTAAGGAACCTGAAGTTGCACAAGACCATGCATGAGACTTGATAAGATGCATCTGCGGGTCCCGAGGGAACTGGCAAAGGAAGTGTCATCATATTTGAAAACTCATGGCAGTCCAGCGAACTTCCCTCTGATGGGAAAAGGGGAAATACCACCCCTGCAGGAGAACTGCTGACCTGTCAGTCTCAGTTTCTGGGCCTGTTGAGAGCATGGAGTGGATTCTTCTGGAAACTCTGCTAAAACACATGGAAAATAAGGAGATGACCGATAAAAGCCACCTGGCTTCACAAAGGATAAGTTGTACCCGAAAAATTTAGTGGGCTTCTACGGGGAGGTTACAGTATTGGTCTACGAAGAAAGAGCAACTGATGTCTTCTCTCCAGGCTTGGGCAAAGCATTTGACACTGTTCCACATGACAGCCTTATCTCTAAACTGGAGAGACACAGATTTGATGATGGACCACTCGGTGGGTAAGGAATTGGCTGGATGGTCACACTCAAAGTGTTGTAGTCAACAGCCTGATATCCAAGTGGAGATCAGTGACAAGTGGCATTCCTCAGGGGTTGGTACTGGGACTGGCCCTTGTTAACATCTTTGTCATCAACACGGACAGTGGGATCGAGCTCACCCTCAGCACCAAGCTGTGTGGTGTGGTCAACACGCTGGAGGGAAGAGAAGCCACCCACAGGGACCTTGACGGCCTTTAAAGGTGGGACTGTGCAAACCTCATGAAGTTCAGCAGGGCCAAGTGCAAGGTGCTGCACTTGGGTCACGGCAATTTGAAGTACAAATACTAGATGGATGGAGAATGGATTGTGAGCAGTCCCGATAGAATCGACTGGGGGTGTCGAAACTCAACATGACCTGTCAATGTGCTCTCCCAGCCCAGAAAGCCAAATGTATCCTGGGTTGCATCAAAAGAAACCCGACCAACAGGCTGAGGGAGGGGATTCTTTCCCTCTATTCAGATCTTGTGCTGCTCCAACTGGAATATTGTGTTCAGCTCTGGGGTTCCCCATGGATGTCTTGTAGTGAGTCCGGATAATAGTCACAAAGATGATCTGAGGGCTGGAGCACCTCCACTATGAGGAAAGGCTAAGAGAATTGGGATTGTTTAGCCTGGAGAAGAGGAGGCTTTACGAGACTACCTTGCAGTCTTCCAATACCTAAAAGGAGCCTACAAAAAAGATGGAGAGGGACTTTTTACAAGGACAGGTAGTGACTGGACATCGGGTTATGGCTTTAGTCTCAAAGACGCTAGGTGTAGTTTAGATATTAGGATGAAATCCTTTACTGTGAGGGAGGTGAGACACTGGAACAGTTGCCAAGAGAAGTGGTGAGTTCTCATCCCTGGAAGAGTTCAAGGCCAGGCTGGGTGGGGCTCTTAGCAACCTGATCTAGTGGAAAGTGTCCCTGCCCAAGTCAGGGGGATTGGAGCTGTATGTTCCTTTAGGTCCCTTTCAACTCAAACCATTTTGTGGTTCTATGATTTAACAGAATATGTTGGAAAAAAATTAAATACACATTATGTATCACTGAAAACATAATAAAAATTGACAATGCTTCTCTTTAGCAAACTCCAGCTTCTGTTTTAAATCTTGTATAGTTTTATTATCTGTAGACAGGAAAATAAGTGATTTATACATGATTTTTTTCTTATTGCATTGTAAAATGTCACAAAAATATGGTGTAAGAGAAGAAACCAGAGAAATTCCCACAATGAAAAGAATCCCTTAGGAATAGAAAAATAGAAGAACCTCTTTTAATAGGATAAGATAGAAACAAGATATTTCGAAAAACCTTCAAGCTGAAATTACTTGGTGATTATAGGTTTTGGTTCCTGTATTGGCTTTTCACTGACATACGAGTAACAAAATGGAGTTGATGAACTACATACAAAGGAAATTCTTCCTTTATTGTTTCAGTAAAGAACATCAGTACACAGGTTTAATACATGCTAATAAAATTTAACATTTTCATATATTTGACACTGGGACCACTAAGTAGATTCGATACACAGTAATGTTTTCAGTCTCCCTTAAAAAATATATGTGAATAGTTCCTTGTTATGTTTACTCTATAACAGAGGAAAATTGCAAAGACTTTCAGAATATTTGGCAACACATGCTCACACTTAATAGGCTATAGAGGAGTTCTAAACTAAATGGATCCAGATGGTTTCCTCCACCCTGTGGGAATACAGAAACTGGACATGGTAAATATGCCTGGAAGAGTCACCCTCACAGACGGTTGTGCAGCTATTACCAGGCTGACTGAAGTAGCCATTCTTGTATAGTTATCTTTTTCTTGTGCATGCAGAGTGAGAAAATATATCTATTTAATTATCTATCTAGATCTCTGACATTTATTTCTTAAACTATTCATTTCTGCTTAACATGTTCCTGTTCAACTTTTTTGTGGGGAAGAAACAATGCTACAGGCTTGGGGAAGAGTGTCTGGAAAGCTGCTTGGCAGAAAATGACTTGGGAGTGCTGGTCGACAAGTAGCTGAACATGAGCCAGGGTGTGTCCAAGTGGCCAAGCAGGCCAAAGGCATCCTGGCCTATATCAGCAATAGTGTGGCCAGCAGGACCAGGGCAGTGACTGCTACCCTGTACTCAGCACTGGTGAGGCCTCAGTCAAATCCTGTGTTCAGTTTTGGACCCTTCACTGCAAGTCAGATATTGAAGGGCTGGAGCACGTCCAGAGAAGGGCAATGGAACTGGTAAATGCCCTGGAGCAAAGTTCTTATGTGGAGTGGTTGAGTGAGCTGCAGTTGTCTGAAAGTTATTAAAGCTTTCTCATCTGGGCCAGCCATGGTGCTGGGGACCTCTACCTCAGACCACAGATGTCTTTCAGGTTGGGATTCAGATGGCCCCTCTTTATACATACTCGCATAAACTAAAAGAAAATCTATCTTTAGAGGCTTAAAATATAGCAGGAGAAGAAGTAAAAATTGTTCCTGCTGAACAAGAGCAAATATATCACTTTCCTATCTTTTGACAGATTTAAAAGGTGGAGAAAAATAAAACTCCAAACACACCAATGCTACTGCCCCTTTTCTCTCGAATAAAGAATTTACAAAATATCTTATCTTCTAATTCAGGCATTTCTAAGTGTGTTTGTTTTACATAGCTTCAGAATACGGTGACAAAGATAAACTCGAGATTATCAGAGTTTACCCAATGGCAGAACCACTTATATGTAATGCTTTAAGATCTGCTCTCCTAGAGCTAATGAATTTATTGCTAAGTTTTATTGTTGAATTGCCTGTGTCTAACAGAATTACAGTACTTCACAAAAATTATTTTCTGTTCCTTTCTTCCTAATTTATTTTTATCTTATAGAACACACATTTAGTTACTGTGCAGCAGGTGAGCTTGTCCTACCATATAATTAATGTGCATAATAAACCACAGAATATCACCAGAGGAAAAGTGCAGTTTTTAATAATGGAATAATGATTTTGTATCCTATATCCTTCAACACTGAGAACTAAAATTGACTCTGTCCGTATAACGCTGTCTTCATTTCTATGTGAAAACCCCACTTGCTTAAACGCACATACCCTCAAAGTCACCCAGAAGGGAATGCACCCTCTTTTTCAAACCTGAAGTACATTGGACTTCATGCAGAGGAATTTTTAGAGTCCCAGGGGGTGGAATTCAGCTACCTCCTCTAAGCTATTGGTGTAGAGCTAATTTTGCTTCTCCACAGAGACTCTCTTTCCTGAAGGCTAGAGTATATGTCAAATCTAACTTCCTGGCTCTCCGAGTCCTCTGATCTTCTGCGGCTCACCCTGCCCAGACCCAGCACATGAGGAACAGTCCGCCGTGCCATGCCTGTGCACCATGTGGCACAAGGCGAGTGAACTGCTAAGATTTTGATGTTCCAGATGTCTCTGAACACTTGAGGCTAGAGTACATTTCTGCCTCTTGTATGGAAATAGTTTTCCAACTGCTCAGCAGGTGCATAAATTTTATTATGGCATTTAGCCCAGTGCCACAACACAGACACAGCTTCGATTTACTGTTTATCTTGGCTGATGCATTAAAATTACATCCTTAATCACCCTTCCTGCATTTCAGTTTCATTCAAGTAGATAAGCTTATAATATGGCACTGAAATTATAAATTTATCTACAATGTATGTGAGTGTTGCCAGTGCTGGGTGTGCAGACATCAGAAAGAAGAAATTCATGCTTGGTTTTCTCAATAATTTTGCTTGAAGCATGCAACCTGCTCAAACTGAAGAGCTCCAAAGAGATACAAATTTTAATAAACACACATACTGCTTGCGTTGAGTCATTGTTTAAGTTTATGAAATAGAACAAGCCAAGTGTCTATCTGCACTTCATATTATAAGAAATAGAAAACCAAAATAATAGCAGTTAAATAGCTCGAACTTCATCCATGTGATTTCATAAATGTGAAATTTGCTTCACTGCATATCCTGATTTTAAAATATTCACAGCTGGAAATAGCATCAATAACATCCATTTCCAGCCAGAAAAATCCAATTAGTTGTATGTAGTTAAATCTTTTTAACTAAGCCCAAAATATGATGGAAAGTCTCTAAAAGGGTGAATATTTAAGAGCTGGACTCAAAGATATTTTGGATCGCTTCCAACTCAGAATATTCTGTGATTCTGTGTATGATTCTTCCTGATTATTAGATGTGTGATGCATACAAGCACTAGGAGATTTATATTAATTTTATATATCCCATATAAATTGCCTCCAAGTATTGACATATAAATTGAAATAATCCTTAGAACAATCAGTATTTCTGCAGCATGAGATTTTCTGTAGATTCAAAACTAAAATTTGTATCCCTTGTTTTTTCATCATTCCCCTGGATAGAGAATCTTTTGTCTAATCATTGCGTTTGTTTGGAATGTATTCCTAAAAATAGAAGCAAATTAAATGATTTGTCTTCACAGCTCATCAGCTTTTATCTAATCAGAGTGCCTTTGATATTGATTTCCATTTTAGTTCATCTATTTATATTTCATTTGCTTTTTTTTCCTTTTTCCCTTTTTTTTTCCTGGCCACATGCTTGCTATTACCAGTGATGGTTTTATTTAAACAGAAATTGTCCTTCTCTCTCTCATGGCTCTTCTTGATAGATGAGCCAAATATACCATAGAACTAAGAGCCATAAACTACAGAAAAGCAGAAATACAGCCTCCACTGAGCTCCTGAAGACAGCTGCAGTTAAGGCATCTAGGAATTGACCAGATCAATACCTAGACCTACAAAACGTAATAATGCTAGATTTATGAATCCTCACAGTTTTTAATTTCTTCAAAACAAATTATAACACAGAACTCCGCTTTTCCTGGGGGATGTGGAGAGTGGGAAGGAGACAAGTTTCGTTCAAAGATTGTCTTAACAGCATACAGAATACAGAAAACGGCAAGGCAAAGAAATTGCTTCTATATCAATGCTGGGGTTTTTTATTTTTTTTTCAAATGTATTTCGTAGAATGTTGTCTTTTAAAGATTTGTAAGAATTTTTGCTACAAGCATCCATTATCAGGAGGTTATAACAGGAATAAAAGAATTTTCTTGAGGACAAAACACAGTAGACAAGATGCTGCCAAACTTAGGACTGCATCAGGAGAGCAATTTCTGATGAGAACATGGAAATATGAATGCCATTAGAGTATAACTGCATGGCACAATTGTATTACCTAGCAATTCCAGTTGAAACAATCTGAAGGGAAAGCACAGGATTCTGAAGAGACTGTTCTAAAGAGAATGCTAGGAAAAACCTTAATTGTTTAATTTAGTTTAAGGAGAAAAATGATGACACGGATATTTTTGCTGTTTATAAAGTCCTTAGGGTAAAACAAAAGAAAACCAAGCAACATGGTAGTGTGGCGGGTTGACCTTGTCTGGCCTCCAGGTGCCCATCAAGCCTCCCCTTTCTCAACAGGACATCATTAGGAAAATCTTGTAGGTCGATATAAAGACAGGGATAGATCACTCACCAATTACTGTCATGAACAAAATGAACTCAGGAATATTAACTAAATTTAGTGCCAATAAATAATATAGTGGAATAGTGAGAAATAAACAGAAAACTAAAACCACCTTCCCCACACAAATATTCCACCTGCCTCTTCTTCCCAAACTCAGCTCACTCCTAACTCTTCTACCTCCTCCCCTCAAGTGGAACAAAGGGTGAGAAATGCGGGTTATGATCAGTCCATTAGCCTTAATCTCTGCTGCTCTTTCCTCTTCACACTCTTCCCTGGTTCCAGCCCGGGGTCCCTTGCACAGGAGACCAGTATGACCTAGTTCAATGTGGCCTGGAGTTCATTAACTACTCCAGCATGAGTCTTTTCCATGGGATGTAGTCCTTCAGGAACAGATTTCTCCAGTGCCTCAGTCAGCTAAGAACTGAAATAGATAAGGAAATTGTTCCTTTTATTTTCTATACCCCAATGTTCATTCTAGCAGGAAATTAGTACATTTCTTTATTGTCATTCCTTTTAAAGTTTTCGGTTGAGGAGTTTATGATTTTTTTTGACGTCAGTAAGTAAGTAGTTGTAAACCTAAGGGCTTGTCCTAAAATAAATAGGCTCAGAAAACCAGCGATCATCACCAACTAACTAACATACAACTAATGTTTCCTGGATGGAGTGGATTGCACAGCACTTCACACGGTATGAATTAAAAAACAAAAAGTCAGATCAAAATTATCATCAAAGAAAGAGTTTATAAAAAAAATCCCAAGAGATAATTTGAATAGTGCCTCTAATCTGCAAAAAGAATCGAAGTTTGAAGGGACTGAGTAAAAAGTAAAAGAGATCCTGTCTCCTTGTCATTCTTCACAAGGTGAACTCTTTTATTTTGGTGAGAAGGCATCAAGAAATTTGAATGTACCCTTTTGTG
The DNA here is from genome assembly GCA_013397755.1 of Cnemophilus loriae. Classification (NCBI taxonomy): domain Eukaryota; kingdom Metazoa; phylum Chordata; class Aves; order Passeriformes; family Corvidae; genus Cnemophilus; species Cnemophilus loriae. Next base: position 162,402 of record VZTF01006535.1, on the reverse strand, counting down.
AGACACTAAGTCTCAGTCCTGAAGGCATTTAGAATTCACTTATTGTTTGTTTCGATGAGACAAGATATGTTAGTGACAATAATCCTTAACATGTTTGAAGGGAAGCTTAATAGCATCAATTCCAGCAGGTTGATGTAAGCTCACAGTAAGTGACAAGGCCATTCACACAAAATCAAATGACTTCCTAAACCTCCAAATGTCAGTAAGAGCTATTCAGAATACACAACAACAGGGACAGGCAATTCCAGTTTTCACAAATCATCTTCATATTACCCAGTCAGTAATTGCTAGGTGCTCAATTAATCATCCATGTTAGTGCTTATAAGCAGCCTACAACCACTTGTTTAGTGGGAAGCATATTATTTCCCAGAATGAACAGGCTACAATATAATAGTAGTCTTTCCTGAATTATAAACAGACGTTAAAGTTAAACATGTAGATACATGCTTTATAAGATTAAACATGTAGGTATATGCTTTACGTAACACATTATAATAACTACACAAGTAAATATAATTGACTTTTTTGTTTTTCTATTGAGAATTAAATAGAAAATGCAGAAAGAGAAAACTTGAAATTATTGGGTTAGGCGTCTAATAAGCTCCTAGATCCTTTAATTAAAGGATAAATTAAATTAATTAAAGGTAAAAAAAAAATATGAATAGTCTTAAAAAATTAAAATAAGCATTTTTATATTTCTGTCTAAAAAGGGTTAACACAAAGACTTCTTAAGGAGCTATTGCCAAGGTATGGCTGCTAGATATTTGATGACTAATTTTAAAGGGTAGTGAAAAGTTTTTATACTGAAATTTGTACACAGAGATTTCAAAATAAGCAATATTATGTTCAATTTTACAGAAGGAAAAATTCTTTAAATATGACTGAACAAAACACAAGTTTAAAGTACCTTCATTATATAAACCCTTGCTGAATTTTTCCACTTTGCAAGAGCTGATAAGAAGCATTAACAAATCTCCACCTTGCTTTTATAAAGTAGTCTATACGAAGCTGATAGGTAAAAAGATTTTTATGTTGCAGACAACTGGAGCAAGTGTATATAGCATTAAATCTTTTTATAATTCTCATTAAAACAATATTTATTATGGAATTGTGTTTATGTACCTGTATATCACCATATACCTTAGATCAAAGGAAGGTTCTCAGTATCTAAGTGGATCACCTGAAATCGTACAAACAAGTTAAATATCAACCTGATGTAGTGCAGTTGCTTTTTAACCAAGATTTGAGGCTAAAATATTTTCATACTCTTGCACTGGACACGAGGTTTTAACAGGAGTAATAACTGATCTTCAAGGTATTAGGTTTTGCTATAGCTTATACCTGACTAGACAAATAGTTTACTGAGCCCTGAGCAGACTGAGGAGATGTCTCCACAGGAATCAAAGTTTTCTCTCAATTATTCTCCTATAAAGTCTTCTTTAATATTTAAAGGAGAGTTCCAATATTTCATAACAACAATAGTTTTCAACTACTGGAACGAAAAAGGGTTTAGTTTCTCAAGATGTTATGGACAGACTTATTCGGTACATTATTAAATCATTTAACATCAATTAATAGTTCTGCAGTGTAATCACTGGAACAATTTATACATATATTAATGTGATTTTTTAATGATTTAAGTGCCTATTATAGACAAAAGTGCAACCGAAAAAATGATGTTACAAGCTAAGCAATTAAGTATGCCTGTTTTGATTTTTTTTTAAGAGAAACTCTTTTCAGGTACTTTATTTTAGCTGGTAAATCATATGAAGAGCATCTACAAATAATTTGGGTGTGGTAAAAATTTAAGGTTACTTTAAAAAGTACTTTTAAACAGTTTGTCTTTTTATCTAGGTCATATCACAAAGCTAAAGTGCACAGTCTTGTGTTACTTGGACATACTTATGCTGAACAGAGGTAATTTCAAATGTGTATGACCAAGTAGTAAGTATTCCATGGTTTCAGAAAACTTTTGGTGATGTCTTTTCTGCCACAGAGATTTTAAAGTCCCTGCTTTAATTAATTCTGAATGATTAAAGGCAGAATGATTTTCCAAAATCTTTGCAATCCGTGTCTTTACAAAATGGTGTGATAAGCAGTATTTTAGGTTATCCCTCAGACGATCTTCAAAGGATCCTTTAGATTAACAATGCTGTCCATTCACAGTTTCGAGAGCTACAATTTGTCTCAAAAACAGAAAGCATTTTTGCAATCTCATGGCCTAATATGCTGACAATGACATCTGGAAATATATATAAAATACTCATCCTCATTTCTATCTTCTTGACTGTATTAATATGTCCAGGAGCTATTTCTATTTCAGTTTCTCACTGCACCAAGTCCTACAAGACCATAGAGCATACGCAAGGCCGCATACTTCGGGTTTTTAAACAACTCTGCTTATTAAACAGCCTTAACCACTGAGTGCGATGACAGAAAATATGATTTGTGAACATAAACCAGCCTAAATGGTTTGTTTTTATAAAAGTAAGTGTTCCTCTTGGCACTATAAATCATAGGTATAGTTATGGCATGGGTTAGTGTCAGTAGCATTTTAGCTCTTCACTGTGAGTTTTATCTCAATTCCACTCAGTGCAGTAGTTTCAATCTCATGCGCCATAGTTCTTTGTCCTCTTTATCATTCTAGTTCATCAAAGAGTTTCTATTCATTAATTTTGTGTTTATTCGTTCATTACTCTTTTCTCAAGAAGAAAAAACCTCACTTTTTTACACAAGCCAATCCCATCAGACTCTGGATTCGCTCATTTTTTCTCCAAAATTTCCATCGTTTTCTCAGCATTTCTGACATTGAAATCACCCACCTGAAATTATCTGAGGATTTCTGGCGGGGTTTCTGGACTTTGCATCAAGAATTACATAATAATATATATAAAATTTTAATCTATGGTCCAAAGTTACAGCCCACAATCAGCCCTGTCAGACATAAATTACTGACTGCTTCATTGTAGATAATTCTAGGTATTTTTACAGCACTGTATTTGCACAAGTCTTTTGGGACCTTATCACTTTACCTATTGCAGTCAAGGAAAGATCTGTATTTCATTTAATGCTCACAAAAATAATCCCCTGAATTGAAAATATTGGATGTAATTGTCTCAAAGGCACTTGGAGGTAAATGAATGTTGAAACCCTTGTTACAGAATATATTGTGGTATATTAGACAAATAATGTGTTGCTTTCTTAATCTGTCCTCTGAAAGACAATCTTTAGAGACTAAAAACTTACTTGATGTATTATTTGAAAAAATCTGCTTTACTTAGTATGAAATGAATTTACTGTTTATTTCCAGGTTATAGCATCACATTTGACTAAAAATGAAAATTTCATTTGGGTGTGAGTAAGCCTAATCTTCAAGGCACAGCGTGGCAGTGGGTCATAAAAATCAAATTTTTTCTGTCATGTTTCTTCATGAACAGAAGTTTTTGCTTCCATGTTATACCATTTGATAATTCTGAATTAGCTATTACAAAAATCAATAAAGCACTCTGTCTAACATAACATAATGTCCTAGTGACCAAGATTTATGGGGTAATTCTTGACTAAGTTCTTCATTCTTTCTCAAATGTGAATGCTGCATCAAGAAGCTGATTTTCATGATTATCACTTGAGTTATGAGCTATGACTTTACATCTGTCCTTCTGATTATCACTATAACATTATGCAAATGTAGTCCCTGCTGGCTCACATCTTAGTTCAGTCTGGCTGATAATTATATTGCAATGCTGTAATGTAAGCACCTCTACCTCGAGCTTCACGTTTTGATTTGTATAATAACTTTAAACACGTTATTGCAAGTATATAGCAAAATATTTCATACAAAAGCTAAATGCATATATATGTAACACAACAAGGTCCCATGGCTGAAACTGTAAATGCCTCATACCATCACCGACATTGAGCCCCCGTAGCCCACATTTCAGTTCATGGGCTAGTAGAGTCATGGAGGACAACAAAAAACCTGCTACATTCTACATATTGCCACAGTGGAATATATTCTGTACTTAGACCAGCAGTGTCAGAAGCATCATTTTGTCTACAGAAACCATGATTAATTTGCATGTTCCAGACAGTGCTTCATTTTGGAGTCACAGGAAGCAGATTTATTAACCAAGGGTATCTATTTTTTACAGCTCTACTGTCTCAAGGGAAATTTGCTCTCAAAATCAGAACAAAATGAAGAAACATGGATTAACTTTTCTCATTTCAACCTTATTTTATGTAGTAAAATAATATAGCGACCACATCTGTAAAGAGATTCCATTTCATCTTGTGTCCTGTCAGACCAATGCTACCAACAGAGTATGTAGCATTGTCAATTATTGCTGTGATGATAGATAACCCCAAGAAACTTGCTCTTATTGTATATTTTACATCACAATTTTCCCCTTACTAGAATACATCATCAGAGCAATAGCTCTTCGTCTCATCCATCACTTCAGCAATGCTGCCTAGTGTAATTCATCATAAGAAAGGGACACTTATAAGTCATACTTCATCAAAATGATGGTTCTCTGTGTACAAGGTAAAAGAGCCTTTCTTGATACTGCAGGTGTGGTAGAGAATTTATGGGAAACCTTCTCATGATTTTTAAAGAAAATAATTTGTTAAAAATCACTGCCTAATGATATGTAATGTGCAGGGACTTGATAGCACAGTGCTCACTTATGAAATAAACAAAAATGGCTCTTCCAAGTTTCTTTGCAACTAACAGGACACCTCTAAGGGTAAAAAATAAAAAAATATTTTTATAGCATATTTGGGAGTGGAAACCATGTCATAAAATAGAACAGGAAAAGAAAACTACAAAGCTAAGGCTCCAACAGCGGGTCAACCAACTTCACTTGTCAGAATTCAGAAATCTGAGCAGTGTTTCCTATCATTAGTCTGTAACTAAGCCTCTGAATTAGCAGCTATTCTGAAAGGACATTTCTTGAACAAGGACTGTGCAAATATCTTTTATTCAGTCTAACACAAGTATCTTACACGACAAAGACATTCCTTTCCAGAATTCTTATCTATGATGAACCTCTCAAGAATATGAATATGAAATATTTCCTCTTAAAGAATATGAAATTTGCCTTTGATAGTATCTTCGGCTCCACTTTTGAAGGGAAGAATACCTTTTTTTTTCCAGAATGTAACTCTAACAGAAGACGTCATACACAAAAGAGACAGAGCAGAGCTGTTCCAGCACCTGCAAAATCTTCATATTGTTCTTTTGTAACCTGATGGCTGTGCTGCTGCCTCAGTGATAGCTATGCTGCTACCTTTGCTTCCCTTTCCTGGTGTTAGTTGATGGTATGCATGCTGAGGTCTTTCCCTTCTGCATTAGAAAGTTGAATAATTCTACCAGGAATAAATTTCATTATCGTGTACATTATCTTATGCCTTTTGGACATCATTTGAATAGATTTGCAAAGTAAGTTATTGCAAAATGAGTTATTAACACCTATGAATACATGCACCACTTGGGAAGTTCAGATTTATATTATTTTGTCACTATTAGTGACAGTGATTTCTAATAAGTTCATTTATTCTCCCGGAGCCAAATTCAACTTTGAAGAACCATTACTTCAACATTAGTGGTTTATGCAATTTTAACTAGCTTTTTCCAGTTAACAACACTACATTTTGTACTAAGTCTAGCAAGTACAATTTACATGAGCTCTACCTCGCAAGTTTGTGGCCATGAACCATATAATTTATGCTATCCCACAAACTGACTGTTGAGACCCTGTATGCTACACAAGTCACACAGCCTACTTACTTAGCATAGTAAGTGAAGTGCCTCAAAGTTGTTTCGTGAAGTCTAATATTTAAATCATGGGTCATTCTTGGAGTGTTACCTATGTATTTGTAGTCACTTCATTCACTATTGGATTTGCCACCTTTAGTCTTCATGAAACACTTGGCTGAGGCAGCTCCACATTGATAACAAGCACTGCAAAACTGATCACAGTTTTACCATGGGCAGTTTGCAGATTCTTAAAAGAACAGTGCTCTTCTTTAACAGACGATGCAAATAAAGTTTAGTGCTTTTAAGCTACAAATATTTAATGTCCTGGGAAGTAAAATAATTTTAGATATTTAAACTGAAAAGTTATTTCAGATGCTTTTACTGTTATTGAGCAGGAACTTAGCCATTTGCTTGAGACAATGTTGCATAAAACAGGTTATAGAACTAGAAGTGTACATTTAAGTGTCTACCCTGAGAGACATTATCAAGGCTCTTTACAGAAAAAGGAACCCATTTGTTTTCGTTATTATTTAACTCCCAGCACAGCAAGAGAGCAGCCAACTATTGCAATAACATTTAGTTACATCATCTTTATTAGGGAATTTGAACATAAAGCATGTGGTTTTGCATGTGCTGGCACTTAGTGACCAGTGTCTCCTCTGACCGTTAAATAGAAATTTCACTCATGTTCTGCTTCTTTTGATTTCTAATTTTTTTTCTTTTTCTTTTTTCTTTTTTCTTTTTTCTTTTTTCTTTTTTCTTTTTTCTTTTTTCTTTTTTCTTTTTTCTTTTTTCTTTTTTCTTTTTTCTTTTTTCTTTTTTCTTTTTTCTTTTTTCTTTTTTCTTTTTTCTTTTTTCTTTTTTCTTTTTTCTTTTTTCTTTTTCCTTTTTTCTTTTTTTTTTAAATAAAAATCTGGTTTTATAGAGTTACAGAGTCATAGAAACAGAGAATAGTTGGGGTTGGAAGGAACCTCTGGAGATTATCTAGTCCAACCTTCCTGCTAAAACACATTCACCTAGAGCAGGTTGCACAGGAGTTGCATCCAGGAGGGTTTTGCACATCCTTAGAAAAAATAATGCAGGGGAGATCCTATCACTCTCTACAACAGCCAGAAAGGAAGCTGTGGTAAGGCAGGACTCAGTCTGAGTTCTCACAGGTAACAACTGGTAGGACAAAAGAAAATAGCCTCAAGTTGCACCAGGGGAGGATTAGTTTGGATATTAGGAAAAAATTTCTGAAAGGATGTTCAGGCTGCCTGGGAAAGAGGTGTGATCATCGTCTCTGGAAGTGTTCAAAAGGAGTGTTGATGCAGCTCTTGGGGGATATAGTTTAGCGGTGAACATGGTGGGGCTGGGTTAATGGCTGGATTCAATGATCTTAGAAGTCTTTTCCAAATCAAATGATTCTATGATTCTATGAGTGTCATTTGGCTAATTCAAAGCTCCTTGATCAAGGGAAAGTCATTTTTTCTGTAGACATTCTCTCTTTCCTCCAGTGTCTGGGGTTCCTAGGGCTAGCCATAGCAGTAAAGACTGAAGCAAAGAAGGAATTGAGTAACTCTGCCTTTTCTGTGTTCCTCATCACCAGGTACCCACCTCATTCATTATCAGGCCCATATTTTCCTTAATCTTCCTTTTGATACTGATGTACTTGTGTTGTCCTTGACATGCCTCACAACATTTAATTTCCACATGGACTTTAGCCTTCCTTATCACCTCTCTGCATATTCTGACAGTGTTCCCATATTCGTTCTAAGTGGCCTGTCTCTTTTTCTACATTCTTTGTGCTTCCTTCTTTTCTTTGATTCTTGCCAGAAGCTCCTTGCTTATACATACAGTTCTCTTGGTCCCTTTTCTGGATTTCTTCCTCATGAGTATACGTTGCTCTTGAGCCTGGAGGAGACAATCCTCGAATGTTAATCAGCTTTCTTGGCCCCTCTTCCCTCCAGGGTTTATTTTCATGGTATTCTCCCAAGCAGATCACTGAAGAGGATAAACCTTGGTCTCCTGAAGCCCAGGGTAGTGAGCTTGCTGTGGAAACCTCCTCACTGCCCCAAGGATCTTTTCAAGGTCACTGCAGCCCAGGCCGCCCTTGAGCTTCACATTCCCACTAGATCTTCTTTGTTGATGAGAACGAGGCCCAGCATTGGGCCTCACCTTGTTGGCTCCTCTATCACTTGGAGAAGAAAGTTATCAGCAATGCACTCCGGGAACTTCATGGATTTCTTATGTCCTTCTGTATTGTTCCTCTAACAGATATTGGGGTGGTTGAAGTCCTCCATGAGAACCCGTGAGTGTGAGGCTGCTCCTATCTGTCTACAAAGGGCCTCATCCACCTGGGCCACCTGGTCAGGTAGCCTGTAGCAGACCCCCATTATAATGTCAGCTGTCCCTGCCCTCTCTACATTAAGTATTGCTTTGCAAGAATGAATTGTGTAACATGAAAAGAATGTGCATCACTGGTCTAAAATATATTGCTTGTTCATTAATTGTGAAAAAATTAATAAAATATGAGAAAATACTTGTCTACAGCTTGTTTTCAACTATATACAACTTGGAATGTCAAGATAAAAATTCAAACACATTTTCTTGGATATTCCATTAGGCACCAGAAGTAGCTCTATGTGACATATGAAGTACATATGTTTCCTTAAACTCTCTTATTCTTTAATGTAATACCTATGTAATATCACTTAGAACATTTAGGATGTGGAATTTTATATGAAGCAGATAGGGAATATAAAATAGATACATTCTAAAGTAGAACTACTATATTAATCAGGTTTTACTCATTTAAAACAATGCTCTGAAATGGTGTGAGGGAAGGAAACAGTGTTTTAAAAGTTACATTAATGTTATTATAGCTTTAGTGGGCCTAGAAGAATTATCCTTTCTTTCCAGGCATCAAAATTGTGGGAAAATTCAGGAATAGCCATAATCAGAATTCAGCTATTGTTTCAATTTCCCCATGTGCAACATTTACTTAGATTTCAAAAGAACTTTCCTGGCTAGTAGCCAAGCAATTATTCATGTGTAAAAAACATAGTTCTACTGCCACTAAATAAGATAAGACTATTGTGTAGATGTCTAACCAACATGAAACAAATTACAAATCTCAGTTCTGGCTTTAGTATTTCTTCTCTGAATATAACTAAAGATTTAAGAATAAAAGGTCTAAGGTAAACCAGGTAGCTAAAATTTATTTAGACATTTTTAAAGCTCTTAATAGAAGTTCCTTACTAAATATGAGACTCTGAAAAATAACGGATTAATGCTGCAAAACGTTATAATGAATAAATTAAAGACTAGGAAATTAAGAAATGGAAATAAATAAGGAAAAAAAAATGCTACTTTCTCTCAGAGTGAAGAGTATCTTGCTTCAAGAACAATTTGTCAAGGTTTATAATGTGTAACTCTCAGAATGAAAGTAATTTAACAGTGAATTGATTTTAGGGATCAGGACTGTTAAGTTTAAACAGTGGTTTGAAAGAAGCGAATAAAGAAAATTGCAAAAGAGGCTGTTCGTGATTAGCTGTTTCTGGTGTTGAGTGCTGCAGGCCCTAAGATTACAAAAAATTAGCAAAATTGTCCAGTACAATAATATGATCATGTATCCACAAAGGCGAGGAAAATTACATGTAAGTGATTATTTTGGTCTCCTTATATACACTGATAGCTTCTCAGTGGCTGAAAACATTGTAGAAATAAAACTAAACAATTTTAAGGAGAAACCAAGTAATAGTCTGATGAAACATGGGACAGTCATAACTATAAATAGCATACTATGATAAATAAAATAAGAAAAGGATAAATAGACATTATATGTAATTGCCTTCAGTGCAGTCGTGGGATGACAATATTAAGACTAAAAGACTTCTTTTCACACTTAACGATCAAATATTTTCTCTTTCTATACTGTCCATGGATCTATTTTAATCTCAGAACCTTCCATGTGTAAGTGATATTCCAGCAAGAATGTACTGGAATAGTAGAAGCTTTTAGGCGATATTAGGTCCCTGCCTTTGAGAACACATCTGCAGCTGAGTATGAAATCCAGCAACCTAGTTATCCTGAAGGGCCCTCAGTACTATGATCAGTAAAGCTGATGACTTCCAAGATATTTATGATGCTTTTGGGGAAAGCATCTTGGCCCTTATGCACATTGGGAGGAGTAGAACAGTGTCATGTCTGTTCACTAGGTTACCTGGCAGCAGAGGTAGAAATATTTAAATATTTTTTTCTAGTCTGCTGGTTTTAACTGGCATTAAAAAAAATGCTTAAGGATTGAAATGAACTTTACAATTTGGCTCTGAATAATGTTTTCCTTCAAAAGAAACTAGTCATGAAATTTGGACAACATTTCCAGCCATATTTTCCTGAACGGTTCTTTTCAACACAAATAGTCTTAGGATAGTAACAATAAATCAAATTGTAGGCATACACAGACTTATGGTATGCTGAATTAACGGTGGTGGGGGTAATATCTTTAATTGAAATAAGTAGATAACAATTTCATGAAAGCTAACCGCAAAACAAAAAAAAGAAGCAGCAAAAATGTAGCTTCTCTGTAGTAAACCACGTAATAATTTTAAGAATAATTATTTTCCATGACTAAAAGTTAGAAGACATATCTTTCAAAACTGGTGTCTCTTTTCTTGTTTTTCTTTGACCAGATTGTCCTGTGCCCTTTCTTCATTTCTTTCATATCTTTGCCAAATTAATTTTGGGAATAAAACAAAAGTCTAGGAAGACATGTTTCAGAGTAGTTGTCACTGCCTACAAGGATCTCTTACAAGTTCCTATTTAGAAAAGTCCTTATTTTCAGACAAATTACTTGTAAGGCTTTAGATGAGTCAACATAGTACACAGCATCAGTGTTGGATATTATATCACTGTCTCAAGGCAGTGCTTCCTTTTGCATAATAAGTCTGCATGTTTACCTTAAGGAATGTCAATCATTCTATATTCAGACTGCCTGTCAGACAGCTGCAATGAAAGACTGTTTAAACACTTCACAGCAATTAATGCAGATACGAAATGTTGTTCCTTTTTTTAACATACTCCCCTCCACAAAAACTAAAAAGTAAATGATCCTCCCTTCTTCATGAAGAACTGCCAATCTCACTGGCTTTGGTGGAAAAGTCAGATTTCCAAATTGCTGGCAGAGCAGGTTAAAACAACCAAACTTCACTCTTGAAGTCTATGCAAGCACATGCAACACATGTCCTATATCCTGACCATGCCAAGGAGAACCATACAATCAATGCAAAGATGACTCCCTTGCATGCAGTAGTACTGTTGCTCTGGGGTCCTGTCTGCCAAGCTGTGTGTGTACAGTTCAGTTTTGTTAGCTTTCATATCTCCGTCTTGCTGAGTACTCGGAAGGGATTCAGAACTGTACGATCACAGCTTCAAAATATGTCTGACAGCAAACTTGGTTCTATTTACTACTGGTTTACAGCTTATAACTCACATAAAATAGCCAATAATATTTCTTTACTTCTATCAAAAACTACACAGAAGTGGCATTTATTCTTTAGAAACTTCCCTGTATATGAGCTAGGCTCTGCTCCAATGTCTTTTTTATTTCCATTGCACAATAGAAGATATTTTCCCTCCTAAATCTCTGTGGCTTTACTGAGATTGCTACTATTGTTTTCCCGAACCCATTCCCTCTTGCTCCCTGGAATTAAGTATTGTAAAGCTGTGTGCTGTGGCAAGCATGAGCACCTGCAAGTGTGCAGTTTGTGAACCCACATATGCAACCCACTGTTGCCTTTTCAGCCTTTCTTTACATAGAGTTATTTTGGTAACTGGTTTCCCAGCATTCTCTAAACATTTCTCTTAATCTTACTGTAAAGACAGGCTTTCATATCTACCTCCTTTTCAACATTTAGAATTTTTGGAACAAGCAGTTTTTTCTATATTCATAGGTATTGTATATTGACCTAATCCTAATTCTACAGCTGCCTGAGACCGTATCCTGTTCTATTCTTAGAAGTCTCAACAATTGCATACCAAAATAATGCATAGCATAAAATATTTTTCTTTTGTATAAGCAAAATACTGTTTCACACATTAAAGAGCAGTGTGCAATGAGACACTCCATGTAAAAAGCACCACCAAGCTTTCTGAATCTCTAAAACTAGAGACTATTTTCACTCTGTAGCCTGTCTTCAAGAAAGGCTTAAAAGGCTTCAAAACTCAGCCAAAGCTTCATACTAAGCACCTACTAAGTATTGTGCATTGCTGTAATCATTACTATCACAGGACACAAAGTACAGATTCAACAGCCAGTCAAGAGAATCAGATTTTCTCTTCAGGTTAATCTTACCACGGCCATTTAGTTATGCAGAAATACAGGAAGGAACACTCTGGCTTAAGGAGTCTGTTTGAATAACATTAAGTGAACATTGATACATGAGAGCTATCCTGTTACCTGGCTATGATGACACTGGGTTGTTCATAAGGAGGAGATATTTTCACAGAATTAGAATGTTCAAATCAATTGCTATAATTACTTCTGGTTAGTAGCTGAGTAAAGGTTATTCTATAACAATAATGCATCTATGGTAATATGATAATAAGTAGGGATATAATTTTGTCAGTAGTGATCTGTGCTGCCAATGCTAATTACACTCTCCAGTGTTAACCACTGTGATTAAGAAATGATTAGAAAATGAATATTTAAAGTAGAGTGTAAAATTCATGTACACAGGATATTTCCTTGGAGCTTCCCTTATTAGTTTTGGACATCATGCCAAGCTTCTTCTGCTAAGCAATCTTAAGCTATACAATATAAGTAGCATAAACAACTGTTTTGATTTTAATCACAAAGGGTGATCCATTACTTTCTCCTTATTCCATATGTCTGGCATGAAATGAACCCAGATTTTTTTTTTTATTATTAATGCTTAGGCCTTCTGTGATTTTATATTTTTCAAATGTGATTCAAAGATCTTGACAGCTTTGTGTCACTGACGAATCGGGTCCTCAAAGCAGCTGTGCATCTCCCATAGTGCAACTACCTTCCTACCTTTAAGACCCAGTGCCTGTTACTCTGAAGCAGATCTCCTGTAGCCAGATGTGTCCACATCTGTATTCTAAAGAATTTTTTACTAAATTAAAATGAACATAGCATTTTGCAGTGTTTATGGTATAAGACTGAATATTTGTTCAGCCTTACAAGTTTCCCCACCTGCGAGACAAACTCCTTCCTCATGTGAAATTAGAAATCCTAGAAATGCTGAAGATTTGTACAGCAATGACATATGCACTCAAATCTTGCTTTATCTGTTTCCATAGTAATTCACTATGTGCCACAGGCTGAATTGGTTTATACAGGACAGAGATCAACGGGCAGTCCAGAAACAAGGTTTACAGCCAGCACTGGAAGCATTTAAATACAACCTGCTCTGAAATCGGACACTAGCTGTTCCTAATCCCTTTCCAATAAACAAGACCAGTGATTCGGGAAAAACATGTAATAATTTTACTTTCAGAGTGGGGTTAGGTAATTCACAGATTGTCAAAGGGAAACTATCATAACAAACTAAGGAATAAAATAAATGCGGTGTATCCATTTCTAGACAGTGCTGGAATCCCATTAATAGCTTGGTCCTGTCAGCAGATTTGTCAGACCCTGCAATTTGAATATGCAAATACCTCACAGCTTCCTCTCATTTCTCTCCCAGTGCTAAGACTCCATAGATGATTTTGCATTAAATGTGATGCCAACTGTACATCAAAGAATTAAATCTGCCTCTTAGATTACTTTGTATTTTATATGGCTTCACACAAAGCTGCCTTCCTCTCAGCTGCAAGATTTACAAGGTACAGGACTTACAGGTTATTGAGGACTGCATACCTCACCTGATAGATAAACTGCCCATTCTTGGATGAGATGAGGGATTTAGGAATAACCCAGGGGACTGTGAGGAAACATGAAACACAGACATCTATCTTCAGGAACACAAGGCCGCCTTGAAGTCACTCAAACCTTGCTGGGTTGCAGCGAACAGAGAAATGGCTTTTGGTTCCTATACTCCAGACCCAGAGTCGAACTGACAAGGAATTCCATGTGACAGGGAAAAAAAAGAAAAAAAGAAGAGTGCTGCTGGGCTTTCAGGGCCAGGGATTTATCAGCATACAGCCAGGCAAAACTAAGCCCTAAATGTTATAAAGATGAATGAACAAATGACAAAACTTCACACTAATTGTAGATCTCTCTCTCCTTAGTCACTGGGTTATTCCTAACAGTTTCCTCAAACCCTCAAGATTCCTTTCACAGACTGGACTTTTAAAGGCCACTTGGGTTAAGTAGAGAGACAAAAGCAATTCAAAAATCTGCCCATCATTTTGTTTTATCTGGCACTGAGGCTCCCGGTCACTGCTAAGGAAAACCATTAAGAAGCAGATTCTCAGATGTTTTGCTTCTCCACTGAACAGTTACAGGTTTATTTCAGTACAAAGCCCTGTAAATAGTGCGCTTTTATGGGAAAAAAAAAAGTCTATTTTCTAATGCAAACCTTCAAACCCTCAGCTGATTAAAAAATTAGGACTTATTTTTTACAGAAAAGTGATATTCATAAAGATACATCTAAAACTAAACCTGTATAATATGGGGAGAACTTATCCCAGATGAGGCCCAAAAGAGAAAGCTTTTGGCCCCTGAGTTTACTGTATACTTAAAGCACCAAATTTTATTGGGTTGGGATTTTTTTGTAGTAGCATATTTTGAAATTTCAGTTCTCTAGTAATTTGCCTTAGTGCAAGTAAAACTATACAATAATCTCAAACTTTACTTATAACAAACTGATGAAGAAAACGTATGACAGCAGAATTGGTAAATTTTAATTGCAAGTGCACAGGAGAAAACTAATATTTTTAGATCCTTTTAATGTTCATCTTTAAACACTATTCCAATGCCATATTTATGTATAATCACATTTTAAAAAATATCATAATTTATGTGCTTGCAAGAAGAAAACAACAACATCTTCCTAAAAACCTGATAGTAAACAATCGTGTCAATCAGTCAAATGTAATCAGTCATTAGAAAAGAAAAATGCAAAACAGAGGTTTCTTAGTAAATAAGAATAAAATCATAGCCAAAAATATGTTCCATTTTTCAGGGGATTTATAAACTGTTTGAACAATTCAAAGGTAAAGTATTTGGACTCTTCTGTGACTCACCTATGATCTCAACCAGAAAATGAGTGTCTGTGTCTTAGCAGTGTTTAGTGCAAGAGGGTTGATGTGCCTCTAAGAATGTACTTTTTCCAATTTAAAGTGATCGTCAAACTTGGAATATTTTCAATGGCATTTAAGCAAGAATAAAAAAGCTTGTCATCTTAGTGCTATGTCAGTTGTGACTGGGCTCTCTGAATGCAAAAATAAAAATGGAAAAATTACTTGAGTGGTAGTGGTGAAAATATATGTTCAAGTGCTTAAGGTTCTGAGATGAACAATTCACAAAATTTTTAGATATCAGAGGTCTATTAATTTATTATGTCTTAGTAGCTAGAAGAAGAAAGACATCTTTATTTTTCAGTAAAAGTGAATTATGGAGCCTGAAGGAAGTAAAATATCCTATGTCCTATGAAGCAAAGTTAACCTGAAAAGATTTCTAGAGAGAAATTGCAATGAGAAACTGATTTTCATGAATCTTAGAGCACAAATTGGGTGCAAACCTTATCAATTTATCTCGAGTACCATAGCTCTTCATTCCAGATGCAGCTCAAGTCTTGACGCTTCTCTGAGAGTGAAATTTACTTGTAGTAAAACCCTAAGGTATCCATTTACCCAATTAAAGCTTTTTATAATGATTGAAGAGGCACAGAGCCCAGGTACAGGGCATGCTTATGAGTTTAAACCTTCCCTATAATCTGATGAAACTGTGCAGTGAAAATGCCTCAGTCTTTGGGTTAGAGATTAAAGATACATATCTTTCATTTGGATATAGCATTTTCACCCGTTACTTAGAAATAACGCCTGACAACATAAACACATATATGTTTTTCCTGTCCACTTTCAGATGCCATTAGTTTTCAAAAGATATGAATTAAAAAGCTTAGCAGAAATCAAATGTCATTGAACAAGTCGTTTTTGGAGGCCATGGTATTATTCAGATTTCATGGCCTGTCTGTTTGCTTCTTGCTGAACTCCTCTGCAGTCTCTCCCAAGGCTCTAAAGGCTAACAGTACGGTCTGAAGCTTTTGCAGCTCATCTCTCTTAAGGTTGTAGGCATTATTTTAAGTTCCTTTCAAAATATATACTGTGTTGCTTTATTTTTGAAAAGTAGTTTCATAAAGATCTAACTTGATCCTTAAAAATTGAGTACCTCAGACTCCCAATACAAATTCAAATTGAGTCAAAGTCTTTCTGCAAGCTGTAAAGAGACTGACTCCCAAATTATTCCCCAAGGCACATATATTTCTCTGCCTTTCCCAGCTTTTTCTCTTTTGATGACATTCAAAATGAAAGAAAATCTATTATTGCACAATTTCAGTCTAATGGTAGAAATGTTGAAAATCCTGTTTCCTCTTGTGACATTTGCCACCAGACTCACAGTGTAAAAAGACTGTAAATAAGAGAATATAGACTCCATTACTCTCTGAAGGTCACTCTTAAGACAGACTACGTAGAATATTCATTTATTTTATTCTTGCTACATTTCTCTTGCTGATGATAACATTCTAGCTACATGTCCTACATTTGCAAAGAGATTTGTAATCATCCTTAATGTTAAGAGACACACCTCAGTTTGAATAAACACAGTATTCTCAGTTTCCATCAATATTAATTTACTTGAAGCTTGTTCAGTTGCTACTGGAAACTGGACAACACGCACAAGTAAAAAATGCAAAATAATACTGGAATATGGAGCATATTGCATCACACAGTGAGCAAAAGAATTAGAAAGCAATAATAATTAGCCATTACATATATTAGATTTTGTCACTGGAATTCTTTAAGTATTTTTTAACAGAAAGAATTTAAATACATAATTGGATTTACTGACTTGCCTGTTTTAGTTCTGGTGTGCTACTGATTTACTATCTTGCCTAGGATAATTAGAACCATCACTAAGAAATATTTAGGTAGCTCTCCAGGCCAAGTGTAGCAAAACTGAACAGAGTGAAAAGGTGAAGTGGAAGAATTGGCAATTTAGAAAATAAGAGTTTCTCGTTCTCAAAGATGAAAACAGGTACCTTTCAACAAAGTTATGTTCATATTTTGATGGTGTTCTACATTCAATTAATTCTTTTCAGTCAGCAGACAGATGGAATGTCGATCTAACATCTACTTATCTTCATCTTTTAATAAAGTCCTAGCGGCCAAAATGCATTTAGAAGGTCAAGGAACTTTAAGCATCTGGGAAGCAGAGAAAGAGCTTTGCTGTCTCTGCTGTGCTGGGATACACCAACAAAATCATCTCCATTCCCTGTGCACAACTGTACTACCCTATTCAATTCCTTAATCAAAATTTAAAAAAGCATTCAAGGACACATATCACTTTTTAGGTTGGGTCAGAACTTGTGTGCTGCCTTCATTGTTTGCTCCTGTAATTAGAAAAGTTAATAAACAATTAAAGACCATCATTGTCTAACTGAATAAGGAAACAAAGAAAGGAAGAAAAGGGAGATTTATTACTTTTCTTACGTTTGTTAGCAAGTCTGTAGTCTATATAGTAGAAATTAAGTTTCTTACTCACTTTCTTATTTACCTTACTTACCAGTCTGAAATAGAAGACAAGTAAGGCAGAAATGAACATATGATGCAGAAATTGCACCAAGCGGAGAAAAATCCATTATTTATATTTTGTTTCCTATCACACATCCAAAGAAATAAAAGTCATACTGATTCATTGTCTTTTCACCAAATTTATTTAAAGAACATCACTGTACCTCCTTGGTGTCTCCATTAAGTAAGTAATTCCAGCTGGTGAGCAGTGTACCAAGCACTGTGTTCTCTAATGTCAGAACACCCGAGGGAGATACCAAGAAAGACGCATATGTCAGATATGCAATACCCAAAACTGTTTTATGAGCTCAGAAACAGAGAGTACCACATTTTGAAGCTTTTCAAGTACGAAATGGCTTATTTTATTTGGATCCTCATGAGTTAGTTTCTTTTTCAAAAATTATAGAAATATAATTAAAATTTAAAAGACCTGTTCCCTCTGAGCAGCTTTTTAAAGTGTACAGCGTGTCATTCGCAATGATTACAAATAAAGTAATTTTCTGTGTGAAAACTATATCTCATGGATCTGAAAATACTTTTTGTTATTTATGGTAAATTATAGAAGAGTCAGCAGAAACCAAGTGATTCAATTTAGCCCTATGTCTATGCAAGAAGAGCTTTAATATTCTTCACAACTTGTGTGTCGTGCTGCTTAAACACAAGGTCGGTGATCCCCAAAGCTGGGGGAGGCATGGAGTGGAATGGGCAGAGGGAGGGCTAGAAGCAACCAACTATCACTGACTTTCAGATGGGAGTTGTAACCTAGTTGTACCTCTGTGTATGTCTTTCCGGCTACAATTCACTACTATATCATATGCTGCTTCATATTATACGCACTCCAATTCAATTTTCTTATAAAGGAGAGAAACCTTGGACAGTAATGCATCTTAAACTTCCGAAAGGGAAAATGTAGAAAGACAGAAGCTTAATGAAAATAGAATTAAACATATGGGGCGGAAAGCAAAAATATTTATATATGAAATTATGACTGCTAAGAATATAAGTAAATAGATTTCAGAAATAAAATTATACCAATTATTTTGCATTCAAAATAGCAGAAATCAAAATTATTCATTAGAAAACTGAAAAGAAAATATGAGTAGAAAGACAGCCTTAAAAACAAGTAGTTGCTAAGTGGACAAAATAAACATACTGGTATCTTGATATCTTTATATATCAAGATAAAAAATTACAGTATCTTGTTTCAATTTTTTTTTCCTGCAATTCTTTTTTCAGAAACAACAAGGCCAGGATCTTGCCCATGGGCAGAGATGCTGGACATGCTGTGGTAGGCTGCAGTTTGGATCAAGAGCGCAGCTTCTCTGTACAGTCCCTGCTCTCAATGGGCACAGTGCTGTTGTACGGCTCATGGCCTTCTGGTTGCAGCTCAGTAGCTTGACTTTCACCTGCATCCCTCTGCTCTTCCAGTCAAGCTGTTGTGGTACTGTTTTCTAGAGCCTTGTGGTTGTACTTTTCCCTATGGAGCTCATGCTGTCATTGTTATGACCTTTAACCCTTAAATTCCAATATTATTCCTACAGCTAGTTCTCGGGGCACTCACATGGGAATCACTCCTTCTTTCTTCTCTTTTCTCTTTGCTCTTGGATTGTATCTTTTGCATTAGGGTTTACATTTATTTTACTTTAGCCAATAAAATGCATATAAAAATTTTAAAACCCAATCATCGTGCAACTGTCCCTAATAAATTGTGCTCTAATCAGTGTTGATAAAATTATAAACAGCCCCCCCCCCAAAAAAACAAACCCAAACCAAAATTTAAACAAAACAAAACCAAGCAAACAAAACAACAGCAACAAAACAAACAAACAAACAAACAAACCTAATAGGGACTTTGAGTGACTTGTGACAAAAGCTCTGTAGTTACCATAGCCAAAGAATTACTGGATGACCCTGCTGCACTAGAGAGAATACTCAGGGAATATGTTTGCCTTGGGAGCCTTCCACTACTCCCTTTCCTAGACATCCACTTAGGAGAGTTATCTCTTTCCCTTCTCTCTCTCTCTGTCACTCTGTCTCCTTTTGTTCAATTGATCTCCAGAAGTAACTTTCTCTGTTTCAATCAGTGTGTGACATCAGCTATGTACCCCATGAAGGAATCTTTGTGAACAGGAACATTTTTCACCATCCCTTGTTCCTGGTTGAGTGCAATCTTGGATTGTATGAACTAGATTACTTCCAAAAGAAACTAATCTGGAAGGAAGTGCACCTAATATATGCCAGGTGGTTGTTCAGTCCATGGGACTAGATTAGAATTAGACCTATAAATATATATATTTATTTACAAAAACAAGGAAACTGAAAAATGGGTGGAGTAGCAGGGCCTCAGCAACAGTTGCATCACTATACAGACTGGTCTGAGCTCCTTGCCCATCCAGACATAACCACTGAATCTAATCACCAGTGATAATATAAAAGAAGGGTTCATGGAAGGCAAGGACTCATGAAGCCTGGAGCTAAGGTTTCCAACTGAGTCATTCTTTACAGAACGGGAAACTGAGGAATTGTCTCCAACTGGTTTACCACTATAAGGATTTAGAACAAGCTGAATAGTGACAAACGGTCAGGAGCAGACGGTATTCACTCAAGAGCTCTAAAAGAACTCAGATGTGAAATTGCTGCAGTGTACAGCATATCATTTAAGTCATTCTCCATACCAAGAGGTAGCAAATGTGACACAATCTGATAAAAATCTCCTAGGAGATATCAAAGAAAGATAGCCCAGGAAGGCTAACCTACATACCAGGCAGATCAATGTCATAAAGAATAAAATGAGGAGTTATGTGTATAAACAAAGTATTCTGGGAAATATTTCCCTAAGAAGAGAGTAGTCTTGCCTCGTATATTTTTACTCTGAGAATAGGTGTATGAAGATGTTATGATCTATGAAATGTACTTGGGTTTCAAAGAGCTTTCAAAAATTTGTTTCACTAAAAGCTCATAAGAAATTAAACGACCATGAGATAAGAATAAAGTCTTTCTGAATTCGTGGTACTGGGGAAAAAAAGGAAAAATGTGGTTTGAAATTAGACCAGTGAAAGGTCTGCCTAAGGGGACACACCCAGTCTGTGGCACTTAACATATGAGTGAGTGATCTTTGAGAAGGGGTCAAAAGCGAAATAACAAAGTTCGCTGATGATGTGAAAGTACTCAGAGTACATTCTATATCTGTAAATAGAAAATGATGCAGACAAAAAATAAGTCTGACTATTCAATCACAATAACACTGAATAAAGTAAAAACTAACTTTTACGAAAGATATTTTAAAAACATCATGATCAGAAATATTCCAAGAACTGCTGACCAGAAGCATAACTGCTGGTGATAAAATCTTTTCAAAACCAAGAGAGACATGAAACTGCTTAAAACTTTGGAAGTATTAGCAAAGAATCAAAGAGAAAATATCTTCTCTGCAAGCCACAGATGGGAGCTAGGCAGTGACTAAAACACAAACAAGAAACTAACAATTGTTAGAACAGCCACTGAAAACAAGGCAGGAAGTATCACAGTACCGCTGTACAAAGGCGTGTTTTATCCACATCCTGGATGCTGCGTAAAGTTTTACCAGGGAAACAAAATCAGATAAAGCAGTAAATATAACATAAAGGAGACAAAGGAAATAGAGGTATGAATAGGTTTCTGACATTCATTTAGCAGGCTAGGTATTTAATTTGAACAAATATTTACATATATAAAAAAGAAGGCACTATTAGAGTGTATTCACTGGGGATCACTTATCTACTGTTACTTGCTAGTCAGTATACAGAAAGAACAGAAGTGGAATAAAAACATGGAGCCTGTTTTTTACAATGCTATTGAGTTGTGGAATTAATCTCTACAGAAAAGAATGGAGAGCAAAAACATGAGTTCCAAGAAGAATTAGTTTAAGTAATGTAGGTTAGATACAGCAGTTTCTTTTCAAAAATTACACTGACAACCAAACAGGAATGTGACCTAGAGAAACAGAGCTTTCAGTTCCCTTCCAAGAATGAGATAAGACATCTATGTATTTGGATCAGACATCTAAATTGCACAAAACATCACAGTGTAGACAAGATATTTGTTTTCTAAGGACCATCTCGAATGAAAAAAATTCCCTAGTGAAAATGTTGCCAGATATCCAACTCTTCTAACAAAAAAAGAAACAAAACAACAACAACAACAATAACAACAACAACTAAATCCACACTGAACTGTGTTTGTAAAACAGCAAACTTTTTCTTATGTTGTACCTTTAATTTTAAACATAGTATACGGTTGTCTTCTCTACCCATTTGGTCTCTATACTGACATAAATGCAAAAGAGAGCAATTCTTGAATCTTGAGTATAATTAACAAAGGAGAAATCACTAAATTTTTATGATCTTTCAATCCACTAGATTTCCCTAAAGTAAATAATTGGCTTTACAGTTTTTCAAGTCTGTAAAGGAGGTAACTGAGCTGTCGCACATCATCTGGTGTGGGACGGTGATTACAAAACACAGCTGAGCAGTGAATCCTTAAATTAAGTAGCTGAAAATAATAGGTGAGAAGCTTCTCGATAGACATGCAAGAAAATTAGAAAGGAGAGTGGAAAGATATAAATATACAAATATCTGCACCAAGATTCTAAGAATTTGAGGAAAAGTGGAGGACCCCTGGATTGTACTAGGGATTGCGAAGGTCAAAGCACGCTGAGAAGCCTGTGGAAATCAGAGCAAGAAAAAACATTGAAGTATTTTTTAATTAATTTTTCTAGCTCTGCAGATGTCTTGTACTGGCTAAAAAAACAAGTGATTACAAAACCCTTACATGGTCTGTGTGTTTCTTAGCTGCTGCCTGAAGAGATGAACTGTTACCTGAGTTGAAATTTCTACAGAGGCTGAAGACAGAGAACCCAGCCATCCCAGACAGCTGAAAAAGACAGGGCTCTAAAATTAAAACTGACACCTGGCAGAGCAAGTGATTGGACATCTCAGAGGGAGATTGGACAGTTCAGAGGGAGACTTGCCAGAGCTCTAGCAGAGAGCAAGAGTCTATCTGATCACAGGTCACCAGGTAATTTTTAAGTATAAATTTTGATGGTTAAAGGCCTTCTAAAATTCCCTTGATGCAGAGCCATATCTTGAAAACAGCCATTAAACCTGAGTTCTCTTAAAACAAATAATACATTGTGTTTAAATACTAACGTTTAATATAGTCTATAGGGAAAAAGAGTCCCCTTTGAAAGAGATATTCAAAATACCAGATTTCACTCTTGGAAATTCCTTATGGAAATTGCAGACAGATTTCACGGAAGTTATTTCATTCAGTTTATTGGTTTACCTTGATGTTATTATTACAAGCAATGACAAGAAAATATAACCTTTTATTAATGAAGCATATTTACCTCAGTTTTCGCTTGTGACATCATATGCATTCATAAAACAAGGATTTCCAAAGTCACAGGAGAGGTGATTTTTCGTTAGAATCGAGTTTTCAAGGGTAGATGTAAGACTTGCCCTGTATCTCTGGTTTCTTAGTAATTTCTTACACATCCACAAGTTCTTCTGAAACAGATTCTTGAAGCATGGTGTGAACTTGTTGTGTGGTGACCCTGGCTGGATGCCAGATGCCCATCAAAGCCACTCTATCATTTCCCTCCTCAGCTGGACAGGGAAGAGAGTGAAAGGCTCAGGGGTCAAGGATAAGGAGAGATCACTCAGCCTTTTCTGCCACAGGCAAAACAAACTCCACTTGGTGAAAACAAATTTATTACCAAACCATTCAGAGTAGGATAAAGAGAAATAAAAGCAAACCTTCAAAACAACTTCCTCTCTCTCCTCCCTTCTTCCTGTGTTCAACATCACTTCCAATTTTTTCTACCTTGTCCCCCACAGTGGCCCAGAGGCACGGGAGCAGTTCACATGTTCTCTCTGCTGCTCCTCCCTCCTCAGAGTGAAGACTCTGCTCTAGCGTGGGGTCTCTTCCAAGAGAGACAATGCTCCATGAACTCCAACGTGAGTCCTTCTCATTGACTGCAGTTTTCATGAGCTTTTCCAGTGTGGGCCACGCATGGGGTCACAGGTCTTGCCAGCAATCCTGCTCCAGAATGGGCTCATCTCTCTATGAGGCTAGAGGTCCTGCCAGGAACCTGCTCCAGCATGGGCTTCTCACAGGGTCACAGCCACCTTCGGGCATCCACCTGCTCTGGCATGGGGTCCTCCAGAGTCTGCCAGTGGTTATCTGCTCCATCTGGACTTCAGTGGGCTGCAGGGTGACAGACTGCACAGGAATCTCTGCTCTGGTACTTGGAACATAGTATCCACTTTCTTCTTCACCGATCTTGGTGTCTGCAGAGCTGTTTCACATATTGTCACTAAGCTCTCAGCCTGCAATTGTGAAGGGTTTTTTCGCCTTCTTGAATCTGTTATGCTGGATTTGTCACTGTTTCCGCCATTCCTGACTGGCTCGGCCTTGGTGAGCGACAGGTCTGTCTTGGAGCTGGCTGATTTTGACATTCTCTTTGACATGGGAGAAGCTTCTGGCAGCTTTCACAGAAGCGTTATAGCCCCGTCTGCTACAAATCCTTGCCATGCAAACCCAAGAGACATATTAGTCACATGGAAAAAAGGGTGGCTTTGATCAGCTGATACAGAAACAGAAAAAATGGTGGTTAGGTTGCATTTTTCAGACATCTTATTTCAATGAAAATATTCTCAAGCCACAATGAAACTTAAACTCTATCTAGTTATATATAAAGCATCTCCAAGAATGGAGACTGTAGTATCTTCAGACAACCTGTGCCAGTGCTTGGTCACCCTCACAGTGAAAATATGTTTACTTTTCAAATGGAGTATTGCCTATTTCAGTTCATGCCATTGCTTTTCACTGGGAATTACTGAAAAGAACCTGGCTCCATCCTCTTTGCACCCACCCTTTAGGTATTGATATACTCTCAAGCCTTCTCTTCTCCAGGTTAAACAATCCCACTTCGCAGCCTTTCCTCACAGCAGAGATGCTCCAGTCCTGGTGGTTCACAGTAACATCAGAGACCATAAGCATGCACGTATTATCAGACAATATTTACTCAAGCTAGGAAAAATTTTAAAAATAACAAGCAATAGATTAATGCAAACCCTCATGTATTTTTTGAAACTTTAGTAACTGAGAATAATACCTCTCCAATATTAGTGGAGGAAAGATCAAATAAAACATTTGCAGGATTAAAAAATTCATGTATTATCATGTTCATTCAAGGTCAGTTTTGTTTTATCTGAGGCTTAAGATGTTATGAGGCTTCAGTAAGGTCACTACTACCACCAGAAACGGTGGCAGAACTGTCTCAATTCTACAGACACGCCCCTGAGTTACAGGTTTATTGAAACCTCTTCTTTTGCAGACCAAGTCTGAAATGAATGCAATTCTTGTAAACCCCTGCATACAGATGCCATGGTTTCACTCAGCCGTGGGAGGGAAGATGTTAACAGTAATTTGAGCATACCCCTGAGATCTGAATTCTATAAGGAAAAAAATTAATGACAGCACTTCTGTGGTGCATAGAAATACTCTAGGATCACTAAGCATTTTCTACAGAATAAAGAACTAAATGTCAGTCTCTGTACAAGCTAGAGAAAATAGCTTCTTGCCCCAAAATTTTCAGCAAATACGGGGAAGAGGAGGGAACCATAACTGCAAATGCCAAAATTTCTGCACAGGGCAAAACTATATAAGGAGTGTGTATAAAACGTATGGAATTTATAGAGTCAGACCACATCCAAGAACTCTTAAAGCCTAATAGCATGTTTGAAAAATAGTTTTACAATGTGAAATAAACATAGAAATAGGTCAATCCATTTCTGAAATTTCCAAAGCCACATAACAGAGTGGCATGAAAAGGCCTGATTTATGAAGTATATTTCGATCACACTTTGAATTTTACATTAATTTCTGAGCCCCTGCTGTGACATGAGTCAACTAAAACAAAAATAAAATGAAGACAGCTTACATTGTAGATCAGAGCAGAACTTACCATTTTGCAATAATACTACTTTAGTTCATGTATAGCCCATTTTATCAATCAATCTCTAAGCCTTTTGCCAAAGGGTAATTCTCATGCTGTTTCTGTTTAAAACAAAGACCAGGAGTATAATCCCAATTTTATGGGTCCTGCTGAGCTGATTTGATGCTTAAAAACAGTATTCTGTGGGGAAAATATTCCATATGGAACTCAAGATGCAAACCAGTGAAAACTACATAGGGCTGCAAAACAGTGATAGCTTGCTTCTTCTATTTTTTTTTCCTGGAATTAGAAGAGCTAAGCTTTGCTTATGCATACACAGATGAGCCTGTTCTATCTTCAACTAGATAATTGCTATTAACCATTAATTATTTTCAGTGTCAAACTGAGTCTTGTCCCAACCTTTCTCTGCGCTCAATAGGGATTTTCTCATGGAACAATCGCAGCTGATGCAAACCTCATGATGAGTCCTGGACTATGGGCACACACAAAATCTTTCAGCTATATCTGCTCAGGCCTTTAAAAAGTATAAAAAAGGAGGTAATATGTGTACAACCACTGCTTCTATAAATTAGGGCTATCACTGTGAATGCTTTGTACAATGAGCAAATGCTTCCCTCTCTGTGTTTAGAGTGCCTGGGTTAAAGACATTACAGTCCATGAGACTTTATTTTGAAAGTCAGTCTGCAACATTATGGATGTGTACACATACACACACACACGTAGATTAGATAGATAGCTAGCTAGCTAGCTAGACATAAAATAAAAATTGAGAAAAAAGATCAGAAAATGTGAAGTGGAAAAACAGAAGTGGCTATATAAAAATGGAAATCAGCTGAGGCCAGAACTGAGATTTTAAAAAAATCAGCAACACAATATGTTGGAGTTTTTGGTCCCTTCAAATGCTGGAATGTGAGAAAACTACATAATAAGTATTAAAGTATAAGTGCCTTTGGCTGGTAAAAGAAATTGCATTTCAGGTTCATGTGTATACTCTTTGACAGAGCTAGATCTTTCAAGTAGTGCAGAGTTGTAATATGCCAACTATGCAGCAAGATTATGTGAAAACTAGGATGGCTTCCCTTGGATGTATATAAGCCAGTAGTAATGAGCCAAAAAAAAAGGTAACTTAAATTTCATTACTGTTTTATAAGATGTAGCACAAGTTCAATATAAAGAAATTTCTGGTTGCTTCTATAGGTGTTGAAAACTAATTTTTATTATTACATGGTCTCATATGAAATGCAGTCAATAGCACATAATTGATGCTCTATTTTCTTCCTGTTCGCACTTCCTGAATTGGACAGAAGTTAGGATATATCATAAAGTTCTAAGATTACTAACACCTGGAACATTCGTTGAGTTGAGGGCTTTTTGTGGAAACTTAAGACATCTCTGCTTTGAGGACAAGTGCACATATGAGAGCAACTGAGTAGTGTCTGACCGCTGAGATTTAAATAGGGAATTCTCTGGATGCTACAAAAGCTGTCTTATCATATTCTGCCCACCTTGAACAGCATCCAGTGTCAGGATCTATATATCAGTTATTTTCAGGTTGAAAGTTTTCATCATATAAATCTCATTGCTTGATGGTAACTTCCAGACTTTTAATTCAATCCACAAACATTGAGGAAAGTAGATTATCTTCCATGGCTTAATCACGTTATCTGAAACCTGCATTTGCTACAGGAGATAACTCTTCTGCTTTTTGTGTACTTATTGGAAAAGAATAAAAAATTAACTCTAATCCTGCCTTGTATATAGTCAGCAAAGTGCCACTAGGGATTCACTGCTCTTGATTGCTGAAACATAGATGTGACCTGCTCACACTGGAAATCAATCTAAATTGCACCTGATAATATTATACTATTTTCCAACACTGTTTGGAATTAAGACAGACTGCTATCATCAGCAACATTTTGGCTCCTGCTGTCTTGGATTCATTAACTTTAAGGCCATCCTTTGACAGGTACAGAGTGGAAGAGGGAGGCTGGGAAATAGCAGCAAACCTCTTGCTATTCCAAAGGGAGGAACGATCTGCATTAAACAATTTAAGTGAGGGATAAGTTACATCAAGTTATAAGAAAAGATGAGAAAAAAGAGCAGCTTTACTGACTGAAGCAAAGTTGAGGTGGAGTAAGTTTAGTTTTGCTAAGGAAAAACAAAAGAAAGCAAAAAACTATAGAAACTAAATTTAAGAAAATTTCAGTTCTCATTTGGTATGTGTATACCACAGCCACACCTCAGCAGGAATTATGAGCATAGTACAGATGTATACCTATTTAAGAAATCAAGTGACAATATTGAATCTACAAGAAATAAAGGCCTGACTAAAAGTCCACTGGAATCCATGGGAATAGTCCATTGACATTACAGGTCCAGAGTGCAATTCTGCTTGATATAGGTAGGGAATTATAGAATCATAAAATATGTTAAAAGCAGCCCACAAGGATCATCAAAGTCCAACCCTTTCACCTGCTCAGGACACCCCAAGAGTCACACCATGTCCCCGAGAGTGTTGTCCTGAAGCTTCTTGACCTCTGCCAGGCTTGGGGCTGTGACCACTTCCTGGAGAGTCTGTTCCAGTTACCAACCACGCTCTGGGTGAAGAATCTTTTCTTTATGTCTAACCTATTGTGATGGTTTGACAGCTGTTAGAAGTGGTTATTACTCTGCAAGGAACTTGAAAACTTCCTTTAGACATAGCAGAGCCAATCAGCTGCTTAGACATCTGCTGTGACTACCCTATTTCAATGAGAGCAGAGTTTGAAACGTTCTCTTTTTCCTTCCAGCTTCTGGACAGGTAATTGAGAAGGAGGGAGCCCGTGCTGGGGCAGGCCCCACTGGGCCAGGCCTGGCCAGGCTCCCCTCTGGGCATGCACCGGCCGGCCCGGGCCACCCACTCTGGCCGCCCCGGGTCGGGCCCCTGCTCCGGCTGCCTCCAGCAGCACCCCCTTTCACGGCCTGCAGTGCCACCTGGCTGCTGCCGCCTCTGCGCCCTAAGATCATGGCACAGCCCTCAGCATGGAGAGTGGCCCACGTCTCCCTCTCCTCCTCCATCACGGGCAGCCTCCAGCCACCGCCTGGCCGAGACCACATGACCATCCGCCAGCCCAGGCAAGATTAACTCTTCAGACACCGATTCTCCCCCAAGCCAGGGAAAAGGTTGAAGACACGTGAGGGAAATGTCAGGGAGCATTGAGGTCAGTGAAGAAGAAAGAACTAAACCCAGATGGGAGGAGAATGAGGAGAAGCCCTAATTCTGGGTCTGAAATTCTCTTGTAAGGCCATGGTAAAGATAATGATTGACCCATCAGAGTGTTTCCTGTAACTCATGACATGCGTGGGGGGATTGGAGCGTTCTAAGAGTAGCCATGGCCAAAAGGGTATCTGTGCTGAAGCAAGCCGATGTTGAGGTGGCTGTGATTAAATGAGAAGTTTGAACGGGGAGAGATGAGAGAGAGAAACGAGAAAACTGAGTGCCCCATGGAAAATGAGACAAATGAGGAAACCTTTGCCCTAGGGGTGGAAAAAGAAGAAGACCTTTGTTCCCAGAGAGGAAGATGATCTCAAAGAGACATGAAGAGAACTTTTGCTTTATACTAGAGCAGCTCATCCTTAAAACTGTACCCCATAAGTTGACACGGCCCATGAAAGCAGCTGTGGGAAGGCTGTAAGGCATGGGAAGGACTTTCACACCGCGATCAGATGCTTCGACCCTTGGGTGGGCTGATCTGCTGTGACATCAAAGCCACGAGAGAACTGCTTCTTGCAGAGAAGTCTCCATGGCATGGCAGAAAAGACTCCTCTCCCCAGGTGAACTGAAGAAAGATTATTTTAGAGGGACATCTGACAGAGAAATATCTGTCTGACAGAGAAATAGCAGGTTTTGTCTCTTTACATTGTGAGTGGGGAAATATCTGAAAGAGAAGTTTGGGGAGAGGCGAAGTGTTCTGAAGGTTTATTCTGATTCTTATTATTTTTCTTTTAATTCCGTTAATAAAGCTTTCTTTGTATTCTTTAAAGTTTGAGCCTGCTTTGCTTCTCCTGATCCTTATCTCACAGAGGGAAATGAGTAAATAATTCTAGTGAATGCACTGGTACTGGGCCAGAGCTCCAAACCACTACACTTAAATTGGTGCTGTGACTTAGACGCAAACTCCAACCACTACACCTACATTTCCTCCGACTCAGCATCATGCCTCAGATCCTGTCACTGGTCACCAGAGAGAAGAGATCAGTGCTGCCCCTCCATGTACCCTCATAAGGAAGTTGCAGACTTCTATGAGGTCTCCCTGCATCCTGTTCTGAGTATTATTATACTAGTACAGTCCAAAAAATTACAGCTACATACAGTTTCTTTTCAGAAGCTAGAAATAGTCAGGTATTCATCCTTTTTGTTGTATCTATTTCAAAAAGCATTTTTGGAAGCTGAGGTTTACAGTACTGTTTCTCACACCTCAGAAGTTTAGGGGTTTTTGCCTCTTTTCCTTGTGGTCAAATTGTTCTTGGAATCATCACCTTTCCCTTCTACCTTACGAATATGAGGTATTTCAAATTAAAAGCATCTCACAAAAATCTTCCCAGCATGAAAAATTTCTAATCAGTTAAGTGATTTTCAGACCCTCGGATACTCAAAAGTACTCAGCACCTCACCTTAGATATTTTAATGATCATCATTAGGGCAGACACTTAGTTTAGTACATGCTCTACAGTCTACGAACTGTTGAATGAGGAGTTTATGATCCTTATTAGACTTCAGCACATTTTTCTTCTGGAGATTTGCATAACTTTAGATAGGGCCTGAAAACATTTTTATATTGTAAATAGTTTACAAGTAGATACTGTATTGTTATCAGAAAATATTTTATCTTACTCTGTGCTCATTACTGCTGTAATGAGGTGCTTTTACACATATGCTTTGGCTTTGATAGCTGCTTTTTATATTTAGCCCAGTAAGATCCTGTATCAAGCCTTCTGTTTAAGACTGCACAATAAATGTATCCTTTTCTTTCAGATTCTAATTTCATCAACTTAAAGAAGTTCTTTTCAGAGTGATTAGGGAAAGCAGTTCCTTACAAACCATGTAAGCAATAATTATCAAATAGCTGAAAAGAGACAACATTTTTTTTGTTCATAATGATTAACAAATATTTTCTAAGGAGAATTTTCATCATTAAAGGAGCTAATCAACAACTATAGATTATTGTGGTTTTCTTTAACGTGATTGACAAAGGTTTCTAGTTCTCCTGTTCTTCGGTAACTTGGTTTTTCAGTAATTTTTATCACAAAATTCTAACTAATGAAATACTTGAACACACAAATTCACTTTTGAATCTTTATCCATCATCATGAAATGAATTTAGACTATGTGCATCAACATCTGCTACACCAGACTTTTATGCTCCTTCACATATATTATTGTCTTCCTTGAGAGCTGGTTGATATTCCAAGCCTGTCAGTGTTTAAGAAGCATTTGAACAATGCCCTTAATAATATGCTTTCACTTTTGGTCAGCCCTGAATTGGTCAGGCTGTTGGACCAGATGATCACCGTAGGTACTTTCCAACTGGAACTATTCTATTCTATGCTATTCTATCCTAATTTAGCACTAATTGAAAGTCTTCCCAAGTACCACCGTGGTATCTCATTAATAGGGAGGAGAAAACTATAACAGTTTGGCTCTTGTTAAATGAAGTATCAGACAGCTATTTTATATACAGAAGAAAATATTTTGTAGAAAAACTGATGATTGAGATATTTTTTAAATCAACGTAAAGTGGAAATCATATTTAACAGAACAGAACAAGTGTGCATATACTCAGCTTGCTATGTTATTATATCCTTGCAAAAGCAGGATATATCCATTTTTTCTGATGTCTAAAACCAAGGCAGAATTTAAGCCTATCACCACAGATCCAGAAAGCTTTCAGTCTAAAGGTTTTTCAGCTCTGAAGATGCCTTTTTATGGGACACTGACAAGGAGGAACCCCTCATTTGAAAGGTGATTTAAATTCACTGCTTCGATCCATATTGCACACAGAATTATCTGTGTTTTTCTCATAAATATCAGAAGCATCTAGACTTGCCCATGTGCTGTAAAGAAACATCTGCACAAATTTAATTTCTCCAAGTCTTCCCAACAATGTTGAAGCATCTATCTGTAGGTTTTTAGGGGCAACTCAATATATGGGCAGTCCCTTCAAACTCACATCTGAAAAACCTGATATTTGATTTATATTTAATTTTGATTCATAAGATTTATTGGGGTATATGGCAGAGTATTGTCTGGGAGCTTTTCCCCCTCCAGTATAGTGCTTGTATGTAGGCTCTGTCCTACATCAGCACTGATTTTTTAATAACACATTTCTGTTATCACTGCTAACATCCAGCAGCTGGCTAAAGTGCTTGATCTTCTTCGACTGACGATTTTGAGATACTTACAAGATGTAGATTTAGTTGCCTAGCTCTAAGCCAAGACCTGGCAAAAAAATGAGACTCACTTATCTTACAAATCATTTAGCCTCCTGCTCTTGAGCTCTGATCCACAGCTACAGGATAAGATTTTGAATGCTGAGCAACCATATCAGTGCTTTTATATACCTAGATCAGATTGATTCAGCTTTCCACTAAGCATCGTAACAAGCCCAAGGAAAGGGTCTCTATAAATATATGTTACAACTGGAGTACAGGTAAATTTTTTCACTAGTTCTAGCCCATGGCTGTGCTGTAAAGTCTTTCTGGCAGGACCCAGAGGCTTCTGCTTATCACTACACAAGTAGTCTGGATCCGCATGGACCCAGTTCAGGTCTGCCAGTGCCCTGGTAGGCTCCTGCCGGAGCTATGCCTACTCAAGAAGACACACATGCACAGACAACAGAATAGTGACCAAACTAAAGTGCCTGGCTAAAACCAAGTGTCCTGGATTGTCTGTGCATCCCTGTTGATCACACAGTACTTACTGGAGTGTCGCCCTCCCTGTCCGTTCATTTTCAGATTGTTCTGACTCTTATCTCATTTACAATAAAAGGTTTGGTCCACTCACCCATGTAAGAGCTGTTACAAAGGCTGGCAGTTAATTATGATAATCACAAACTTGAAATTTAGCTGTCTCTTATGTGAAAAGCATAAAATTAAGCAAAGACAAATATTTAAACATAGGAAATAACTTGCTACTTATATTTTGGTAGGATCTTTTGAAGCTAATTTCCACCTCCAGAACAAGTTATCTGGAGCAGAACTGGGGACGAAGGGCACTGATTAATCTCTGCTGGAACATTTATATGACAAATTTAATAGAAAAGAGTGGAGGTTCATTACATTGTATGGGTACAATGGTGGTTAAATCAGGCCTCACTTAAATAATCACCAGTACAGAAAGATTAAAGTGAAAAACTTTTGTATTGTATTGAGGAGGAAAAATATTCAATATAAAATAGTGTTATAGACAATAAATTGCAGAAAGGATTACACTTTCAATGATTTACACCTGCAAAACAGAAAATACTGTTTTCATAAGATAGAAGAATTTGTATAATTTCATAGATTATGCAAAAAATCATGAAGGCAAGCTGATACCCAATCTGTTTAGAGAAAATTTTAGTTTCAGGACTAAATTTCCCTAGACCATAGAAACAATAGAAAGTGAGACTGAGAGGGACTTGAGAGTTCACCTGGTAAAATTTTAAAAGGGACTCCATTTTCACAAGGCTTTAGCTCCTAGACAGACCTGATAATAAATGGCAGACACTCAGAATTGTTTAGCATCCAGTGGCATTAATCTCCAGATTTTCAACAGCTCACTAGCTAATGCAGTGAGCTCTCTGAGAATTTAAGCACTTATCTGTCATCCAAATGGGAATAGAATATGTTAAAAAAGCCGGCCTTTGCTGAGTGCATTGAATGCAATCTCGTCATTAGTGCTTTTATTAGGATGAGGTTTTGAACTCTGCTTTGAAGTGAGTGCAAAGCCAGCACAGCCTCAAAGTAAATGTTCATATCAGTCTTTGTTGCTAATGAGGTGTGTTTTGTATGTTAAGACAGCTTGAGAATTTTTTTGTAGCTACTGCCTCCAAACACAGGTAGATTAAATTAAAGAAGTGGAGGCTGAAACTGAGAAGCTTTTGGTCCAACAACAACAACAACACCCCCCTCCAAAACAAAACAAAACAAACAAAAAAACCCCCAAACAAACCAAACAAAAAACCTAAACAAATAAAATAACCAACCAAATAAACAAAACCTTCAATGATTAAAACCAAGCAGGAGAACAATATTCACACACTTGCTGAAAATAGCTGCCTCCAATATAGTGTTAATACTGGGCAATTGTTCTGTTCTCACAAAACAGAATTCAGTGCATTGAATTGAAAAACCAGTTATTCTGGAAAATTTTGTATGAACAATTTTTATTGTACTGAGAAAAAGATTCCTCTAAATCACGCTCCTTCTCCCTTGCACTAGAGAGGGAGATTTATGAAGCAATGTTACCTCTTAGAGTGGTCTATACCCAGTAGAGAGAGGAAATATTCTATTTTGTTCTGAACTGAAATTGTCCCTATAGTACCTTAGAAAACAAGCAGTAGTAGTGTGTAATTTGTAATCTTGAAAAACAAAGTTGCTTCAGGCTTTTTAATGTGGCTCAGTTTAGGAAAATATTTGGAAAAGGAAAACACTATTTTCCCAACTTTTGACAAGACCTGTTATTGAACAAAACTATTATTAAATTAGAGCAAACAAAATGTTTGAATATTTTATATAAGAGCTGTAGTAGACAAAGTATAATTTCTGAAAGATAAAGAGTAAATTTATCACCCTGACACAAACAATCCTGGGTTTAGTTGTCACCATTGACAAAGTATTTTGAGGTCTCTAAGAAATTGTAGAGGTATTTCTGATATTAGCAAACCACAAACCCAGCATTGTGAGAAAACTGACAAACTACTTCATATTTTTGTGTGCCAAGGAATCTCTTTTTCCAGAAGAAGATGTGCAAAATATAAGGAATTACTAGTTTTGTAATGCAAGATGATATTAATGAAGTCGTTTTAGTTTATATAGGATCTTACCGATCATTTTGCTTCCATTTGCAAATTTTGCTTTTTGGCAATACTGTTGAGCCCTACAGCAATTAATCATATAATTATAATACTTCAGAGGTATGGAAGTGTTGTTCATGTAAATCTTGTAAAGTGTAATTTATGATATTTCATCCTGGTTGAAAAGTGGAAAAACATCACACCTTTTTTTTTTTCCAAGTCACATGAGAGAAGAAATTTTCATTCTGATATTTCAGCAACAACTCAAATAAAGCGTTATTAATACAGAGAAAAAGAAACGTGGAACACAATGGAGAAGTTCTGAGTATGTACTCTGTAATTATCAGGATTATATATCCTGTTGTGTTCTATGTATATGCACAACTGTACACCAATACAGGTGATATCCAAATAAATTCTATTTTTGGAATAATATACAATCAATGAATCCATGGTAATCAATGATTATACAATACAGTTTTTGGATTGATATACAAGAATTTTTAAGGTTAGTATGTTGAGTAGACATGGTTTTCCTGTTTTAAGTGTGACAATAATCCCCACTGTGGTGTCACAATTCTCACAGAGTTATAAAGGAGGAGAGGAAAAAAAATTAATTAATCTAAATCTCTGCCAAAGCCCTGTTTCTTCAAAATCTAAACTTTCTGTGTTTGACTGTCTGAACTTGTTGCTTGAAAATTTCAGAGGTGGAATTTCTTCCTGCAGTCTCCACAGAACAATATGCGCATCCTCTTCTGTCAGTTTAAAGTTTTTCCATAATGTGCAACCTAAATAATTCTTGCTGCAGTTCAAGTTTATTATATGTTATTCTAAGAACTATAGCCATGAATAATTAACTATTTCCTCCACCTGTGAAGTTCTATTTTACATGTTTTAAGACATATCAGGTGTCTTTCCACATTTCTTTTCTAAAGGGTAAACAAAACCTCTTCACTTGGTCACTTTTTAAAAAATCCATACCATTGGACCATTTCTCAATCTAATTTATATGGCACCCACACCAAGTATCTCTGACCAAGTAAGGAGAGGGTCAATCTTCATCCTGAGGGTACAAACTGCCCTGGACAGAACTCATCAAGCCAACTTTACTGTAAAAGCATGTAACACTAACAGTAATGAAATTCCCCCCATAGCTGATTTACAGACACTTAAATGACTAGACTTGCCTGAGCAACCTGGTCACAACTATCTCAAGGATACTAGTTCCAGCAGGAAATGGCAAATATATTTACTATGAGACAATGTTTGATGTATTATGTGATAAAATGCATTTAGAGAAAACAGAGATTAAGATCATTGAGAAAAAAATAAAAATAAAATGACACAAAACAGTGTTGGATTTATACTTCAAAGCCGAGCATACAAAGAAATCCAGATAATACCTATCATTACCATGAGCTGCTAATGCTGTAGCAAGATATAGTTCTAAAACTGTAAACTTTCACTTCAAACAGCTTGTAGACTACCTAGAATATCGACTCTAGAGTGGATCTATTCCTGAGGCTGGTGCATGATAGCAGTGTTTCCCATTTATTGGAAAATCAGTGGGGCATGTGATATATTATGAGTATATAAACCCATCAGAACAAATATCTCGCATCAGTGAATATTGTGCACAGTAGATAAAAGAGCTGGTATTGCCCAGAACCAGGAAATGAATCCTTACAATGGAGTTTGGCACCCAAATGAGAAAAGTTAATTTAAATGTACCGCCATAAAATTAAACTTCACTTCCTTTTCACAAGAAACTGCTGTTTCTCTCCTTTAATATCTTAGGTTAAATTGGTGTTGCAGCTAAATCTCAGCTCATGGTTAGGAATCACTGAGGAAAACACTACTACCCTAAGGCTGATCTATTTACTTCCATCTCTGCTCTTTATCTGCAGTTAGAAGAGAGATGCATTTATTGTTCTGCTGTGGAGGGTATAAAGCAGTGCAGAAATTATATGTTATAAAGCACTTAAATCCATATTGAGCAAAGAAGTAACTGTTGCTTCTAAATGTGCTGGGACAGGGCATATTGCTATTATACACACATGTTCACACACAGTCGTCTGAACTGGAAGGCTTTCTGAGTCCATTAGGGAGAGAATACCATTCCCAGGGCATTCATTCAAAGGACATCCTAAAAAACAAATGTAGGTTCAACAGAAACTGGACTGAGATAGGCTATCATATAAGGGTAGCTCACTTAAGCCAAGGCAATTCAACACAACTGCCTTCAGTCTTGGCTCAGATAGATCTCAAGTTCATCCTCGAAAACCACTTGCTACAGCACCTGTCACAGAATTCAGTGCCTCACTTTGCCAATATAACCATTTGGGAAGTTGTGTTGTAAACTGAACTGACTTTGGGTTAGAAGTGTCTGCAAATGGTTTTTCAATGACCAAGAATAATCCAACAATTCCTATTTGATAAGAAGCGTCTTGGTACAAAGATTCTTTAAAACAATTTTTTTTAGAAATTCATGGATAGGTGCTCTCAGTGTTCTGATATATGGTATGATATTTTACCTCAGCTTTTGAAGTGTGTGGATGAAGAAAAATTCTGTATCTATATGAAATAAATAAAAATTAAATCAATTATCTAATATTATTGACTGCAGATTCTACTGAGATAAATTAAGAAGTCTTTAATGTATCTATAAGTTTCCTATTAAAATGTGTTTTAGTGATGCATAAAACTAAATTGGTTCCTTTGAATATTTGACCCTAGCTCTATACATCCATGGAAGACCCACTAAAGGATGATTCCATTAATTATAAATTCAGTTGATTTCTATCTTTTTTGCATATTTCAGAGGGCAAAACTCTATTCCAAAATTGTCTGGGGCTGAAGTTGTCTTTCTTGCTTGCAGGACTTCATCTGTCATTGTAGAGTTTGTCAAGTTACAGTTTGTCACATTCTCCTAGCTTGTCAAGGCCCTTTGAATAGCAGCCCTGGCTTCAAGTGTATTGACTACATCCTCCTCTTGTGGCCTCACCTGCATTTTGACAGGCATGCTTTCTTTCTCCTTCTCCAGGATGATACTGATAATGAGGCTAAACAGAAGAAAAGGACCTGATTTCTCTCAAGAGATTCTGACTTCTTCTTCTTCCACTACTGATAATTCATCACTTTCTTGATCTCTGTCTCTGGGCATAAAAGGATAAAAACCTGTGCTGGTGGAGACTCAGGTTAAAGGACATCTGCTACTTCAGCCTCTATTGTGATTGCTGTGACTAATACACCTGCCTCGTTCAGTAGTACCCCGGATTTCCCTTGTTTATATTTTTTCATCATAATATAGCTCTTCTTGTAGCCCTTGATTTCCTTTGCTAGTTTTATCTCCAGTTGGTCTTTGATTTTCCAGCACTTTTCGTATATGGCAATGTTTCTTTATTCCTCATTCATAGCCCATTCTCATTCACATCTCATATATATATATATATATTTGCATAATTTATACACATACATGTATATTCAGAGAAGATTTACATATATATAACCTTTCTGAATGGCGTCTCCCTTGAGACTTGCCTGCTTAGGCAAGTTTTTTCCTTACATTCCTTACATTAGGATAGACCTATAGTTGTTGTACTTAGAGGAAGTTGCCCATAAGAGACCTTCTGAGCTGTTTTTCCCTTTAGAACTGCCTCCTACAAGAGCTAACCTAATTGTCTCAATAAGCCAAAATCTGTTTTCCAAAACTCCAAAATCCATAGTCCGATTTACTTCAGGACCTTGAAATACCCAATTTCTGTGTCACTTCCTTGAAAAGAAACCTATATTCTGTGGAGAGAGAAGACGTTAAATACAGGAAAACATATAGAAGTTTTTAGCTTGTCCAACTACATTTCCCTAGTAGTAAATGTTATTCATCTCCAAGATAAATATTTCAAAACCAGACTCAATCTGAACACAAATTCACAGCCCATAAGGATACTCGGATTCACTTGGTAGCCAACCATGAAGATAAATGGAAGTGGGATGATTATTTGAATTTTTAATGATCAACAAGCTCACATCCTCATCTGTGGAAGTTTAATTCAGCTAGTCCGTCTCAGTTTAATGTGGCATCTGCATTTTAAAATCTTGGAGCAAGAATCAATGAGAGAAAGAGAACATGTATGAGGTTTGCTTATAGGTCAAAAAATGAAATCTCTTATAACTGACAATGAGTGGTTCACTGAAAACTGAAGAAGAAAATGTTATACAGAGCTTAAATCTTTGTGCATTGATAATGAAAAAGAAAGCTGAAAACATGAATTTGAACCACTTCACCCATTTGATGAGAAGAAATGCTTTTCAGTCAGACAAGTGGGATTTAGCATAGGGCAAAAGCTTATGGATACCTAAAGTTCCACCAGAGCCAAAGAGAATCAGTCAAAGTTGTTGTGAGGAGTGGTCTGTGGAGTCCTTCAGATCACTAGCCAGTTAGTGCCTGTCTTAGGATGACCTGCAATCATCATCTTGGCCCTGACTCTGGATGGCTAAAAGCTAAGCCATATGCAAGTGCCTGAAACGAATGTTTTAATTGCAGAGTGAATCCCACAGAAGTAAATATACTTTGTAGAAGTACTTACTAAGGGAAATGCACATTAGTTGTATAAGGAAAATTAAGGGAAATGTCTTCTGTTGTAATGTGTCACATCAGTGCACTTTCACATTGCATATGTCAATACAGCTTCTATTCTCTCTTCTCAAACAAAAAAACAAGCAAAAAAACCCCAACCAAACAAAAAAAACCCCACAACTCCCAAAAAAGCCACAAAAATAACCCACCCCAAGCAAATTTGTGAGATGCTTTTGTTAATTCCAGATTAAACTGCCTCAGTTTCCCACATGAAGGAATGAGAACAAATGCCACAAAAAGACATCTGCATTCAAGGCAATCAAGAGCAAAGTGAGCAAGTATCACCTGTGCTTCACTTACTGATGTGGAGAATCACTCAGGATGATACACACTTAACAGCTGAGGCTGATAGGGATTTCTGGCAGTTGTCTAGTCCACCTCATGCTGCTCAAAGCAGGGACAACTATATCAGACAGCACAAAGCCATATCCAGTCAAGTTTGGAAAGCCTCCAAGGATAGGGACTCTATAAAATCTCTTGGCAAAGGCTCAGGTGTTTGTCCATCCTCATCTACTTAAAATTAAATGTCATTTCCTGCTTTCAGTTTGTACTCATTGCCACTTGTTCTGTACCTGGATACAACTGAGAGGAATATGACTTTAATCTTCTTTACTTCCTCACATGAGGTACTTATACACATTGATAAAATCCCTGCCTGAGCCTTCTCTTCTCCAGCCTGGATTCAGCTGGGATCCAGAGAGATCCCTGTTCTCTCGCTCTCTTCTCACGTGAAAGATGCTTCAGTCAATTAGTCATATTTGTGCCCTACTCTGGACTTACTTCAATAAGCCTGTGACTTTCTTGCAGTGGGTAGCCCAGAGCTGGACCCGGTGCTTTAGACGTGATCTCCCCATTGCTGAGTAGAGAGGAGATATCGCCTCCAATGACCCGCTGCTCTCCCTAACACAGCCCAGGATATCGGATTCTTTTATCTAAAGGGCACATTCCTGGTTCATATTTAACTTATCGTCCATTCACATCCCCAGGTCCTCTTCTGCAAAGTTGCTTTGCAGTTGTTTGGCTCCCAGCCTGTACTTTTGCATGTGGTTATTTCTTTACATTTCCTATATAAAACCTCACGCATTTCCCATTTCTCCAGCCTGTTAAAATCCCTCCAAATGGCAACACAACCATTTGGTATATTAGTCTCTTCTCCAGGTTTTGTATCATCTGCAAAATTGCTGAGGATGCACTCTGCCCCACCATCCAGGTCATTAATGGAGATGTTAAAAAGTGTTGATACAGTATTGATCCTTGAGGTACACCATTAGCAATTGGCCTCCAGCTGAATTTCACTCTGCTGATCACAGCAGTTCAGTCAGTTTGCATTTCACCTCCCTGTTGATTTGTTTAGCCTATACTTCACCAGATTGCCAACAAGGATGTTATAGGAGACAGGATCAAAGGCTTACTCATTTTGAATTACTGTTTGAAAAACCTAATTGTTTAAAAAAAAAAAAACCAAACAAACCTTTCAGTCAAAAATTCAAGTACGTGGATTTTATTTTTAGTTCCACTTGCTCATCAAGGTGTACTCTCTAAGTTCTGGAGGAAAATATCTGGGTTCAACTTGCACATTACAGTGCACATGTACACAATATTTTTGTTTTCTACCCATCACATAGTAGAAGAAAATTTCCTATGATTTATTAAAGATCCATTTAATTAATAGACAATGAAAAGAAATTAATTCAACAATGTCCATAGATTTGTCTCAGAAAATAGCCTATAGGAAAATGCATATATTTCTGTTATCCTGGGAATAGCTAAAATTTCTATCAAGCAAGAAAAATTATATATATAAAGAGAAAAGACATTTGTGACAGTATAAAAAATTCAACATGCCGTACCAATATGAAGAAACTATCTCACCTAGGACTTCTTTTCAGACTGACAATCAGCAATGCAATCTCTCCATTCTATTGATGGAAGACATGCAGTAAAAGGAGAAATTGTCAAACAGAAAAGAGAAATGAAAATATAATATTGAAAAAATCTGAAGAGTATGATTTTAAGTAGTATTTTCAAACAATTGTTCAAGGAAGCCATCTTGAAACATCCAAAAGCAGATTTTCTCCTAAAGTTGTTAATGCAGAGTCAACAGAGTAACTATAGTCAGCATGTAAGATTCCACGGTGTTTGTCTAAGCTATCTCAATATCTAAGATTTCCCAGTATTCTATCTGTCCATTACTAGTGCAAAGAAGAGCTTTTTGTATGTATCCAAAACCAAATACATTAGGGTTGGGATCAATAAGCCTAAACAACAAAGAATCAGATTATTGAACCTGACTATATGCAGATAAATGAGGAAACTGTTATTAAACATTATTTAAGTACACTCATTCGTATCAAGGAAGGTAACACCCTGTTCCAAGTTTATGTCCTCTTCAGTTGTGGGTTGTAAGATGTCTTACGATCATAGTAACTTATTGTGATATTGCATATGACATTGACAACTAATATGCAAAGCCCCACTCAAAAATCATGGTATTTATGGGTCATCTTAATCACAGAATCACAGAACATGCTGAGTTGGAAGGGATACACAAGGATCATCAGGTCCAGCTCCTGTTCTGCACAGGAACATCCCCAGGAGTCACACCATGTGTTAGAGAGTCTTGTCCAAATGCTTGAACTCCCTTCAGGCTTGGAGCTGCGACCACCTCCTTTGTGGTCAAATGCAGTTGCTCACCCATCACATGATGTGTTTATCCAGCTGCGTGCTGGTCATTTTGTCCAGAAGGATTCTGTGAGACACAGTATTGAAAGCTTTTCTGAAATCCAAAAACATCCCATTAGGAGGCCTCCCTTGATAACTGAGTGGGATACCTTCCCACAAAAGGAAATCAGGTTTGACAAGCAGGACGTATTCTCTCATGAAGCTGTGCTGGCTGTGACCAGTGACTGCATTGTCTTTCAGGTGTTTTTCAATAATTCACAGAATAATCTTCTCCATAACTTTACCAAGCACAGAAGTAGAACTCACAGGCCTGTAGTTTCCATGGTCCTTCTTCTTGCTGTTTTTGAAAACCAGGACATTAGCCAGCTTCAAGTGAGCTGGGACCTTTCCAGATTCCCAAGACCACTCAAAAATCATTGAGAGAGGTTTTCTGATGGCATTACATAGATCCTTGAGGATTCTTGGATGAATCCCATCAGGCCCCATGTATATGTAGAGACACAGCTAGAGCAGCAGATCCTTACACAATTTCAGGGTCAACTGGGAGCCTTGTACATATCTATTTTGTCTTACATATAGTTCTCTTTGCCCAGAATTAATATTTTGGTCATTTGGTATTCACCTACTTCCCACGCATCTATAGCAACACTGGCACACACTTTTGAACTGATTATTATACATACAATTCTGTATAAACCCAGCTTGAGCTAATCAAACAAACTGCCCCCAGTTTTGCTGCCTCAGCACCACCAGTGTTATCCAGTGTTACCAAGCATTACTCAGCACAGCAGTAGCTCCCCAGCAGAGGGCCACTTACCTGATAGTTACCTTGATTTCATAAGTGGTCTGTCATAGGCCTAGGAAAAGTTCTCAGACAAGGCCAAGAACAAGTTTGATTTTCTAATATTTGCAGAGGTAGCTGTAGAAAAATTAGCCACATCTTTAAAGCATGATCAATTAGATTACAGTATAATTGCCTCTTAGAATTTGTGAGTTATTTACCGGTAGTTGCAATGGCATTCAAAATAAATCCCTCTCTGCTTTTTGAAAAAATGAAACAAGCGTCGGCATTAAAAAATGCATTTCCAAACTTGTACCTATACATGAAATCCCTGTTGGTCAGTTTAAGAAAGATCAGAGACATTAGATTTCAGATGAAGAAATGTGCTCCTAAAGGTCAAATGAGATCTCAAGTCCTGACCAAAGCTACGAAATATTTAACACATCTCATATAGATATATAACATAAAGCAAATTTCATGCCTGCATTATACACATGATTTTAAACATTCATTAACCCCTTTTTCTTTTTTTTTTTTGTTTTTCCCTCATCAGCTAGTCAGTTTTCTCAGTTGCAAATCAGCCAACATTCCAGTTCAAAATTCCTCCAAGTTAGGTCCCATGTGTGACTGAGGATACC
The DNA here is from genome assembly GCA_013397755.1 of Cnemophilus loriae. Classification (NCBI taxonomy): domain Eukaryota; kingdom Metazoa; phylum Chordata; class Aves; order Passeriformes; family Corvidae; genus Cnemophilus; species Cnemophilus loriae. The sequence continues at coordinate 119,128 of VZTF01006535.1, read as the reverse complement.
AACAAGGGGAGATCAGCAGTTGCTGTGTATTTTCATAGCAATTGAAGGGACCTCGAGGCTCCTGTAGGGCAACCGAGCAAAACAAACTGATCATCTCCCTGGCATATTCCACTGCAAGTTGAACTGTTTTCAAGAAAGTGTATTGGAAAACGTAAAATCTGCTCTTCACAATAACTGAGAAAGCATATTTAATTAACTAAAGTTTTATTTACTGCCATTTCCTGAAGAAAAGTTAATTATATTGGTTAACAGCCTGTTGCAGCAACAAGACACTACGAAAAATAATTACACAAGCACTAATAGAAGCTTGGACAGCAACCAGGGTTTATTACATTGCTTATTGCTACGTTGTCTCACTTAAGCAAGCGATCCTTTCAGTTTTCCTTGTTTAGTCTTTGCATAACTTTTCCTTTCTTTAGTGGCCCAGTACCAACCAGCAGAGTAAATGGAGAAACTTTTCCCTTAGCATCTCTTCCAGGTTGGTGGTTTCTGATTGTGCTGGGGATCTGGAAACTGTGGTCCAGACTTCCTCAGCCCAAATATAATAAATGTATGCTTCTCATTTCCTCAACTGAGTGTTCAAATCATGAGGCAACCCGTAATCACAACTCTGTCTCCTCTCGCATTCCAAATGAAGAGTAGTCAAGGTCCATGTACAAGAGAGACAACTCGGGCACCCACACCTAGGATTGGCATTTCAGTCAAGAATCCAGCCTTGAAGAAAGACTTTTATTGCCAAATGTAGTTCAGAGCTTACTTTAGCAAAGATGCTTTTGTGTTCCTTGTTGGCTGATGTGAGCAATCCAACTTCATGTGCTCGTAGTCATACATCTGATTTGAGAAGTTAAAGTAACAATTGCTATTCTTCTAAATTGATTGTTTTAATACTTCATGCATTCGAATGTTGATATATTTCGCAAAATGGAAAAATAGGAGGTCTGAATAAGTACATAGTTCATCTGTACAGCAGTGTGGTCGATTATATAAAGCATAAAAACATCTTAGTCCGAAACCAGCTTTTTTCATTGGTTGCATCATGATCCTGTGCATATCACTTAACACCTGAGAATGAATTTCTCTACTGATGAAGTGGAAGCTGCTATATTTGCATGCTAAACTGTGGGCACTGTGAGTAATTTGTGAGTACTTTTACTGTACGACATTTCAAAAAATGAACCTTTTATCCAAGAGAAGATGATTTGAAAAATAATAAAACAGCAAGTTTGATAGAAGAGAAGGAAAGAATAGACTGATTATTAGAGGAACTAGAGGTTAAAATCCTTAGCCTGTCTGATTCAACATGTTCTAGCAGGAGAAAATCTGTTTTGTTTCACACAGAACAATTTAATTGAAGCTGGATTTCTCCTGTGCCAGGCCAGTTCCCTAATCACATCCACATGTTTTGATACATAAACATTGATTTTGATAATTCCATTTCTGCTGCAGTGTTCCAAAAGGTTTTGGTCTTGTTCCAAGGTGGAATGAAAACAAATGTTATAGTTTCTATGGAATGGAATTGCTCTAACTGTGACACACAGCACAATACATGTTAAAAAAGTATGTTATATGTAAACATTAGTTGGGGGCACTTGTGTACTATAGTGTGTGGGTGCTGTACATAGCTGAAAATGACAATTTAGACTGAAAAATAAGTTGTAGATTCTAATTTGATATGATCTCTGTGACAAAAAACAAAAAAAAATGGACTGCTTTGATACCTCCACAATTTTGTTAAAATCTACTTTGCATTCTGCTTAGCAGATAGTGATGTTCTCTAGCCAATATAATGACAACCACGATTCAAAGGATCTTTCCCACTAATTAGATCATTAGTGTATTAAACAAACATTGGCCAGGTACATTTGTACCTGGATATACCTGGGTAGGAAATTTTTCCAGAATAAGAAAATATTGTTAATGTTAAGCCTGGTAATGGAGGATGGTATTGGAAAAGTGCAAAATACTAGAAAAAAGGAAGTAGGAAGCAGGAAGACGTGGTTGTTGTCCCATCGTTGTCACGACACGTGTCTCCCCTGCATGGCTTGAGTGCAGGAAAAGCAGGAAATATTCTAAACGTTTTGGAGGAATAGGTAAGATGTTCACACAGTTAAACAGATATACATTCCAGAGTGTCAGAGTGTCCTGGTTTTAGGTCACAGTGATGTTTTTTGTAGCCCTTGCTGCCTCAAATTATGCTGCTCTGTTCGATGCATTTTCTTTTTATCTAGCTGATTTTTTTAACCTGGATGCATTCTCTTTCAGTTTTTCTGCAGAAAATCTTGGTCTCAAATTGTACCCATACAGGGCTGTACATAATCTCAGGCCAAAGAGTGCCTTGAGAACTGGAATTTAGCAGGGGCAGATAGAGCATTTCCAGATATGTCTGTGATTAAACATAATTATTTGATATAATGACAGCTCTTGTCAAAGCTTGCAGTAAAGCAGGTCTCATTCAACTATCTCCACGAGGCTGTACTCTGAGACATGGTGACAGTCTCTTGCAAAAAAAATGGCTTTTAAGGAAATTAAGTAAGTTGTAACATTTGTCCATACGAAATATCTTATGACAAAGTATGGAAAATTATGACATATATACAAGATTCGTTACTATTTAAAAAATAAGAGAACTATCTAGACATTTATAAGTATAGATGTAGGCATATGAACTTGCTTTCTGTTATAAGAAAGTATTTTCTTTTACTTTTATGCTCTATGTAAAACCATAGTTCAAACTGCCTTTAAATTTGTCTCTGAATGAATAAAATCTTTTCATTTGTGTCACATCTGTTTTTGCTGTTCCTAAAGTTGTTTTGTGTTTTTCTTCTCGAGGAAAACCATAATTACTGAGAAGTAATGTTCTTGTACATTAAACTATATATCACATACTCAACATCTCAGTGCATAAAATGTTAATCTTAGTAAAGGCAGTTAAACAAATATATATTTTGCCTATATATTCTGTAATTTTTACTGTAGTCTAACATAGAAACTGGAACTTCTTGGGAGCAGAGGAGAGAGAATGGAAAGTGAGGGAAATGAGAAATGATAAAAAGAGGAAGTTTTATATTTTTGTAATAAGTACCCTACATTACTCTTAGGGTCATTTGAAATAATTTTAGAAAAACCCTATTTATAAGGACATATTTGATTTTAGCAAAAGAATTTTAAAAAAGTTTCTACATTCTTCTTGAAATAAAAAAGGTTTGTGAATATAAAAAATTACTACCCAGTAAATTATCTATTTTCTTTCTGCAGACCCTTCAGGACTTACTAAACCACCACCCTGAATTTCTAAATGTGCATGAGAATCAGATCAGAATCATTGAAAACTGGACTGAAATACATTTATATCTATTTTTTCCACTGACCTAAGCATGATTAACACACAAGCATCTACCTTTATTTTCCCTTCCCATCAGTAACCATTAATATCCTATTGATTCTGAACAGATAATCAGTAACTGAAGTGATACATCTACATCTGTCACTGAAAGTTATCACCCATAATTACAAAAAAAGCTTCCAAAATAAAGATTTTTCTTTTTATTTTTTAGCTGAAAACAGTAGCAGGAAATTATTTCACTTTGGAAGGAAGTAGTAATTCTTCTTTTTTACAGGTAGGAATGGTAAAACACACAGATTTTCATAGAGTCACCAAGTAGACCAGAATTAAAGCTGGTGACAGAAAGTGAATCTCCTGAACATGAATAGTCAAGTGCTGTACCCATAAACTCACACTGAATGTGAACAAGAAGAGAAGATTCTGTTGTTTGTGACTATCAGACCAAGTTTGGCGAGGTTTGTGTTTGGCACTCTTGAAACAGAAATGTCAGAGGCAGCCTAGCAGATGTGGGAGGACTTGTCTTTCTTGTCCAGTTTGAACTAGGCACATTTATTTAAGTACAAATGAATCTTAGATTAACTTTGTGCTATAGTTGGTAGGCAATGTGACTTGTGCAGGAATCTCATGAGAATGAACATTCCTGCTATCCTGGTTTCCACTATGTCTTGATCGGGAAATACCTTAGCATGGAGTAACTGCACGGAAGACAACATACCCTTCAAGAACTAGAAAGGATGTGGTTGAAGTTTCAAATATTTCCTTAATTTCACGAAAAAATTTGCTTAAAGGATACCGTCAGGTCTATGCAAAAATGCTTTGGAAAGCAAGAGTAAACATTATTGCTGTGTTATCTTGAGATTGGTAAAAATTCCTTCAGCTAGACATTTATAACAAAACCAGTCTCAAGCCATAAGAAGACTTTCATTGACCACAGCAAGCTTTCAATCAATTCTGTACTCTGAGTTTCAGAATCCAGAAAAGACTGATCGTTTTAGTCAAATATCCAACCACAAAAATCATACCCTCCAGCATTTATCAAGATGACCTGGACTTTGCTTCTAGGATCAGAATGACATGTCAGGAACACAACTTCATAGCTATGATAAATAACCTACTCTAATAATGTTTATTTTAATGGAAGTGAGTTGATTTTCTGTTTAGCTTTCTATATAGTTGTGTTTGTTTGTACCTATACATAGCTATGTGCCCATACACCTCTAACATACAGTGGCCAATGCAATCTCATACTGTAGCACTTGCCAGAACATGGAACATGCATACTGACATTTTTTCAGAAGCAAGCTGCAAGTAATTTAAGTAAGTTTTGCACTAGGAATGCTATATTCGTACAAGTAGATTCCTAAATTTCAAATTTGATCCACTTTGTATATTCACAAAGAATATTACAATACATGATATTACTCAGACTCAAAATTCCAAATGTTATTAACTCTTACTCTTTCATGAATAATCTAACACTATTTGCCATAAATAGGTAGAAGCTCAGCTCTCCGAAAGCAAGTGGATGAGTTTTTTCTTTCAGTCAGGAGGGACACTCACAAAACCCCCAGTTCACCGGTTTCAGTGAAAAGCTTGTTAATGCAACATAAATAACAAAATGTGCTGTGATAGGAACAAAATAAAAATTTATAAATAGAGAAGTCAAAATTATATTTTTGACTTATTAAGGTCACCAATGGGAGTTTTAAAAATCTGGGACTGACAAACCAGGGCGCTCCAAAATTCCTAGTGTTTTAGTTTTTACAGCTTCATTGGAAAGCTGTGTTATAAACTGATCATAATTACATTATTATGAGTATGGTTTATATCTATACTTGAAGCAGTAATCCCAATTTTAGAGCTGAGAGAGAGAATTTCTCTTATCTGAATAATCAGATTTTATAAGTTTTATCTTTTCCATATGTTCATGGACAGGAAAAACATGAAGTCACTTGTGAAAAGATTTCTTAATCCTTTGCCTTTCTGCTTCTTCTTGTATTAAATTTTGATCTTTTAATACTCTTGATTTTATTATCTAATTTCATATTCTAATTACATCATTAAGTTTCTTATAGTGTAATGATCCTCATGAAGATTTAGGGCTAATATATAGTACAGAAATTGTTGATCATCTTTTGTCAACACCCAGAAAATTCTCATAAGAAGGTTCATAGATGCATGCTTAGACCATATAGCTACGAAGTGGTTTTTTCAGACAAAGTTTGTATCCAGAGACATCTTTCTTGCCAAACATTTGCCAAGTGAAAATCAAACAAAAACAAGGCGGTTTCTGCCACAAAATGAGTAGTTGGTGACATAAAAATTACTCATCTTTTTGAATTCGTGGTATAGTAGTACATATCTTTTTTTTTTTAAATGTACTTTTTGGACAATATTTTCCAAGTCTATAATTGAGAAAATATTCATTTTAAAAATGTGAAACCTTTAAATATATTCTGCTCTATGGAAACACATTTCTGTCTAAGAGCAAAAGAGAGGAGAGAATATGTAATAATTTCCTGGCTACCTGAATCTGGCTTTAGATTTTAAAAGTGAAAAAAATTAAAATATCAAACCAGAAGAAAATTAACAAAATCAACAAAAAAGCAGGCATATGTATGCACAAAATTAAGTGAGGTTCAGGTATCCTGGTCAATCTCCCCCAACAGCATCCAAATGCAAACCTAATCTTCTAGATAAAAGATCAGGGGGGAAGCTCAGACACTGAGGCCCTAACCACCCATGTGGCACAGAAACTAACCCACCCCTGGCTCTGGTCTGGACTACTGCAGGCAACAATTTCCAACAGTTTTTTTCTACAGTTACCAGTTATCAGGATAAGAGCAAATCAGTGCAGATATTAGCTCATGGTACTCTTTTTCTGTTTTGTAATATGGACGTAGGCAGGGCCTTTCACTGCAGGCCAGTTACAGTTCTGAGCAGGAACACATGCTCTAAGTGCATACAGGCTGAGGGACCATTTTTCTGGTCATAAGGTATTTGAGTACTACAATAATAAGCACTAGAAGACACAAAGAAGCACTAAAATCTACACCATTACTGAAAAACTCTGTGCCTCGCACTCCACTCTAGAATTCGCATTTGTGAAATGCAGTCCTTTAAAGCCAGCATTTTGAAGAGTGTCTCAGTCAGTCACTGAGACATGAATGGATTTTCTATGCATTATAAATTGCCACAAAAGGGGAAATACTTTGTTATTTGATGTGTGTACAGAGTGAAAAGCAGTTATGAGCAGTGATGAATGAGATGAAGTTCCTCAGCCACTGGAGATGGCATTTCCTTTCTCTACGTTGGCCATTCAGAGCTGAGCTCACTCATCTTTCAGAGCTGAGCTCACTCCACTTACACTGCTGAGCCTACATTAAGTCCGTTATCACAGCTACAGCTCACTCCTGTTTTTGTGGCAGACCATAACCCTACAAGTGCAAAAAAACTAGTAGGATACCTTGAGCTATATTTGCAAGTGTGCACTTTTAGGCTCAGTGCCTGGGTGGCAGATGAAACTGAAAACTCTGGTGCAGTTTTATAAATGGTATCCTGCTGCTAATTTTGTAAGGCTTCTAACTAGTCACATCAGCAAATCCTTGTGTATCAAAGACTGCAGATCAACTAGACCCTCTGGCATTCACCTGCTTGTAACTTTGGGTGACAGAACATTTGTATCTAGAGACCTGTCAGATGAAAAGCGTCCTCTCATCTGACTGTGCTTCTATCTGGAATATGTAAAGCCTTTTTACTCTTGTCATTTAAAAATAAAGTATTGTCAACCATTTTCATGAAACCGTTAATACATGCACAGCAGTCAAATATCTTAGTTTGATGTAATGCCTTTCATGCATTAAAATGTTCTTTCCCATCAGTGCAATTCAGCTGTGTCAAAACTTGGTGGCATGCTAAAAACTAGAACTATAGATATTTCTTTTTGTAAATCAAATATAATATAAAACCAAAAATTGCACAAGCTAATGTACTGATTTTGTTGCTCATTCTCTAGGCAGTAAGTATAAAAGGAACAGTCTAATTACAACCTAGACCACATTCATGTTCCTAATCCATAGTTTGATAAATGGATTATGTAGCACAAGTCACATAAGAGATCCACATCTCTTTCTAAAACTGTTTCAGTTTGTTGAGCTTCTTCTTTTTGATTGTTGTTTCTTTTTTTTAAAGTCTTGATATCATCAAATTGCACCTCTGCCCTAGGAAGAACAGAAAATAATGAGGGTCTTCTGCAGAAATAATTGCCAGAATCCAGTACAATGCGCAGTATATGAATAGGAGGACAAGAATGATTTCAGGTCTTTATATACAAATTAACAAAAGTTCTTGTAATGAATATAGAACTGGAAGAATATTATAATGAGACACAAGTTTTATTTGAAGCTGTGTGTCGCCTGTCTCTACGTGCAGAGCAATGGGAACGATAAATCTTCCTGCTCTATAAGGCACTCACAGATGTTTCCTGAAGAAAGTCTCAAGTTCTCTTCTCTATAAAATAATAGACCTCTTTTGTATATATTTAGAGTGGAACACTAATACATTTTTTTTCACTGACATTTTTTTTCGATGCATTCTGCCAAATAGTCACATACATAGTATTTGTAAAGTGAGGAGAGAGGGAGAGGGGAGAACAGATAGGAGAAAGAGAGACCTCATGGCTCCTTTCCATAAAAGAAGGAAGGTTTCATGTGCTCGTAGAAACAACAGATGTAGAAACATTTAATATTCCAGCACTAAGCAAATGGGTTCATCTAATAGCCTTATTATAGGAAATTATGAAGCTGTGAAAATGCTTTATCTCCAAACACACCCAATCCTAAACAATATAGGATTCTGGCTGTGCCAAAACGTGCTTAATTAGAAGAGATGTTAAATCTCTTGAAAAGAGATATGCTGGAGAGATTTTAGGCTTTCTGTGGGTAGTGATTAAAAAAACCCCAATACTTCATAATGAAGCTGAGCTGTCAAAATCTTAAGAATAAATTTTAAAAATAGAAATATTTATTTACTGCACTTCTGCCTGTACACAAAGGGATTGAAAGTCTTTTGTATGCTGTAGCCTCAAATATGCGATAAGGTTTTCTCTGGTGGAGCTTTAAAACCCAACAGGGTTAGCAATTTGCTCAAGGGTCCACGCTTGTGAATCCAATTTTAGTGTCAAGAGTTATTCTTGCTCCCACCTTACCCACTCCAAAAATTCGTGCTGCTAAGCAGGAGGATAATCGTAGCTTTTTATCAAAGATAGATCTGACCTGGATTAGACAATATTAAAGTGATGCTGCACAGTATATCAAGTTAATTTCATATGTTGGCAAGGGTCAGTAGAACCATAGCATTATATATAATCAAGATACTTCATAAGAAAACTGTTTACAAGAGGTAATTGCCAAAATTTGAGAAAATGCTCTGTTCTCAGTCCAATGAATTTTGATTTTACAGTACAGTATTGATTCTGCATTAATATAAGTCCCCAATCATACTTGCTGCTGTAATCTTTTCATCTCTCTTCAGTGAACAGGTCATAACCTTAGCAGAGTCATCAGTCAAAAAAAAAAAAAAAAAGAAGAGAAAGAAAAAGCACTGAATACTGTTACTTATCCCACTTCCTCTGTTGTAAACCGATTCCACAGGAGACCATAACTACAGATTAAAATGACAACCAATTTTAGCTTCTTTGCTTCTCTTCCTGTTCCTGTTCATATATAAGCAGTAAATATTCTAGACAATATTAGAAGTAATGACTTCTTGTTTTCATAGAAAGTAAGAGCCCAAAGCATTATTTAATTAATATGTAATCAGAACACTTAGACAGCCATTCTTACACAAGAACACTGAGTTAAGAATAATTTGGAAATTACTTTTATTTTTATACATTCTTCACTGGAGAACACCTTTATAAATTAGAGGTAGCATTCTCCAAAGTTGGCAGCTTTAACTCTGGTTTTATCATAGATACAGATTAAACTTTTAAGTAAGTACAATAAAGCTATTCATGTCCTTGCAACATAAGGCAATTCAAACTTCAAGACATTAGAAAACAAAATATGAGGTGGCCTTGATTCAAGGTCTTCTATGCAAAATCTAGTTTAAGGGTTACGAATGTCATGAAGATTTTCAATTTGGATATAATATTATTTTCACAGAACCTTTTGTTTCATTCAGCACTTTGTAGGCAGGCTGCTTAAAATACCTTGTTTTATGACCACTCAGTGATGGCCCATGTGTTGTTTGCAACACACACCATCCATATTCTTCAATAGAGTACAGGATTACGATTTCCTTTTAAGAATTGCCACAATAAATTTATTACGTATATGCTTCACAAATATTAAATGTCTTCTGAAACTTGGTCTCACAAATTTCTGCCTCTGAAGCTGTTTGGGGTATTCTCTATCTAGCTGTTTAACTGAAACTTTCGATGGTATGGTCATCATCAGTCCCCAGCAGTTTTGCATTCTGCCTCATCACTCACTATTTCATATTCTAGTCTTGAATTTGACTCTTTCAGAGGGCAGACACCAGAACAACACATCGAATTTATTAATTTATCGTTACTTATTTTCACTTCTTTTGCAGCTGCAGTTCATTATAAAATACCATGGCTTATTAATCAGTGTCCATGGGTCGGTCACATAAATGAATCAAGTAACATATTTTCTTACTTGAGCATATACAGTCAAGCATCTGTCTTGTGTTTATGGGTGACATAGGTCAGAGATGGAAAATTAAAATACATATACACATACTACAGTTCAACAACAGATTCAAAATAAATACACCCATAACTTATATTCCTCCTCCTTACTCCTTGCTCTGTTTCCTTTCCCATGAAGAGTTTCTTATGCTTCTTCCCCTTCCATGGTCAGGAATCAGAATTGAAAGCTGGGGACCAGGAGGGAGTGAGGCTTTCAGGGAGATAAGGCAGAAGGGAAAAAAAACTCCCGTTTCTCTGTCTGGTCTCCCAAAGGAGAGGGTGAGATGCACAGTTTAGTTTGGAAAGAAAATGAGGATTTTACTCAATGAACATCAGAATTTTTATTCAGTCACACCTTTTTTAGTTATAATTGGATATGTATCCTTTCTAAACTATCTTCCACCTGGAAAGAAAATCATGTTACATGCATATGTAGGGAATCCAGCAGCTGTGATTTCCCTCCTCATTTAAACCAGCAGAAAGTCATCTCTGGATTCCCAAACAAGCCTTATCACCATGAAAACTGTGTGACTTTCAAAAAATAAAAATTAAAAAATGAAATTAAAAAAAAAAGAAGTTGATTTAGATTAGATATTAGGAAGAAATTATTTACTGTGAGGGTCATGAGACACTGGCACATGTTGCCCAGAGAAGTTGTGGGTGCCCCATCCCTGGAAGGATTCAAGGTAAGGTTGGGTGGGCTTAAAGCAACATCATCTAGTGAAAGATGGTCCTGCCCATAGCAGGGGGTTGGACTAGGTGATCTTTAAGGTTCCTTCCAACCCAAACCATTCTGTGATTTTATTTCTGTATTGATTCTTTAAATTCAGTAAGAAAAAAGTAGAGAAAATCAGATGACTGAGTGCTGTATACAACCAACCAATTAAAAATAGGCCAGGTTTCCACGAAACGGCAGAACTATTTAAATAATGAATTAAAAGTAACTAATTTTTCAAATAAAAGAGAAAGAGAGACTTCTCTTTCATTATTTCATAAACTCATAAGGGCCTGCTTTCACTAGAGTGGAAGACTGTATGTATCTATATATGTGTGTATATATACACGTATATATATAAAAGAATCCTTTCCCATTTTCTTTTCCTTAGGACACCAATAAAAAGCCTTGTCTATTATAGCAAAAATACATAATTTCTGTTTGTTGGCCTATGTCTTCTACAGCTGAAAGCATTTAAAAATGTGATTTTCTGCCTCTTAGAACACCGACAGCTTTCACTCTGGATGAAGACGTGTGCCAGTGGACATGAGAAAAAGGAGCTTCATGAACAGAGAAATAAAACTTTAAAAATTCTAGAAAAACATCATATGGCATTAAAAATGGAGAGGCCAAATCTGTATCTAATATTTACTTGCTTTCCTCCTTGACATATTCTCATACTGGGAAGAGATAAAATACAGTAGAGCTGATTGACTCAGGCTAAAAGTGAGTCTACTACTGTTTGAGAGTCTTATGGAAAAGAAAGATGCATCTTGGGTCAATCTGTGCTGACTTGTAGCAAGGGCAATGACACCTGAATATTCTTTTATTTACCACCTCTGAAATTTTGGCTCTTAATGTGACATTTTGACATTCCCTGTTGAATTGTTTGATCTGTTACAAGGCAGAGCATTGTGACCCTCTGCTCTCTTAGGAAGAGAGATGCTCACTAAAGATCAGTACAATCACAGCAAACAAACCTAATTTCCTTATAGATAGGAATGGAATACTTATCATATATCTAGCCTTTAAAAAACATTTCTCTCATGTTGAATGCAATCTGGGAAAAATTGTCTGTATGGTATGTGTGTACAAAATTACTTGAATAACGTACACAGAAACTATCACCAGAACGTGTCAGCACTCCCTTAAAGCACTACAGATTCTTCGAGGTTAAACGGGGATATACATGGAGAAATTTGATTAATCGATACAAGTCCAAATTTGGATATTTCCCTCACTGAGAAAGACAGCATCAAAATGAACATAAAGGAAAGTTCCTTCTCTTTGACAGGCATAGTGACAATCCTTTCTGGGCTAGCTTTTAGAATACAGCTTGTTCTTTCTTCCCTTATAATGATAAATCGTGCACACACTGTGCAAGAGGTAAGTTATTAGGTGAAGTGATGTGACTTCCACCAGGTTCAACTTAATAAAGATAATAGAACTGTGACTCACTCCCATTTCTCCCTTCACTAAAAAATACACAGAGACTGGTGGAGATGATGTCTAAAAATTATTAGTCACTCAGTCACAATTCCAGTTCTACTAAAGTCAAGAAAATAGTAAACAAAAACAAACAGAATACTGTGAAAAGCAAGTTTAGATTCTGTAAGGATGCTGATTGAATACTGCCAATATTTTAGAATATGAAATTCACAATTTTAAGCTAAGTAATTCCATTTATTCAAGACTGAAGAAGAAATAAAAGCAACAAAATTAAAACTAAACAAAATTAAAAGAATTGGTAGTAAATTAATAAGGCCATAGTTTTTAATAGCTGAGGTTTTTAATTTAGCTTTTGGATGTTGAGGTTTTTAATTTAGCTTTTGGATGTTAAAACTGAAAAAAAGATTCTGTGGTAGAGGTTACAAGAATAATTAAGAGTTTAGAAGAATAACCTCTTAAGGAAGTTGAAGAACTTTGTTTAGTCTAGAAAAGAGAAGACTGAGGAAGGAAGGACACTGATAACAATCTTCTAATGACTAAGCTGCCATTAGGAGAGAGACGATCAATTGTTTTCCAGGTGTCTGGAAGCAGAATGATAAAGAATCAGCATAATTTGTAGTAAAAATTATTTCTATTAGATAGCTTGGACATTTTTTCCCTCCCTGAAACATACCAATAGGCATTCTAGAAACACTGTGAAATCTCACTTTTTAGGTTTTAGGAGAAGGCTACCACATACCATGGTACAATCTAAATATACTTATTCCTGCCATTTGCAATAAACTGCATCACCTCCTGAGGTTTTTCCCTGGCTAATTTTTTTCATTATTCTTCAAAAGGTTAGCACAGAAAACAAACAGAAACTACATATTCACTCCCACTTATCAAATTCTTAGGGATGAGACTGAGTAAGAGTCACAGCAAACAACCACTGATTTTGCCTACAAGTAACAACATAGGATGTCCTGCTAGTGGTGAATATACTGTCGATTGGAAATAGAAACAGAAACCTACTCTTTCTGTCTCAGAAAGCACTCAGAGGAAGACAAAAGTGGGGTTTAAACACGTACAGTAGGCCTTCTGACTCTTCTACACTAAAATAAATTTCCTCCAGTCTATAAAATCATAGCTTTCTTTCTTTATCAGAAAACATATTAAAAGCAATCAAACAAATAAACNAAAAAAAAAAAAAAAAAAAAAAAAAAACCCAAAAAAAAAAAAAAAAAAAAAAAAAAAGAGAAAGATGGGAACTAGAAATATTGTCACTCACCTAAATGAATGTTTTCTGGAAGTAACCTTTGTGCTTAGATCTTCCCAGAAGCTTTTACTGGGAAGTCATTAGTACACAGTTGCCTGCAACTTCATTATGGCTTTGCTTTTGCAAGAAATTATTTCGAGAGTGACCACAAATATGCAACAAAGCATATTGACTCCTTGTGTTTTAAATTTTTTATGCAGTAATTACTTTGACTGAGTTTAAGAATAGATCCAACTAACTAAGAGCAGAAAGCAAAACAACTAAAAAAGAATAAAATCAAACAGATTTGCTTTGATATTTTGTGAGGAGTATCAGACATCAAGTAAATCTAACAAAACATGTTCACTAATTAAGAGAGTAATTAAGTATTCCAACTTCCTGTGTTACTAAAACTTGTTATTCATGACTGTAGCAAATAATAGTTAAAATGTTAATGTGATTCTTGAACTAAAATTTGACTAACAAACTTTAATTTTTGATTAAGATATTTGCATAAATAGATACAAGAGCTTTTAAGGACAGAATTTGTGAATTCATCTAAGTGAAACAGCATTTTGACGTATGAAGGTCAACTAAAAAATTAACTTAAACTAAATGAACATAAAAATGGTCAGTTGTCATCAGTCACAAAATTATTATCAGCTTATTTAAAAATGCATATTCATCAACTCATCTAAACCAAAAAACTAAGCAAGAATCTTCTTCCCAGCCCATAACCCTGTGAGTTGGTCAGTGTTGTATGGGGACCCAACAGGTACTTGTATTTTTGCTTCTCAAGAAACCACTGAATTCAGGCTATACAGCATTCCCTTTAATTGTCTTTATCAGACTACAGAAAGCTCTAGAGCAAGACCTCAGTTAGCCCTTGGTCTAGGTAGGTGCATAACAAAATGCTTGACTGAGGACGTGTGAAATGTCATCACTCATAGAAGGAGGCAGACACATGAGAATTCTGCTAAACTAAGGACCCTGGTATAGAGACGTTTGCTGGAACATGTCTGTTAGTTTTGCTTACTAGAAAAAGACTAAGGTGAAAATGTGTTTAAGTGTGTTGTCAGTTATTTATTCTATGCAATGTAATACCATGTATTATTTAGAAAAGAAAAATCAAAGGTTTAGGGTATTGCTTTTGTTTTTTGTTGGGCTTTCTTTTTGTTTTACAAAATGCGTTCTTCTGTGCTATTTTAGTAGAGTATTTGAAAATATGAGTCAAACAAACATTATTCAACACTCAAGCTCGTTATAAAAAGTGTTCAAGAGGCGTCTGGATTTGACGCCTGCAGATACGATTTAGGGGTGATAATGATGGGGCTGGGTTGATTATTGGACTAGATGATCTTGAAGGCTTCTTCCAACCTTGACAGTTTTGTAATTTCGTGAAGTGCAAAAATGTCATTCATTGAGAAATATGCCAATAAGAGAACATGAACAACAATGAGAAAAAACCAACCAGTCCTGAGTGTGCCGTGTCAATAAAGAAATTCCCCAAGCCATGACGAAGTACAGAGTTGGGGAACATGACTAGGACAAAACACAAAAAAGTGCTCCTGCTTGGACAAAAGAAGCAGCCTTCAAACTACAGACTTGGATATGCCTTCCAAAGAGAGCAGTGCTGTGGATCAAAGCCATCAAACCCCTCGACTCTGCTGTTAGCATAAACTTAGGAAAAATCCAAATCTCTGCATAGGGAGGAAAATTTTTATTGCTGTAAGTAAATTTTAAGGATACATATTTTTTAAATGGCAAAATACAGTCTTCTTTAGCTCTCAGAATGAAACAAAACAGCTGTGAGATTTATCAGACTGCATCTCTAACAGAACAGTTTCTTTCTCTGTGTTTCATTGGTGTTTTCATGTTCCTTTGTTTTGTGCCTCTTAAAGACTAAATCCCCAAACCACCATGAACTTGCGAGATCGTAGATTTAGATCTGTTCTGCCTTTTATGAATTTCATTTAGCGAAGTGACATTATTCAGTTTCCAAGATCATTTTGTGAAAGCATCAGATGAATTATCAAGATGTTAGCTAGGTGTTCTCCGCTGCAGCTAGCCTTAATTCTTATTCAAGCACCAGCTACTCCATCAAAAATTATTAATTGTGTCCATTATCTAAGCCATTCATCTACTATTACTTAGTTTATCAGTGTTGATTGGAAAATAAATAGCGTGTTTATTCTTTTACTGAACCAGGTAAGTCTACTACTGAGTAGTACATTAATATGGCATGCTGGGGTTTTTTCCTTCTTTTATCTTTGTGATTACAAAACTTGTTCAAAGACACTTTTGAAATTGAAAACTGCAATATGCGTGAGATTTCTATTCATTTCTTTAGATGATACTAAACTGGAAAAATAGCATTTAGGAAAAGCTTGTAAATGCAACAGGTATAAAAATAATAAAAATACTTTAATAAGAAAAGTCTTTTTAGAACATCTAACAAAAAGTATCTAAGACAAGAAAAGTAGTTGCATTTAAAAGACATGTCTTAGAACTAATTTCACAAAAACAGAGTAAAATTATGGGTACTGATAAGATACAGAAAAACCCAGTAAATTTATTCAGAAGACTATAATAGAGGCTATTAAGGACCTAATTCTGCTGTGAATAATTCCCCAGAATTTCTTATCACTAAGCAGTAAGAACCAAGTAAATGTTGGATCCTACTGCTCTTATTTGCATTTCCTAAAATATTCATGAAATATAGTAATGACAGAATAGGCCCATAAACTTAAAAATCTAACTTACCCTAGACTTTTGCAATCGTTTCTATCTCATCGGATCAGGAATTTAACAGTGCAAACAGGGAAGGAAAAACAATAATCTGAGAGAACTCATGCCTGGTAACAGCTCTGATGGTAGAAAAAATTGAAGACTTGCATCACAGAAAGGTTTTAAGAAAATGTTACGAGGATCAATTTTATACATTTCTAAAGAAACGTGTTTTTACAAATATTGACTAAGAAGTTTCTTATTCTAAATGTTATGTTTATAGAAGACTGGCTACCAGAAGACTGATACTCAAGTCTCTCAAAACATCATCATTTTCAAAATTGTATTTTAGTTCAAATACCCCAAAATAACCAGCTACTTGCTGAAAATCTCAGCTTAGGTAGGTTGTGGCCATTATAGAATATTGTGGTCATTATTTCTCTGTCCAGCAAGCTAATGATCAGATAAGATACCATGTAAATGAAATTTTTTTCAAAAAAAATGTTGCATTTTCTGACTTGGGGTATGACAACCAAAGGGAATACGAGAGAAGAGAAACAGCAGTGCAGAAATGTCATATCTGACTACCCCTGTAATATATTAAACTGAGATTGGCCAATAGATTTAAAACTTATCAGAAGGAACCAAAGGCACAGAATTCATTCCCATAAGCATTGCCTTTTTCTTGGGAATTCAGCTGAAAATAAAATCATACATTTCAGTTATAGTACAATGTGGTGGTTCCAAAACGAAAAGTAATATTTCGTTAGGAGATGTAATAATTTGATGCTTACTGGTATATTTTTCTTCTGATTTTAATAAACTGAGTGGTTCCATACCGGTGTGGCAACCCATCCTATTTAGGAAGAAATGAAAAAGGCCTTTGGTTCAAATTGTCTTGCCAAAGCATCATAATTTTCACTGCAGTGCATTTTATTTCAAACACTGCGTTGTTAAGAAGAAACAGATAGAGGCTACTTTGTCAAAATTATTTGGGCTTTTTATATCCAGTGATAAGTTTTGTGACACTAATTTCCAAAAGATAATCTCCGGGAAACTCATTAGTGTTCTTATTTCACCACATACAGTAGAAAAATATAACGGAGAGATAAACCTATGTTTCCATGCATTTAAAAATGATTATCAAAGAGCGTAACGTGAATGGAAAGAAATACTGCAAACATGCCTTCGAAGCCTTACCCAGAGAGCAGGCACAATACAAGGAAACAAGTGTAAGTACTACATATTCTATAGTGGATCTCTCAACATGACACGGCTGGGAAGCCTTGGAAAAGAAGTTCACTTGTTCAGTGTTAACTCTTCACACAGGAATGAGATAACTCTCTTAATGAAGTGGTAGCTAATTAAGTGTTCACTCTCAATAAGAGTTAACTCTCCAATTTCTGCACCATTGAATTACTTTTTAATTGAACCAGAACCAGTAAAATAAGGAAAGCAACTCCTACAACCTAGATGGCTCTGTTGTTAGAGAGCAAGGGTTAACTACATCATCTGAGTAAGAAGAATATACTCCAAAGAGGACTAAAATAGTGTCTTTGCACATAGAGAATTTTCAAAGTTTGAAACATATTGAAAAATAACATAGCCAGTAAGAAAAAAACATAAAGACAGCAAAAATCTTCTTTCAACTTCACAGGACCTGCAGGAGACTAAATACCAAATGAAACGCATTTAGGAATGTTGCCAGAACATATCTGAGAAACAAATCTAGTTCACCCTGCTTAGGCATGGCCTTGAAATAAAGGCCCCATGTCCACAATACACATACAGAAATCTAACAGCACACTGAAACGTGGGAAAAACAGTGCAACACAGATGAAAAGATAAAATTGTCAAGCATAGAAGCAGTGTCATTTAACAACAGATGTTTTGCTGGGGTTTTTCGAGGAGGGGGTGGTTTTCTTTGTAGAGTGGGAATTTCCTATCCAAAGTAGAAATCATTGTTGTAATAAAAATATTTGAGGGAGTACGGATTAAAGCAAAACTCTGCCATACAGAGGACACAGCACTCCTTTAATAAAGGTCATGATGACCTAAAATGCTTTATTGTATTAGATTTAAAAAAAAAAAAAAAAAAAAAAGGAAAGTGGAAAAAAATGGAAAATGTATCCATACACCGAATGAATTGCTATCCTTGATGGAGTTGAACTTGAGGTCTGTTGTCTTTGCTTTCTTCCACTCAGATGCAGGACAAAAATGACCACCAAAAGCTCCTGCTTGAATGGAGGATGTGCATTGAGGACTGTTTTTCTCCCACCAAAACATTTCCTGAAAATCAGCAGTCCTTGTTCTTCATTGAGAATTTTTGATACAGTTGTCTAAATGATATTAAGAAATTTCTCCTCCATTTCATATAATTTTCTCAGAGAATCACACACCTACAGTTATTTCTGTCACTGCGGGTTGCAACCAGAAATAGAGGGTCAAACAGGTGCTACTAGCTGAAAATAGACGTAATCAAAAAATGCAAGTGAGAATAAGGCTGTGCCTGCCATAATTCCAACTGCTTTATTATCCAGCACAGAAACAGGAACTAAAAAATGTAGAGCTTTTCCTTTATTTCATCATCCATTTATTTGTCTTGTTCTGTAAATCTTGACCAAACAACTGCAAAATATTTGTTTTACACTCAAAAGTCAAGTTTTGTATGTCTATGATCACTTTTGTGACTTCTGCCTAGATTCTCTGCAGCCAAGCCTCCCTTTCTTCAACAGCAGCACTCAAAAATGGGCACAGTATCTCAGCTTAGACAGGTGGGAAGTTCACTCATAAGTTATTTTTCTACTTATGCTTTCTGTTCTCTAACATCTTTCAAAATCATAATTTGCTGACTCCTGCTTGCTCTGTAGTCCTCTATATCTTTAACCATTTTCACAGAAGCTGTTACTCATACCTGTCTCACTCTGCAATTCCATAATAGTTTATGGGAGTAATTGTTTCTGTCATCTTCCAGTCAAGCAATTAAACACCAGATAAAACACCTATTGGCCAGAAAATGATGCTGTAGTGGTTACAGATAGAAACACCGGGATAATCTGCTAGACGGTGACAGGTGTTCCATGGGTAAAAAAATAATATTAATAAAAAAAAGGTTTGCATGCTATTAATGAGTCAGCTAAAGAGGAAAGGAGCACTATTTATACTTGCCTCCTGTTCACCTGGAGAGAAACAAAGTGCTGCTAACTGAGTCATCTGTGTTTGCTACTGCGGCTGACAGTAGAAGCCTGAAGACATGTGAACAGTCCCAAAGAACAGAGCAAAAGTGTCAGAGAACTATGATTCCCAGATTTTTTTCTCTTAAGCTGGACTTTTTCTAACAAGAATTCTGAAGCAAAACCAATCCACTCAGACTTTACCAGCTTCGGCTAGCTAGAAAATGAAAGGACACTGCTTCCTTCCACTTGACCTTCTCAGATCCCCTGAACTTTGGAGTTCCATTTATTGCTCCTGTATAGGAGGCAGGAAGCCCTCTATCTGGTTTCCTGCAGGGTATACCTCTATTATCATTCTTGAGCAAATAGACTGAAAGTTGTTTTGATGGGGCCCCAGGGACGACAAAGTCTCCCTGGGTTGTGCACATACACTTGCAGGCCCAGAGTTCTGCTGGGAAAACTATTTAGGAATATTGGCATTGGAATCAACCTCCATGAGTTGCCAGAAGTACGCTGATAGTAAGCAATCAAAACAAGAAAAAAAAATCAAGTATTTCATCCTATGCTTTTGAAAACACAAAGAAGAAAAAAAGCCTGAAATCATTGTCAATATGAATAAATTAAAAGAGATCGATATATTGGTCGATAAATGAGGTTGAAAGTCATGGATGGGGTGAAAATAGACGACCTTTTGAGAAAAAGTTTTTTCACAAAACCATAAAGACTAATTTCTGGAGCCTTGTTAGGGTTTTGTGTTGGCTCTTTTTTCTGAAAAACAAAACCACACATGGCAAGGGGCATGCAGTCACCAAACAGAGTTTAGTGATTACACAACAGTGCCATCATATGTTCAAAGTTCATGCATTTCAAAATGTCATTTGCGAATCAAAGTGAGACAAACAGAAAATAAAATAAAATAAAATAAAATAAAATAAAATAAAATAAAATAAAATAAAATAAAATAAAATAAAATGCTATGTTTTAAGTCCATGAATGCTGTAGTACATAAAGCTTTTATGCAATCAGAAATTACACATTTGATGATGGAAACAGTTCTGCTGGGTCAGTAATAAAACCCAATTTCTATTTAGCTCAGAAAGCTCATAGGAGAGTCAGAATTGAAGTTCTGTGTGCACAGAAACCTGATGAGGACAGTCACTGGAGAGAAATCACCTATGCAAGCAGCCTAGAAATAACAGAAACCAACCAGCCAAGAAACAAACAATCCCTCCACACATAGGTTGTATTATTCTCTTTGTAAGTGTTCTCTGTTATTATTAGAGCTGAGAAATTTAGTTGGTATTCTGATTCCAAACATTCCTGAAGCAAACAATCCCACATTGTGCTCTGTTGTCGCTTTCCCTAAAGAGAATCTTTTACAACCAAGGTTGTGGCCACCAAAGTGAAGCACCCTCAATGCAACTGACACTTCTCAATTCTGCCAACTCTGGAAAAACTTCACAGCAATCTCAGATCTGTTAAGGAAAAGAGGATTCTCCTTAAACTAGTTTGAGCGTAAATAATCAAACCAGCAGATAAACCCTAAGCTTTTATTTGGTTGGTTTTATTTAGTTGGCTTTTTTACTGGCATTTTCATCTTTAGATCCCCTATAAGGTTTTTAAAATTGATAAAGTTTGCTGTTTCATAAAAGCTGCCAGGGGAAATTGAAGTTTTTCTCAGTAGGATATTGGGCAGCTGGAATTTTTGGCACCTGAAAAAGGAAGGAAAGCAGCTTGCAGCTGAGAGATAAGCATGCAGGTTGGATTCTTCTGCTCAAACATTTGGAACAGAAATTGTAAGCAAGAGTGACATTTCTCTTGTCATTATGAAGTTCCAGAACAGCTACACAATACAGCAATGGACACCACTCACACATTTAATTTTTCAAGGTTGAGATGGGTTTGTTTTTTTCCAAATTCAAGAAGTCATTGCTCGTCCAGCTATGGCAGTTCAGATTTTCATTCTCACTTCTTGATATTTTCAAAATTATTATTCTCAATCAGTTGTTCTGGAACAGAGGCGTTTAAAACTAAGGGAGTCCACTGCATATACCATGGAATACATAAATTTGGACTGTTACTATATGTTAGGTTTGTTTCAAACCTAACATATCCAGCCCAAAGTCTGTTGAACACCCCACATTAAGTGATTCCTAAACTGAAAATGTAAAACTAGCAACTATAAAAAATAAAATTTGATATAAGGCATGGCAAGTTACAAATCGACAAAATTTTCCCCACAACTTGCGATAACAGACTGGAAACTCATTTACAAAAAAAGAAAAATATATATTGTGTTCTGCAGTATATATAGTCTAGTAGTGTTTATAACTTTTATTTAATAGTTGCAACAATAGTAGTAGTATCTAAGCACCTGGGGCCAATATATATTTTGTACATGATTGCAAAGATAGATTAGTAAGTCTTCAGCTTGACAGTAGTTCCATATTATGTAGTGGACTTACTTTGACTTAGATAAATAAATAACAAACAGCATAACTAATCTGTGTACAAATTGTGATAAATGAATAAATTTAAACACTACTTCATGCAATTTGCTCAGCTGAAAATAAATTTTGAGAAAGTTTAACCAGCAACAGATTTGATATCTGCTTTGCTATGATGACATTAGAGCAGCACTGTTAATGAAAACTTGTACCTGGTACAGTAATGAAGAGATAAAAAAATTGAAATACCAATATTAATCTTCAGAAGAAAGTGAGATAAAACATACATTGATGTAAGTTTTCTTAATTGTAAAGATTATCCAAAATTACTGCTCTACCCATAATTTCATGAGGTAATGTATCTCGTCCACCAGCATGTAATTTGCTACAATCAGAATCCTGCCTAACAGTTGGTGTCAGAGAAACAAAAAGGAAATAAGTAAGAATTTTTACAAGTATCTCAGCAGAATTTCATGGTTTTTGTTGGGTTAAATTAAAAAAAATAGGGAGTGGTGATGGTGAGAAAATAATAATTCTAGTTCTACTGTAAACTGTTGCTTTTTCAATTTGCTTGCTCTTCGGGATGCTTATGCTTCAGGGTGCAAAGAAATCAGGACTTTTACATATGGGATTGTACACATATTTGCTTTGATAGTGCTAATCACCAGTAGCTGGATTCGGCTACTCAAGTCAGTTGCTGCTTTCATTTGTCCCACTATCCAAAGAGGAATAGTTATTATTATGGAATAATAGAACACAAAATTTTAATATTAGGGAGAAGAATGCTTTAACTTGGTGAACTTTATAACGTTTATAAACATTTTTCTTACTCTCTACCACATACTGAACCAACCGAGTTGCACAAGGTTACTCTAATAAGAAAACATGATTTACATGAAATCAGCTAGATTTGTCTGATTCATGGTATCAACAATTATTACTCTCAAGAATGTAAAATATAAGCTTTTGCTTCAGCAAATAAAAAACAGTTTTTAGAGGTAAAAGATCATGGCAAACTGAACTTGTGTTGTAGGAAAAGAGCTTTGAGTAAGACGCATCTAATTAGTAGGGGACAGAAAGAGAGTTTGAACAGAAGATCTAAGCAATCAAAGTAGATTACAAAAGTAGCAAAGGACCACCTTTCATCTCATTTCAGAAATTTGCATGTCATTGTCTATTTACAGAACTTTTTTTCTCGGATAACACAAATGCCTTCATCCCATCCCCAGCTCATGTGAGCCAGCACATACTCATTTCATGAGAACTGCACCTACCAAAGGCCTGGATCCTCACCTATACTACAAATCTTAGTATGATCGGTGAATATTTAGTCTAACTTTGATAGAAGAAAGCCACAGAAAGAAGTTTTTCTCTCAAATACTTTTATTTTTTCATCATGATTTTGGTTTTGTGCATTGAGGTTTTACGTACTTTCACAAAGACTTGAATTACAACCCTATAAGTGCGAATTCACTCTCAGTTATGTAAGCTTTTTTTCAGCAATGCTGTTAGATAACTTTTGAAGAAGTGAAATTTGATCTAAAGGCTTTGCTGGTGTGGAAAGGTTTTGCTAATACACCCTGTGGGAACAGCTGACTGCTGCCTGGGCTGTGGGAATGACTGTGATTTTTGGATAGCACTCTTCAGAATGACTCCATCCTGAATGTTCTGGTGTCTCAAGCTATTAAACTCATCCAGAAAAACAATTTAGAAATGTGTTAAATATTTTTTTTACTCATTTTCATATGGCAGATGACCTATGTCTCCCTGGTTTTCCACAAGTTTTGGTGTGATTGTTTGCTGGTTTGTTTTTGGGTTTTTTTCCAGAGCGTAGGGGCTGGGAGTTAATATGGTTTGGGATTTTTTTTAGAAGAAGAGGCAGCTAAGTTTTCTACCATTTGAAAAACTAGATATTAATAGCTAAGGGACTATACACACAGATTCATGCATGTAAATTCTTGGAGATATAAACATGCTGGCAGAAAAGTTTAGTCAAAAATAAAAATCCTCTAGAAAATCACATCCATTTCAGAAAAAAAAAAAGGGCGGGGGGTAAAAATATCAGTGTTGATGTATTGAAGAGTCATTCTGAATGCTGGGGTTCATAAGACAGGATTTTTACAGACAGTGACTCACCTGACAGTGACCGGGAAAAAGGTTCAGGGGAAAAACTAACACAGATTAACTCTAAAGAAGACAGAAGAATGATGAAGGTATTAACCACTGAAAAGATTTTCATTACTTCTTTTTCCTTACATTACTTAGAAACTTACTGAATTTATTAGGCCACTGGCAAGGTTAAAGACTATACGTTTTTTTTTCCTAGACATGGTAATGATTCCAGTGTTAAAAAATTTTCACTTCAGTATCACTAACAGTTGTAACCACTATAAATTCCTAATAACGTTCTTTATATTTAACCATAATCAGGTATTTAATATATTTTAGAAGTAAATGTTAAAGAGCCCACTCGGTACTTTTTTATCATGATTGGAAAGGTGAATTTGGAAGACTAGGACATGACTTCAGAATAAAATATTGAAAGAACATTTTCAAACACAGTTCTATAAAAGGTTTTGAAATAGAAGATTTTTCTAAGGCCTTCAGAAAAATTTATTCCCATATTAGTTCTGCAAATGTCTGAACCTATTCCCAAAATGACTGTTATTAAAATAGGATATTAAGGAAAGTAACATCATTTAACAGGGCCATGGTAATAAAAGACATGAATTTCAATAATTATCATATAACACTGGTAAACTCAGCCCATCTTTAAACAGAATAGGGTTTTATCTTTGTTCTGACACATATGACCTTGTGATAATCTAGAATACATTCATTTAAATAAAAGCACAATATTTGTCCAGAAAAAGATTCTTTTAAATCATTATTGCTGGGTCTTATGAGGTTTTACATTTATAGAAGATTGAATGCATTAGACAGAAAGACATTAGATATAAAATATTAACAATTTTCCTTAGCAAACCGGTTTATATACATAATTTCAATAAATATACAAAATACCATAGAATTAGCAGGAAATCAACTCAAGATTTACTTTTTAATTTAAATATCCACAACTGACATATGAAAAAGAAACTTGGTTACAGACTGAGAACCTGATCCTGGCTGCACAAGTGTACCCTGTTTTGGAGACAGGCTCCAAGAAAAATAAAAAACAATCTTATGATTTATACTGCACTAGGTGAGGAAATACCTTTTCACAGGAACACCAAAATTATTGCATTAGCCATGCAAAGAAGGTTGGCCTCAATATATGGAGAAATTGGCTGACAGGAACCTCATGCAGTTCAACGAAGTGCAAAGCCGTGCTCCTGGGGAGGAGCAACTGCAAGCACCAACATGAGCTCAGGGCAATCCAGCTGGAAAGCAGCTTGGCACAACAGGGCCTGCTGAACACGAGCCAGCAATGTGCCCTTGCACCAGAGAAGGTGAGTGATGTCCAGAGCTGCACTAGACAAAGAACTGCCAATAGAAAGTGATCCTGCCCCTGTGCTCAGCACTGGTGAGGCCACACCTGGAGCACTGTGTTCAGTTCTGGGCTTTTCTATACAATAGAGTCATGGAGATACCGGAGGGAGTCTCACAAAGGGCTACAGAGATGATTGATGATCTGGAGCATCTGTCCTGTGAGAAAAGGCTGAGAGAACTGAGCCTCTTTAGCCTGGAGAGGAGAAGGCTCTCATCAGTGTGTACAAATACTATGGGGATGGTCTACAGAAGACTGAGACAGACTCTGTTGAGTGCTATTTTCAGTCAGTTTAGGAAATTTTAAATTCTGTTCTTATAATTTTAGAAGAAAAGATAAAAGGGGGAAAAAGGGAATTCTTTCTGTCACTATGGAACTGCCCCAAACACAATATCTAGAATGATTTTTTTTTTCTTTTCAGATAATAATGAGGAATATACTTGAATATTCCATAATTTAATCCTTTACTCAGACAAGCCAATTTACAAAGAGATCTAGCCTCTGTTTTGAGGTAGTTTCTGGGATTTTTTGTGGCTTTTATATGGACCTAATTATCTGTTGTGTAATTAGTAGATTTGCAGCTGAGAACCTTGAAACTATAACAAGAAAGAGTCTTTTCAGAGAGATCAAGAAGTCATATGACACGGCATTTCCACTAAAAGTTTTACTTGGGAGGTCAGAAACTGAGACAGTCTAGAACCGTGGGAGTTCAGAAGAGTCTTGGTGTAGGGATGCCCACAAACATGAAAATAATTAGCTGTTTCAAGGGGATTGTTTTATGGGGGAGAGAATGGGTTTGTGTAATTCCCTTTTTACTGGTTCCACTGAAGCAATTTTTAGAACCTCCACATATATTCATTTACCAAAGGAAGCCAGAAGAAAAAAGGATAAATATCACCAGAAAGTAATACTGGAAGATCAAAGAATAGAATACACAGGGAGAAACCCTGAAGTTGTTATTCATCCTTCTGTTCAGGGAAGTCAAAAAACCACATGTTGAGCAGAATTTGCAGATGATAATCTTTTTTTTAAATACTGAGTACAATTTTATGAAAACATTACTGTCTCAAACTATCCTTCTGATTCCTCTGAAAGGAAGGATTTCCAGAAGCACTTGACATAATTTCTCTTTAGTTCACCTGAAATTAGTGAAGGAGCAGAGGCAGGTCAACAGCGAAGAGCTCTGGAAAATTTCTTGCCATAACTTCAATAGATTCTATTTCACATGCTGTAGTCAGGAGTAACCAACCAAAGCTGTGTAAGAAAATGTCCAAGATGCTGCAGTAAAATTAGTATGCAATTCCTTTTTGTAACTAGAAGAACACGAAAATGGCACTGGAGAGTTTTGATTTTTTGTTTGGTTTAGATTTTAACAGAAGAAAACAAAACATAGACCATAGCTCTCAGTAAGACAATTGTAGGAGTTTACAAGATTAATCAGAATAATTAATTTTAGTTGCACATTATACTGATTGTGAATCAACTGTGGAACATTATTTTTTTGTTTTGTTATTTTAATGACTGCATATACAAAACCTGGTTTTACCACTCCATAAAAAGAAACCTGTGGCAAGATCACTAGGGAAAGAAACTGGGATAGATATTACATTCCCACAAATGCCTACACAAGTATTTCTGGGAACAAGGATGGGAACAAGGATGAAAGAGGTTGGAGGGTAGCCTGCTTTTCTAGAGTTACATATCTGTGCCCCACGAATCTTCTAAAGACAGTACAGATTATTGAAGAAAATAATGAATTTTCCGGGTAAAAAATGGAGCTTCAGAGATCCTGAATTAATCATCAGTTTGGATTTAATTTAGGTAACAATTTCAGTGGTGGAAAAAATAAATACAGGTATAATGTTACTACCATCACAATTTTCTAAGTGAGAGTAAATTTTAAGTAAAAACATTTTCTTGCATGTTTCGCATCAAAGCAATATTTTTTGTTTAAAATAGAAAATAAATTTAAAATAAAAGATAAAATTTTATCTTACAATCAAAAATATATCCCTTTGGGTCAGTGGAAAAATATCAAGTGGCATTTCTTAAATAGAACTTTTTTTTTTTTTTTTTAATGTTTATCTCTGAAAAAGTATCCAAACCCTCTAACACCAGATTTTTAAAAATTCCCCAGATTTACCAGTCAGAGTGCAGCTGGTTGAGCACAGGATATGTTCTGGAGAAACTGATTCATGCCAGGGTCTCCAAACACCATTAAAACAGCCTTGCCTTTCAGTTTTAGGGATAAATGGAATTTTCTTATATAGGGAGTTGTTTCCTATACTTAATTTGCATTGGAACATGAGTCTGGTCTGCAACATTAGCTCAGCCTTCAAATTACACATGCATATGGTCCATCCTCACCCAAGTAGGCTGTCTGTTTCTCCCTTCTGCAAAATAGGGCAGGAAAATCTCAAAAGAAGCTTTGCAAGAGGAAAAGAAAGGCAGTAAAATGCATCAGCTTACAGACAGCAAAACAATGATCTGCTGGCTAAGAGGAAGCCGCCCTCAGTCTCCTGGGACCATCAGCATCATGTACAGCCACAGGCACATACACCACCAAAGATATCTTGTCATTCTCTCAACTACGAGGGATTTCTGAACCAGTGCCACCCATCCTACTTTCAGCATCCATCATGACCAGAGTCTGAACTCCCAACTCTTGGTATTCCTGGCCCTCATTCTTTAGAGGGGTTCCTTGAAAAAAGCCCTGTGTCATCATGCTACAGAAAAATGATGATCTTGAGATCTGCCATCCTTGTACAGGAAGTCTTAAATTGGTGGGAGTAAAAGGGAATTTTTTTTCCCTATTTTCCCTCAAAGGCTATGAAACTTCCTGGCATATTGAAAAGGCAAGAGAATTTATAACCTCATGGTATGCTGAAAGCTTGAACTGAATATTTTCACAATCAATTTATGGATTCATATCCCCTTCAAAATGAGTTACAAAAATTTACTCAGAAATAATTGAAACAATTAAGAAAAACAAAGCCTCCTTTTTGTAATGGAAAAATAGCTTTTCACAGCCACAAATATTATAGAGCCATGCTTTTGATCATCTTCATTATCAGGAAGCTCATTTCTATACACTGTGTTTGGCTGCACAAGGAAATTATACCAGAAAAATTATTTCTCCCACTAATGTAAACTCTGATCACTGATTTCTTCCACTGTGTTAAGACTCGGAAACAGCAGATTAACATTGTGCCACTTTTATTATCACCTATTTGCAATGCAGGGCTAGAATTCTAGGTGTCAAAAAAGAGAAACACTAAACAGGAGAGAACTAGTCAAATTGTTTTTTTTTCTCTCCAAAATGAAAATACTAAAATCACATGTCTGTTTGCACTTGGGACACCAGGGAAGCTCCAGAGAAGTGTTGTTTCTTACATGCATCAACCCACAGTAGATACATTTAAGGATGAAATTCGCTGGCTGCCTGAACAGATTTAAAATCAGGAGTACCACAATCAGAGTTTCTACTCTTTCTCTTGTTAGCCACCTGATAAAGCAATGAGGTGATTTGAGAAGTAATTTTTAAAACTGATTTTTTTTTACCAGATTACTTCTCTGAACTTGGTTGCCATCCTCATCTGACAGAAATACTGGCCCAGGTGTAAGGGAAGACGCAGCATGAGTGCTGAAGTTGTGTTTTAGATTAGATTAAGACGCCTTACAGCTATATCCTAAATCCAGAGCTTTGCATGGACTTGAAGCAAGCCACCCTGTTGTGAAGAGCAGCCTCACTTTAGTCCTGGCTGTTAAACCCTACTCTGCACTATTCCTTCCCTTATGGCAAGGCATGAGTTTGCACCACTGTTTGGTAAACTTGATCCAGACTAGAAATACCATAGGTCAGCTCTTTAGCTCCACATCATTGCCACACAGATGTTCATGCTGACAGGAAGGGAGGGAAGTGGGCTGAGGGTGAGATTGCGTCTTCCAGAACATGACAGAATGTTTGGAGAAACTGTGGGCTGTCACTGGCCAGGGTGGTCTCTTCTCCAGCCCCAGCTGCTGTTTCATTTCCGTGCATGAGATGTAACTAATCCACAGCTGCAGGATGAGTCATTTTAGCAACTTAATCTAATGGAAAACTAATTTTTGTTTGCTTTGGGTTTATTCTTTTAGTGGTGGGCTGAATTTCTGTCACTGGATCTGACTCAAGGGAAATACTGGACACACGCAGGCAAAAGCAGGAGCAGAGAAGGGAAGGAGTTTCTTTTAACACAGCTCACATCTACACCACATTAGGGATAACATAGTATCTGATACTGAAAGGCAGAAAGTGTCTGTTGACTACTCCATGCCCTCCAGTCGATTTCTGGCAAGCTGAACTCAATGGTAGTCTGCTAATGAACTTTTTATAAATATAGAATTCTGGTGTTACTGAACACTGGCATAATCTCCAATAATTTCCATTTTCCCTTTTTTGGAATGTAACAGTCTGCTTATATCAAAGATCTACATTAGAGATTTCTCAGCAACAGAGAGGTTTATATCATTATCACCTCTCACCCACTGTCAGCTGTTTGCTCCCACACTTCTCTCTTGCCAGTTATATCGACACAACTGTTTAACCCCTCCCTAAGACAGATCTGTGAAATTATCTAGGTTAAGGAAAACAAACACTGCTTAAAAACACCTCAAAACTAAATAAATACTTGTTACCTTCTACGCAGATAATTTGTATATTCATTTGAATAAGCAATTCAGCATGTACTTATGTCAGCAGACGTGTGGGGATAGAAACCTCCATCAGAGTTACAGAAATATTAAGAGGAAGAAGGCAAAGGACATTTACTTTTGGTTCCAACAGAATCATGCTTATGTCCTGAACATGACTTTTATTACTAAAGCTGTACAAACACAAACCACCTTTCTAACCACTTATAAAGTGACTGAGGGGTTATACCACTTATTTTTTAGTGACAAAGTTGAGAAGTATGACTTCTGAGGTTAGGCAATCCTGTCTAAGCCACAGGACTCTGACAGCTGTGTTGAAGTTATAAGTAAGCAAAAAATACTATTTGCCTTGTACTTTGCTCTCCTCATCAACTGACAAGTCAAATCTACAAATATTAAATCAGTCAATGTTACAAATTCCAAACTCCATTCCCAATGCCACTAACACAGTTTCCTCCGTAACTCCCACCTCCTTACAAGATCACACACACACAAATCTCAGCACAGACACAGACTGGTAAACAACAGTGGCAGCAGCACCGTCTGACATTTCTGGAGGACAGACTAATTATCATCTTGGAATAAACAGTACACCATGACTATGAGCATGAGAACAAGAACAATTTAGTTATTTAAATGGAAAATATTTTGAAAGTAAAAATAGCTACTTAAAGTAATAGAGTTGTCAGTCAAATATTTGGCTCATATTATGCACAACACAGTAGGATGTCTTAGGACTCCACAGACTAGAAAAAATTGGGCCAATCAACATGGGGAAGGTAAACAGCCAAATTAAGGTACAGGCTCACTCAGTTTCTAGTATATAGTCAAAATGTTTATTTTAATTTGAGCCAGTAGAATCGCTGTTATAAGAAACAGAAGATGCCTTAGCAATAGTGGTTAATGGATCAGTTCTGCAGCACAGAGAAATTCAATAATACTAAGTCTTAAAAAAATCAGTATCAAACATTCAGTTTCTCCAGTAGCGTAGTTTTTTTCTAAAGTTCTTTTTCTAAACGTAGAAATCACTTAGAATAATAAAATACGCACTTCTAGTGCAATCTAAGTGTCAGCTTTTCCTTTCATTTTTTTTTATATTGGTGACACTGAGAGAGTGTGTACTGTACTGATAGGTGCGAACCCAAGATACTTCTTTCTAAATAACTTGCAGCCTAAAGACGTAACAGGGGCAAGATGAAGAACTGCTAAAAAAGGAAAGCATTGTGGCCAGTTGCTGAAGATTACAGATTGTGTTCCACATGTTATTAGCATTCTTTTCTTATGTTTGGAATTTCCCCTTATATCCATTTAAAAATCTTTTTCTCCCTTCAAAATCAAAGGCAAAAGTTAATTTTGATCCTACTACTTACAGTTTCTTAAATATTTTTATTAAGATGTCTATATGGCCCTTTTTCTAAAAAGATTCATACTCAGTTTTTAAACATCTCTGATCTTCTTAGGTATCTGTATCAGAAATTTATATCTACACATTGACCAGACGATTTTGGTGCCCTGAAACATAAAAGACAACTTTAGAAATTAGTCTCCTGCACCTAAGAAAACACAGCTGTACACAGTTTAGGCCGCTAAAGGACTTCTGTTTTAAACTTCTATTTTTTTAACTCTTTAAAGTCTTTTTTAAAGCTTCAATTTAAAGTAATTTAATTTAAAGTAATTCTAATACTATATTTAAAAAAAGAAAGGAAAATATCATTAGTGAAAGAAAGAGATGTATATTTAGGAAGTGCTTTCTACATTTTGGTAAGAATTCTAATTTCTTTTTCTAGCCAGGAATTTGAAATACAAGGAAAGGTTGTCTCTCCAGTGACTACAACAGTGGAACAAAACTGTCCATCTTTTGCCCAAAGTTATTTTCACGTTTTTCTATTCCAGAAGTAGCTCAGAGGTAAGCTTTGCTCCTTAGGAAGTCATGCAGCTCATGTATGGGTTTAAAAATTAAGTTCAACAATTTGAATTTAAAGTATTAATAGTTTGTTTATTAACTACGTTCTTTTACAAATTAAATCAACTACCTTATAAAAAAGATTTTATTAGCGATTCTTGTTCAGAGCTTTCCTCATTGGTATTCTCCTCCAGCCACTGCAACAAAATGATTAAAACAATCTGTTTAAAACAAAATGATTAAAACAGTCTGGTTTAATTTTATATGACTACAGTTATTTTCATTGTGGGCTGTTTATTTCTCTCATTGACACTGGGTGGCAAAAGAAAAGATTTGGCTCTAAGCTATATTTGGATCAAATGGCTTGCTTCACAGTGGACCTCACAGATCCTCGGCTCTTCAGGGCTCCATCATCCTTTCAGGGATCCTGCATAAAAAGACACCAATCATTTTCCATAACAGAATAACCCACCATTCAGGCAGCCTGAAAGAAATTCTTGATGGAGAACAGTATATCAATTTTACGTTTTTAGACACTAAAATTCTTCTTTGGTGAAGTCTGTGCTTAGCTCACTTATGGTAACTTTTTTATTCCTTCTATGTGCTCCTTCAATATGAGTCTTGGAGAGCCTTTAAAAAAATTTACCCACATATTGTGTGCTGTGAAGAAATTTTCAGAGCTTCTTAAACTTATAATTTTGGGGAATTTCACAGCCTAAGGGTTCATTACAGCAAAGCCAGCTAGCAAAAGTGACTAGTTCTGAATTGTTCATAAGATTGATGAAGACATGGGCTTATTGGACACTGAGAAACTCGTGCTATATGAACTACAGGTAATAGTAACTGTAACACCCAGGGCTGAATTTAAGTTTCACTTACAATTTTAGGGGTGTGAGTACACACCTCTAATTCAGCCTATTGCTGAAAGCAGAGAAAAGTTGCAATTTTGCACAGTAAATTCCAAAGCTGATTAATCTTCAGATTTAGGCTCTGCTCATCGAGGTACGCAGGACTGAATCTACATCACTCTGGGTCCTGAGCTGAAAAAAAAGCGTGCTATGTGTCCCCAAGCCAGCACATGGCATCCAGGTTACGCTGCATGATTGATGACAGAGGCCTCTAGGAAACAGAGTTAACCTTACCACCCACTCACACATTTTACATAAATTGACTTTGAACCAAGTCCTTTCCTTGTGGTTATAATTTTCATCTTTCTGTATGTCAGTGGCTGCTCAATAAACCTCTCCCACAGGGAGTTCTCAAGCACATCAGATTCTTCAGGCAACAGAAATTTGATTCCTCAGGTGTTTGTTCTTTTTCCATTTGCGTACAAATATTGAGAATAACTCCCTGCAAATCAAAGTGAACTCCCTCAATTTTATATTTTAGCACAGCCAATTAACACCCATCACTAGGTGAGGCCTAAAGGTCTCATCCAGGATCCATTTGCAATGTGCTATCAAAGCACAGGGTCTGTTACTTAAAGAGCTGATTGCACAACATTTGCCAGAACCGTGAAGAGAATGAATGATACGCAGAAGCTTTGTACTGGGAATGGAGTGAGTTTTTTTCGCAACAGCTAGCATGGTGCTTTGTTTTGGGTTTGTAACCAAAACAGTGTTGATAATGCAGGGAAGTTTTGGTTACCGCTCAGCAGTGCTTACACAGCACCAGGGCGAGGAGGCCGGAGGTGCACAAGGGTGGGCAGGGGACACAGCCCTGACAGCTGACCCCAGCTGACCAAAGGGATGTTTCATGCTGTATAACACCATAGTTCATAATAAAAGCTACAGGAAAGAAGGGGGAACATAAGGAATTCTGGTGTTTGTCTTCACAGTTAAAAGCTGCACATGATGAAGACCTGCTTTCCTGGAAATGACTATGAACCTACATGCCAACGGGAAGTAGTGAATAAATTCCTTATTTTACTTTGCTTGTGCACACAGTTTTCTTTCCCTGTTTAACTGGGGTTTTTTCAGCCTGCAGATTTTCACACTTTTACCCTTCCAATTCACCCCTGAGGGGGGTGAGTGAGCAGCTGGCTGAGGCCTGACTCCTCACCAGGGATAAACCACAAGGGTATAATCAGGTATAATCTGTTGTCATTGAAATCTATTAGGTGACATAATGACTTGTGAATCTAATTCTTTACATGTATCACCAGCACATTTTACCATGCCCTCAAATATGAAATATGTAATTCTGAAATGTTTCGGTTTTATTTAAAACAATAAATATTCAACAATATTCATTTCATCTTTTAAGTCACTGTATAAACTTTAAAATACATAAAAATATGTACTTTGCTATTAAAAAGGTGAAAAAAATGAGCGTTACTTTATGAACTACTTAAACACCATCACTTATAGTTTTACAGTATTAATAATATGTGCTTCATGAAGTCTTAAATGTAACAAAGGGAAATTAAAACCATGTGTTTCGTCACTTGCCCATAGGAAGCAGAAAATTAGCGCAACAGACAGAAGGAAGTTGTTAAAAATTGTGGACTGCTGATTAAATTTTAAAAAAGTAGAGAAGACAGTCTAAAATGATCAAATGGAGTTTTACAAGGAATCTCCTTTCTGTAAGAGTTTATAGTGTATTTAAATGATAAATTTCTGACTTGCAGAATGCCAAACAAGCAAGACATTATAACACCAAAATGATGGATTTTAATTCAAGCCCTAAAGTCAACATGATGCAAGTTTATCTATTGTTTTTCTCCTTACTGTTTCCTACAGGCTTCTAAGACAATAGGCCACTGAAAAGGAGACTTAAAGTTTCTCTGTGGTAAATTTAACCTCCACAGATTTTCTTAAGGTTGCACTCCCTTCTGCTTTTTTCTACTGGCTTTGTATAACTGCCACTTCTGTATCCTGTATAACCTGAAGATGAATATAAAAAGAGGCACAGACTAGACAGAAATAAAGAAATTTAATTAGGTAATTATATACTCAGCCTGTCTCTTCTATTATACCCCCCTCCCTTGTTTTTATTTTGGCCATGACCATTACCTTGCTTTCAGGTTTTACAGACCACAGACCAAAGTAACTCCTCCGTTAGACAGACAGTCTGTTTTCTCTCACTTGGGAAATAAATCTGTTCCCACATTATTTATTTCTTATATTACTGCTCTTCATCTTCTTTAAAAGAGAGAAAAAAGAAGATTAATTAAGCCCAGTGGTGCCAATATAATTTGTGTTTCACTTGATATAGATACACCAGAGGAAGCCATTTGCACATACATGAAAAATGAAATATCTACACAGGAAAAAAAGATTGCAGCACGCTGAACAGAAGTTATATATGCCTCAAGAAGAGGCAACAGTATTTTTAAGATATCAGTTAAATTAAATACTGACACAAAGTCACTGATGGTAGGGAAATCATCATCTATTGACACTATAGCCATGTCAGGATTTAATTTAGCCTTCAATGTAGTGCCTTCATCAGAGTTTTGTACTTCTTAATAATAAAATATATACCAATAGTTCTGATATAAACATAGTGGTAGAGCTCCCATCTCAATGTTTATTTTGATTCTAAAATATTTCTTCCTCGTATCTAGTTTGAATTTGCCCTCTGTTAATTTAAAATCATTACCCCTCGTCTTATAGCAATAGACTCTATTAAAAAGTTTGTCTCCATCTTTCTTATAGCCTCTTATAGTACTCAAAGACCACCCCGACCCTTCTCTTCTCCAGGCTGAACAACTCCAAATCTCAGCCTTTCCTCATAGGAGAGGCACTCCATCCTCCTGATCATCCTTGTGGCCCTCCTCTGGTCATGCTAAAACAGATCCATAACTTTCCCATGCTGAGGATCCCAGAGGTGGATGCGATATTCCAGATGGGATCTAAGAAGAACACAGTGGAGGGACAGAATCACTTTCCTTGAACTGCTGGCCACACTCCTTTTGATGCAGCCCAGGATACAGCTGGCTTTTCAGGATGTGGGTGCACATTGTCGGCTTAAACATGGATTGTCATATACAAAAACTAGACTAAAATAAACTTTTGAATTCTCTCTCTTTACCCATGCACAGGGATCTCAGATTTCAAAAATGGCCTTGTGTTTCTTCCTCAGTATTCAGATTTGTGGAGCATGGTTTTCAATTCACCTTCCAAAAAACCTCAGGTTAAACATGACCATCAGTCACAGTGTGCCTTGAAAGTTGTGAGCTACCACCAACTGCAAATGGTTGAAACTAATTTTGCATGGATAGCCAAGAGACAATCTGTTGGGTTATGGTAGTTTTGTCTGTCAAAACAGTGCACTGTCAACTCATGAGTGTACAAAGTTGTATTACACCTCTTTTCTTCTCACAGCTGTTTGCTCCAAGTGGCACGGAGCGATAACTATGAATCTGAGAAAACGGGAAGACATGGCTACCAGTCATGTCAATGGGACAAAAATCAGAGCAGATGATTAACAAGGAAGAAGACAGAGAATTAATAGTGAGCCTCTACACAATAACAATACATTCCATTCACAAAATAAATACATAAAGTGCTTGCCAATGATCTTACCTCTGTATTGCAACCATTTCATGTGCTTTTCACTAGAAAGTGAAATATTTGTTATGTGAAAGATGAGAAAGGTGGGAAAGTAGGTAAACAGGATAAGTCAGTGAATACAAACATCAACATTTGGAAGCTGTCACTAACATACAAACAAGAAAAGCTGCTAGCAGCAGTGAGAGCCTGGATGTCAGAAATGTTTGTTTTTCACTCTTGTAAAGGGCTCTTTCTGTGAAATTTAATTACACAATTAAAGTCATAAGTGTCTTCTGCACATATAAGATCCACAGTCTGCTGAGCAAAGCAGCTCTGTTTTGCAGCTTTATACTCATCAAACTCTGGTGTAGAAATTTTCTCAAGCTAAGCCCAATGAAGTGCTTGTATCTGACTGGGGCCTCTAATGGCTAGCAAATAAAGAGCCTCCTTTTACAAATACCGCAGCATAAATGGTGCGTACTGGGAAATATATGCACATTCTGTCATACATCTGCACATGGCCGTGTGAATGCACAGCAAATGTATTAAGTTTGCATAACAACATCACATTAACACCTCAGCTAGGGCAAGATTCACTTGGGAGAAAAGCGAGCTGTGGTGCTTGTGTATGAGATGAGGATAATTCTCCAAATGCTGTCAGAAAGAACAAGGATTTAATCTATAAGGGTCTATTTAACTCTATGTCATTCTAGTACCAGGAGATTTCCTACACAGTTGCATCAAGTGTGATGTTGTGTACACGAGAAATGGAACAATAATGACATGAGTAAAGATCTGCAATTCAATATATAGATCTGAAGATTTTGCTGCCTATCATATTACACTATCATAGTTTACATGCAAGTACAAATGTCAGCTGCACTTAAAAAAAAGTGTTAAATACTGGGATCACAGCAGGAAAATGGCTCAAAGGACTGCACATGCAGTGAGTATGGGAACCAAAAGTGAGAAGACTAAAGTCTAAACTAAAGAAGTTCCTAAGTAGTTTGCAAAAGTGGCAATTGTTTAACATAAATTCCTATATAGATTCACATTTAAATTTAGAATTGCTTATGTCCCTTCAACGTGGCCTTATATTCAAGTCCACTTAAACCAACCCAGGATAACCTTCTGTCTTCCACTCTGTAGTAAGCTTTTTTTTTTAATGTTTCAAGACAAATCTTCTAACAGCACAGATATTATACTATGACAAGCATGTATTTTTCTGAAAGTTTAATTTAAAGTTCCAACATTCGGGAAACAGCGTTGTAGACCAGGAGACCAAATGACTACATCTATTTCATTTTGATTAAACAGAGAGCAATATAGATACTTGTTTATAGGAAGACATTTCTACAGCTGTGCATAGGCTCACACAGTGCAAAACCATGATTTTCCAGCTAACAAAACAGACTTAAGTTCTAAAACCAGTTCAAAAACCTTTATCTGAACAAAAGTTGATTTTGTTGACATAGCACTCAACTAGTGTCCGTAAATTGCAGTGATGAATATTAACCAGCTGTTAGTGCCCTGCTCTGGGGAATGCTGTTTTATAAAGCTGTTCTCCTCGTGAGTCTGTTTTACTGGTACATTTGACACTGCTTTTGAGAAAATGTGTCAAGAGTTTAAGAACTGGCAAAACACAAGAGGCAACTTAAAAAAAAATGGCATAAAATCAGTTTCCCAAACCCATTCCTCCTAATCTTTCAGATTCATTAAGTTTCCTACATCTTTAATTCCTAAATTCCTAGTGTTTTTAACTGAATTGTGATGTCCTTTCCAGGATTTTTTTTTTTAATACAAGGCATTTGAAAAGCAACAATGAAACTTGTTCTTTTTACGAAAAAAAGCTGTGTAAACATTTTCCCTGTAATGTGGAAACCTCTCTTCTACTCTTGTGAAGTACGTGACTGGTTTCTGCTTTCACCTCCAACAAGCTGCTCTCCTTTTCCCACTTTTTGAAACTTTATTAAAGCATCATCTTTATGTTATGTTTATTCTTTGGAGTGTAAAACTTTGAATTTGGTTTGATTAAGAAGACTGGTGTGGATTTCTTTCAATGTTTGAGCATTGTCATTAGGACCATCAATATTCCTCAGAGAAAATTAGAAGAAAAGGATAGCATTGATGCTTCCCCAGTTCCCCTTTCGTCTAACAGGATAGCCCACCAAACAATAAACAAATCATGTATATCTTTATTTATTCATTATACCCTGTATTTAATATGCCCATAAACTTATTACCTTATTTATCTTCTGTTCGCTTGTAAACTGAACCACACAGGATGTACAACAATGATTTAATGGATCATTCAGAATATATTTCAAAGATATCTTTCAGTGCATCAGGAAGAGTTAAGGCTTCTGTTTCAGAATATATGCATATGTATTCCTTCTGTCCGAATGTTGGGCAAAATCATCACTGCTGATACTCTTTTTCTCTTGTAAGGAAATAAATAACTGTGCCCAGAGTGCTGTCATTTATTAAATATCTTCCTGAAAGGAAAGGGATTTACTGACTATGACTGCTACAAAATTCCATCACTGTAAATACTAGAATAGATTATATTTCAAATAATAAATTTCCATAAAGGAATTAATTGTGTCCGACAGCCATCTCCCTCCGAGACATGTTAGCTCAAGGCCATTGACTGAGCTGATTACTCCTAAATATATAATACATACTGAATGCTCTTTAAGAATAAAAATTGAGAACAGTTTTAATGCAACGTTATCTGTATCTGCCAATATATCTTAGCATATTAAAAGTGCCAAAGTAATGCTAGATTTTGAAACTTTCTTTGTAGGAGGCAGAACTTACAAGTTTGAAGCAACTTCTCTACCCTTACATTCCTACCTTAGGGTCTTCCCATTGCAATAATCAGCTCCACACAATTGCAAAAGCTTGGGTTTTTCTGGGTCAAGCTACAAGACATGAGCTTGACTAGGACCTTAGACAGTGTATAAATGAAGCTGTCTTCACTTGATGAAAAACAGTGTAGCCAGCTGTACTAGGGCAGAGATCATACCCCCATACTCAGCACAAGTATGGGTTGTGCCTCAAATCCTGTGTTCAGTTCTGGGCCCCTCACTACAAAAAGGACATTGAGGTGTTGGAGTGTGTCCAGAGAAGGGCAACAAAGCTGGTTAAGGATCTGGAGCACAAGTCTTATGAGGAGCGGCTGAGGGAGCTGGGGGTGTTTAGCCTGAAGAAAAGGAGACTCAGGGGTTACCTTATTGCTCTCTACAACTCCCTGAAAGGAGGGTGTAATCAAGTGGTGGTCAGCCTTATCCCAAGCAACAAGTGACAGGACAAAAGGAAATCACCTCGAGTTGTCACAGAGGAGGCTTAAATTGGGTATTAGGAAAAATTTCTTCATAGAAAGAGTTGTAAAGCGTTGGAACAGACTGCCCTGGAAAGGGGTTGGGTCACTAACTCCAGAGGTATTTAAAAGACGTGTAGATGTGACACTAAAGAACATGGTTTATGCATTAATCGTTAGATTCAATGATCTTATAGGTCTATCTCAGCCTAAATGATGCTATGATTCTATGATTCTTTGTTGTCTCCTGCTTTTGGACTATTTAAACATCCTCAGATATACACTTGTATGGTCGGATCTGAAAATACGCTGATGTAATTGGGAATATTATTGAAGATGACAGAACCCCAAAAGACCTTGGAGAAGAAGAATATTCATACCTTATCTTTATTTGTTATTTTTTTATTTTATTGTAAACTTGTAAACCAAAACTATCATAGGCCATATACCCATTCCTCAACATTCAAAACTTCTTTCTTCAGGCTGGAGACCAAGTCATTGAGCCATTGACCCACGCTGAACTGCTGGCCAGGTTGTACTGCTGGCTGTGGCTCACGCTTTGTGGAAGTTGTAATGATAAATATTCCCAGCTCTATCTTCATTTCATGCTTCACTACTACTTAAGAAGCCTCAGGGTATCAAATCTTTTTATGTTCTCACATGGCGTATTTGTATGAGAACGTGTATGACTCAATCCAAAGCAACAAGGCTAATTATTACTAGCAGAGCAAACATGAAGAGGTCAGGAAAATATGCTGTGCCATCCAGTGTGCAATCCAGACTGCAAGCATAGGGAGCAGTAAGAATTTAGCCATGATAACTGTGCACAGTTCCAAGATGAATGGTGCAGACTGCCAAGCCGTTCTCCACCCTACATGCTACTGGCTGAGTCCACCTTCCAAGTCTTCACTCAGTAGACTTGAAACACACTTATCCACTGTGCTGATGAGGCGCTATCAGTGAGACACCAAAGACATTAATCTGAAATTAGCTAGAAAGTCCAGATGAAAGGAGGGGATGAGCGAGAGAAAACTCACAAGGATGAGAACTCGCAAGACGCTGGACTCCTGGTGGTGGCCCAAGTTCAGCTGAACAGAACCGGGTTAAAAAATTCATTTGCTGCAGTCAAAAGACTTAGATGCTATGAAATAGCAGCTCCAAAGACACAATCAAGAGTACTGAATCCCAAAATACCATGTAAACTACAGGATAGAAGAAAGACAGAAAATTATTTCAGATCTCCCTCTTGGCAGATGCATGCCATAATCACCAGAAGACTACATAAGAGAAATCACGTCTTTTTTTTCTGTCTTTAAGTGGTCTCCAGAAAGGAAGGATTGATGGATATATGTCTATTTAGGAGAACTCTTCAGATTCACAGCCTTGAAGCCTTTCCTGGAAATAAATGCCTAAATACCTACTACAGCAAAAACCTCCCAACCCTTAGGAAGTGTAAAATGATGACACTTGCAACTCTTCAGAACTTCCAGTGGACTATTTGCTTAAAATATTAAGTGTAACTTCTCATTTTCCCATTTAATCTGGGTTTTCAAATTTGTGATGACAGCATTTCCTGGCTCCATCTGAGTACCTTAGTGGTTTTTTGTTCTCTTTCCTCACACTGCTGTAGGCTGTTGCAGCATCCCCCACCAGGTTAACCGTGTGATCTAGTTCACTGGTTTTCCTTTAATCTTGACCTGCCTTGTGACAGAGT
Source organism: Cnemophilus loriae (assembly GCA_013397755.1). Lineage (NCBI taxonomy): Eukaryota > Metazoa > Chordata > Aves > Passeriformes > Corvidae > Cnemophilus > Cnemophilus loriae. Next base: position 77,708 of record VZTF01006535.1, on the reverse strand, counting down.
TTTTCTCAACATGAGAACCAAAACAGGCCTTTAACAAGGCTGTTGTAGAGAACTAACTGCATTATATATGAAAAAATAACAGTGTCATATTGGCCACAGACATTCAAACTGTTTTTTGGTATATTTGGAGTGCAGCTTTCAGAGAATGCCCCTCTTAGGATTCCAGGGTTGACCTCCATCTATGGAAGCCAACAGCTTTCTCATGTGTCATACAGTGATTTATTAAGCAAGATACTGTGCTGGTCACACTTTTATTGCAGTGATTCTATGTTATACATGAAATCAAGTTAATGGCTTTTTGCATCTTAAACTGTCCATGTATGAAGACCAGGTTTGCATTAATTACAAGTTATTATTAATAAAGTTACTGTTATCAAATGTCATAAGAATTTCTACTAGGTTTATGGTTATTAAAGTTAACTTTAAGAGACTCATGCAGTTAAAACTAAGTTTGTTGGTAAAGATCTTTCACCTTATGTCATAGTTTTTCAATGGACCTAGTTCACCTTTTTAAATGTTGAAAATGTAACGTACCTTTCATGTTTGATGTAATTGTTGAAACCTTCCTATGATTGTACTGTATTTCTATTGTGAATTGTGCTTTTTGTTAAACTTAACGTCTGTTATAGGACTTAATTATTCCAGTGAGCCTTGAAACTTGGAAATCCCCTACCCCCTTTCTAACGGCCAGTTGCTATTTTTAGTTGTCTTGCAAGCAAGCTCCATGGTGACATGAATTTCAATTAGGACATTTTCCCGCCGTTCCAGCCATGTGACTCCACCAGGAAAACCACTCCTAGCACTCGACGAGCCATTGGTGGATGAACATGACCTCACCAGCTGCCGCCACCAATCAGCATGGACCTTGGGGGCCGGACAGTGGGCGGTCAGGGGCGGGATCCAGCGTCTATAAAAGACGGTGTCACCTTGCAGACGACGCCAGTTTCTGGTGGTTAGCACAGGGACTGTCCCGCGTTGGGTCGGTAGGCCTATTTTGCTATTCCTTGAGACTTCAATTCAACCGGAGTCTGCCCAACGTGGTCATCCACTAGTGGCAGGGATCAAGCCAGATCGGCTACAAAGGACTCCGATCCTCGGGACCCGGATTTCTTTCTTTCTTTTTCTCGCCTGAATTTCTTTTGTTAATAAACATTTTTAATTTTTCACTAGAAATAAGAGTTGTCCTTATTTCTGACATTCTACATGCTGCACATACACGTTTTAGGAATCAAAGGCAGAATATAATAGTACTTAAAAAAAATGTTCATATGATCACATAGAAATTTTATAGGGGGAGGAAATGTCTGGGGCAGGAAATCTTCATGCTTCCATAAGACAAGGAAGAGACCCTCCCAAAATAAGCAGTAGTAAATTATTCTAAGTTGGGTGCAACTTGCACACAATTAAGGCCTTGCATTCTAACTTCAACAGCCCCAGAAGAAAACAATCACACATCACCTCAAAGCCTGAATTCAGTAGCAGGAAAATCTAAATATGCAAAGCTCAAGACTGCTTTGTTCAGTGCTGTTGCTACAGGGCTCTTGTCTATAATCTAGCAATTACAATATTTGCCTAGTACTATGAACAATTCCCTATGCAGCACTCTGCAGCTCAGCCTGATGCAAACAAGCTCAAGTCTCTATGCCAGGTTTTGTCTTCAGATACACATGCAATAATCCCTCTGATGCACGTAAGAAAAATTCCTTCCAAAGGAAAAAATGAGAAGTTTTCCACAGGCTTGGATCCCAGGCTCTGTCAGCATTAACAAGGGTAAAGTACAGAAAGAAACAGAGAAAGCATGTCACTAACCCTCTATAAATAGAATTATAAAATAAAATAATGAAATAAAATATATTTGAGAAAGCTAATACTGAAGATGAAAGTTACAGTGCTTAATTTAAAATGTGTTAACACAGCTATTTGACACCTCAGAGTTTTATAAGAGAATCACATTCAGCAAGATTTGTAGCTCTCCTTGGAAGGCTGTGAATCTGTAAATCAAGGTATAATTTGATCAATGGCCTGAAAATGTAGGGGTTTTTTTTTCCACCCAAACTGTAGCTGTATAATACTAGCAATCTTCATTTCACTTGTGTTTTGTAGAGTGCTGTTTCTGTGAGAAAACATGAGAGGACATAAATTAAAAAAACAAGTAAGCAGAGTTAGAAATAATTCATCATTATTTTAAGATACCAAAGGCAATACTTCTATAACATGTACTTTTTAATTTAACAAAAAAAAGAAGAAAACAAGGTTAACTTTTAAGGCAGAATAATCAGCATCTATAAACAGTGATTCACCAAAGCAGATTTTTATACAGGAGTCTTAAGAGCAATTGAAATAAAAAATTAAAAGGATACGTTCACATGTGGTTTTATACCATATTTTCTAAACAAAAGTGAAAATTTTGGCAAAAAAAAGCCTCTAGAGATATCTTACAGAAGGTAATTAGATATTTTCCTGTGGTTTAATTACTTAAAAGTGTACCGCATTTTCAATTAGCACTTAACAGAAATATTTATTAAAAATAAGTCTTAATCACAAATGGTTACACCACACTTTCAGAATTCATCTTCAACGCATCTTTACAGCGGGCACACTTGCATACTAAGTGCTGAGCATAACATCTTCTTTTACTTCACTGATATTTTAATACCAATTTAAATGTCCCCCTTAGTCCAGACTCACTACTGAATTTCAGAAACACACTCCCAAGTTTCCATATTCTTTTTTTTTCCATATGTGAAGAGTACAAGAAGATTCACTTTTATCACTTGGTTAAAAAATTAATAAAATTATTTTACTTTGAAAAATCTTTAATTTAAGGGTAAAATGCTAATCATTTGTATGTACAAGGCAGTAGTGTACTGTGTAGAAAAGAAGGGGAAAAAAATCAAACCAGACAGAAGTTAACATTACTTAGTAGACCACATGCAAACTAATGCTTGTCAAGGGTTACAAGAGGTGCAAAATGTGATGTGACTAGACTGACATACGTGTACTTTCTCATCTGCAATGTACTTTCTATACAGCTCACATTTTTGGAACCAGAATTCAGTAAATAAAAGCAACTACACTTTTAATCTTTCCCTCCAACACAGAAATTCAGCTTCATGCTGAGAAGTGGGCATGTATAACCAAAAGTTTTTGAAAGGTTGGACAAATGAACTTCTCAGCAATGAACAGATGTTTCTGCTCATGCAGAAAATGAATTTACCACTAGCTACTAATCTTTGTCTCCTCCAGCTGCTCCATTGTACGCAGTAGTAAAGCTTGACCTGATAATATCTTATGTTCTTCCTTTGTAATATCCCTCAAGAACATCAAGCAAAGAAAGAAAAAAAACATTCCAGTCAAAAAAAAAAAAAAAAGAAAAGAAAAAAAAAATCAAAAGTATTTTTATTGACTTTTGAGATGTGCTTCAGTAACTCTTGGCAAGACATTTTTTTCTTTGTAGAGCACTTTAGGATAAAGTTGAGTAAACTTTTGCTTAGCTCCTTGCATACACTGTTTTTAAAATACTTTGTTTCTCCAGAGGAAATAAAACTATTATCTTAAGACAAGAGTTCCCATAAGAATATGAAATAGTTGACAAAAATCTTTCAAAAATAGCCTTTACAGGGCACCAAAGAGTTCGGGACGAACAGTATTCATCTCTCATCCAAGTGTCTACAGAAAGTATTAGTCTTTTCTGTGGAAATCTATAAACCAGACAAAACTTCTGGTCTCCTGGTAGGGTATATACACACAGAAGACTGTCAGCTGTCAGCAGTACAATTCCACAGTTATTCTATGCTGTACGCTCGTAGCAGGTGTGCAGTGAAATAACTTTGAGAAAGTAATGAAAAAAAGTTGAAAAACAGCAATGGATTTTACAAAGGAATTACTAGATGGCATTTCAAAGCCTTGAAAGGAAGGGGAGATTCTGCCATTATAGTTGATTCTGAAAGAAATTTTTTGGTTTCCCAGAAACATTATATTTTTCGTCATTTCTGCAGTCAGCCTGTTAAAAGACACTGAGCTATTTCCTGTTATGCTTCACAGATACCTCTTTTGTAATTCTCTCTCAGAAGAGGTAGTACTTTATAATGTAATAAACAGGCAAGCAAAATCTCTATGCATTATTAAGATAATAAGTAAATATATTCAACTACTAAAATAAATAAAAAAGTTATGTTAATAAAAAATTTCATAACACAGTATCAAACTCTGTGAAAATCAATGAAGACTTGTCTATTAGTTGTTAAGATTAGTCTGGTATAGTTATATATTCAAGTTAGGACATTCATTCTTCTTTCTTTACATGCTAAGATGATCCTTCAAACATGTTAGATACAGAAATAGTCCACTGAAGAACATATTTACTTGAAAAAGGGAAATTAAATCTATACCTTCCATTTCATGAAAAAAAAACCAACAAAACAAAACCATAAAAACCAAACAAAAACAATTAACAAACAAAAAAAGAGTTTCATACACTTTCAACCAATTTCAAAAACATCTTAGTATACTCATGGCTGAATTATTTCATCTAGATCCTATCTTGAATAAACTTTTATTGGAATTATTGAAAAAAAAAGGTCCTAAGATGTTCCAAATTAAAAGGTTATTGCCATCCATAAATGATTCAGAAACAGTTAAAATTCATACCGCTTCCAAAGCATTTACTTTTGGATACGTATGTTACTATACATTTTCTCAGTTTGTGATAGAAAAGCAGAGCGTGTGTGGTTGCCATGTAACACATTTTTTTCACTTTATAAAACAAAAACTCTGCTAGTCAGAGTAGTTTCAGGAATTTAAGCTCGAGTATCAGTCTACTCTCCAAAACAGTTACGTTGTTAGGAATGCACAAGAAGGTAGTCTTAAGGTACCAGGCACAGTTGTGGGTTTTAGTTTTCTTTGCTCTACAAATATTTGAAAACCACATTCTGGAATAACTATCATAAATGCAACAACAAACTACACATTTTTTCCCTCTGAGAAGCACATTAATAACGAAAATTCAAAATTTTGTAGTCAAGACCAAGCAATTATTCTTATAAGCATCACCAATTTGATGTTTCCCCTGCCAAACCATCAAATAGCCTTTTTTCTTTCAGAAAAAGTAGAATTAAATAGGCAAGCTCTGCATGAAATATGTGAATGTGAATTGGCTTATGAACTAAATCAGTCTAGACTGCAGATTTCATAAATATACTATACAACTCTCCTCCTTCTGTCTGATTTTTATAGTGACAGACCTATTACGTCCTGTACAAAGATCAGTAAACATCTGAAGTTGCTCTGGCTCTATATGAGAGACTCCTCAAATACAGTGAAAAGAACAAGTGTGTTGAACAAAAATAAAGATGTCTGAGCCATAAAAGACATACATTACTGAGTAAAAAAAAGTTCATTCAGTTTCTGTTGGGAGTGTTTGTTGATTGGCTGGTTGGTTGGTTTGATGTGGGGTTTTTGTGGATTTTTATTTTTTTTTTCTTCTTTTTAAGGAAAAGAAAACAACTTATCATCATGCAAACGGTAGAAGAATAAAACTGGTGAAGATGTATGTTTGTTGTGTAGCTGTTTGTTACTTCTTATCCCCAATTCCCCCCACTAATTGTCTGAAAGACCATGGGACTACATTACAAAAAGTAAGTTGTTTGGAGAGCTGTTGGCATGCCTTTAAACATGATATTAATTAGTGTATGGGGTGCTTTTTATTTTCTCAGATGAACCAAAAAAAGTTATTTAGAATTCCAGAGATTTTTGCTAGCATCAGACTAAATTGCAGAGCTACCATCTTTTGTGCCATGTGTTCTGTGGTAATTGTAACCGTGGGTCACATTAAGTAGACTACACTTTGTATCTTCTAAGCTGAAAAACAGTGAACAGAAAGAAAGTCTCATACATGGCTATATTACAAATTTTCCAGCAGTGTAATTCCCATAAATTTTTTGTGGGCGGATCTGTCATGTAGGAGTTCGTATTAAAATAAAATTTAAAAAAAATCAAACAGGAATGCCACTGGAGCAGAGAGGACATTGGCTTTTCTGCTGAATGACAGACTTCTACATTGCAGTTATATCTAAACATTGTCACCACTGGCGAGGCCATTTCCTAGTAAAATTGACTTTCCACATTCCCAGTCTTTTGTTACTTAGATTTCCTGATGCCGGGACTGACAGATTTTAGCAGAAAGAGTATGAATATATATAATATGTATGAATTACTCATGCATATTATATCTTCAGCATGAGGTTTTGGGGTAAACTCTACACGACATGGTAGCAATAACTGAAACATGACCTGCAGGAGAGGGATGCATGTCATGCTGGAGCTCTGGTGTGGGTGACAGACTTTCCTTGGAATCTGACACAGCACATGGAAAGGATTTGTATTTTTATGGTGTCCTGGTTCCAGTAAGGACACAGTTAATTTTTACAGTAACCAGGTTGGGGGCACAGCTGGAGGTTATTCTGTACCACCTCACACCATTGCCAGGAGCAGAAGGAATGGATAATTTCTGCAGAGAAGGGTTTCCTTCCAGTCAAGTAAGGGTGGCAGAGGGAGAGGTTGGGTAGCGCCAGTTCCCAGCAGTCACTTGTGAATCCTTTGTCTCTCTTGTACACTTTGTTATTGATACTGTAGCTGTTACTGTTCATTTTCTTATCTCATTGCTGTTTCCATTAAACTCTTCTTATCTCAATCTGTGATCCTTACCTTTTGTGTCTCCAATTCTCCTCTCCAGCCCACTGCAAGGAAGGGAGTGGGAGAGCAAGAGAGCAGCACATGGTTTCAGTGGCAACACTTACTTGGGGAATAACATTCCCAAACCACAACATATGGGCACCTGAAAAACAAAACAAAGTTGGGGGTAAAGTTGCATTACTTAGTACAAGCCGTCCTTCCAAGCAAAATGCTCAAACTTTTTCCTAAGTATCCTAACAAACAGCCAGATAGAGAATTGATACTAGCAATCAGTTTAGCCTTCATTTGGCTGGACAGCTGTTCTAACATGTTTTTAATCTATTTACACATAGGAAAATTCTCTAAGCTATGATAATCAAAATTAGTCTCATTTACGAAGAATTTCCAGAGTGTGAACAGGATGAGTGCACATGTGTATCTAATTCCCTTGTTGCTGCTGTTTTAACCTGCATTTTGCTATTTAAGGGAGTCCAGGAAGAAATGCATTTAATTCCTGAGGCTCAGAAACTGACAATCCGTATTTGGCTTCCTGAAGGAAGAAATACTGCCGGAACACAAACCAGTAAGCATTACTACTTGAAGAAAAAAAAATTACATCTGTCCTGTTGAGTATTGTCCGTTTTAATTGCTCTTATATAAAATAAAAATCCATTCCTGCAATACTACTTGTTTGGTCTAAGGATCGACGCTGTAAAGCAAGTAAAAAACACATCAAGTTAAAAATGAGGCAATTTTTCTTTGAGTAGATGCTTCTGCTGATGGATTGCTGAGTTTCAGAGTGAAAAAGCCACTCTGAATATTCATGTAATATAACATATTCATAGAAAGGTTTAGGTAGGAAGGCATGTTTAAAGATCATCAAGTTCCAACCCTCACACCATAAGAAGGGACACCATCTAGAGATTAGGTTACTCAAAGCCCCATCCAGCCTGATGTTAAAAACTTCCACGAATGGGGCATCTACAACTTCTCTGAGCAACCTGTGCCAGTGTCTCACTACCTTCATCATAAAAAATCTCTTCCTGATGTCTACAGGCCCTGGATACAAAAAAAAAAAAAGAAAAAATTCTGTCTCCATCTTTCTTTTAAATCTTCTTTAAATATTAAAAGGCTGTAATAATATGTTCCTAGAGTGTTCTCTTCTCCAGGCTGAATGAGTCCAGCTCTCTCAACTGTTCCTCCCAAGCAACATGTTTAACAAGACCATGCCTTTCTCATGCTGTGGACCCCTGAGCTGGATGCAACATTCCAGGTGAGGTCTCACCACAGCAAAAGGGAGGGGCAGAATCACCCCTTCCTTGACCTGCTGGCCATGCTGCTTTGGAGCCCCAGATACAACTGGACTGAAAACACATATTTCTGGCTCAGGTCCAGTTTTTCGTGCACCAGTATCTCCAAGTCCTCCTCTGCAAGGTTACTTTCAATACCTTAATTCCACAGCCTTTACTGATACTGGAGTTTTTCCCATCCCAACTGCAGCACCTTCTATTTGGTTTTGTTGAAATTCATGAGACTTTGAGATTAATGTGGGCTCTCACCTTAAATTTGTCAAGGTTCCTCTGGATGGCATCCCTTCCTTCCAATGAGTCAACTGCACCACTTGCCGGATGTCATCTGCAGACTTGCTAAGGGGGCACTCAATGCCATCATCCATATCTGTGAGGAAAATATTAAGTATTGTTGGTTTCGGAACGGATCTCTAAGGGACACCACTTTTAAATGGTTTCAACTTGCACATTGAGCCATTGACTACAACTCCTTGGATGAAACTGTCCAGTCAGTTCCTTATCCCTCTAATAGTCCATCTGTCAAACCCCTCTTTCTTCAGTTTAGTAGCCAAAAACTGTGTGGTACTATATAGAAGGCTTTACACAAGCGTGGGTAGATTACACGGTAGTTCTTGCCTTGTCTGCTGATGCAGTCAGTCCATTGAAGATGCTGCTTTACACGTAATAAAATAAAAATTTGGATGATATTCCAGTTCCTACCACTCTTGTACCACTGGGGTTCTATTAAAGGCATAGTAATGTTAAAGATAGGGAGAAAACAAGGATAAGTTGAAAGTGCTTCTGAAAACAAAAAGAGAAGTTTGCTAAATGAACTGCACAAGACTGGAAAGGACATTTATTTTTACTACATATCAGACTCATCTTTTAGAATTATCTTAGAAGTATCCTAACACCAGATTTAGGATAATTTTGAATATGACTGGAAATTGATGGAAAATGACAGCGTATATGCCTAACAGCAGTTGCTACAACTTTGTATCCATCTCACCTGCCTACCTTCATATCTTGGATTTCTCACTAGCCTCTTTCCTGGGCTTAGGTATAAATGTTTAGATGTCCCTTCTATTAATTCAATCTTTCTTCTTGCTGCTGATCGTGATCTGCTTATCATGGAGCAATATGATTATGATACCTGCAATAGGTTAGTCAGTCATAGCAATGTGCAACTCATTTCACACTTTTTGCATAATGCAATCTCTCTGCTTAATACGCCTTGGATCTTATTTTTAATTAGAAAATCAAAATCTTCAATTTAAAATTTTTGGATGGTTTCATATCTATAGGAAAAAAAAAAGTGATTTGCATGATATTTATCTCACCCAGAAATCAGAGAAGCAACTCATTGCACATGCAAACAAGTGAGCTGTGGCATAATAAATGAAATCACTGCATAATGAAGTGCTATGGCTGAGATTCTTCCTGCTTACAAATCTCTACAACCTAAGACTTCTGTTTTCTTCAAAGGACAGAATTCCCTGTACTTGTGTGGTTTTAGAAGACTATCTCACATTAAAGAATTTAATACAAAACACATCTATACATGTGCAGGACTTAAGACACATGACATCTTAACTTTATTAATACAGCCACTTATATTTTGTTTTACACTAGATTCATTAGTAGCACAGATTTGATCATCATGAGAGTTTATTTCTCAATAAAATATTGTCAAGTAATTGAATTTTAAAAAATATTTATTGATGTAACCCACCCTGACTTGCACAATATATTTTTATCATGGTTGCCATTCTAAGCAGTGTTAAATCTACTTGCAATGTGTACTGGAAGAGATTATCTTGTCCTAAATAGCATTGAAGTCTTTTACTAGTACTGGAGAAGTGAAGAAATATATTTGCCTGCTGGAATACATGTCAGTTTTGAAAAGCTGTCCTATTTCTTTAGTGCTTCTCAGTATAAATTACAGTACTCCCAGCCTCAAAGTGAAAATTTTGCACAGTAATACAGGTGGGTCAAGAAACTGACAGCAGAATCAGTCCAAATAGGTGCTCCACAGTCAAGCAAACCTCCTAGAAGCTTGGGCGTGGGTTGATGTCCAGCCCTGAAATGGCACCTGCAAAGTATGTCCTGGTTTGGTGGCTTTGCATATCTGATTTCCCTTGGATTTAGTTCGCACCAGATTAGACTGTAACCATACAGTCTCAACATGCAACTCTTGGCAAAGAAGCAGATCAAAAAGTTCCCATCTTTCTTGATCTCGCCCCTGTTTCTGCCCATATGTGGCTTTCTGTGCTTTTTTTCAGAAGGTTGTCTTTTAGCTTATATCAGCCTAGTGATTCAGTTTTTACTGAAGACAGGAAAAACCTGCCAGCACAGCCAAGGAGATTGTGAAATCTTACAGAGGGGTGAGAAGAAGTAGGAGAAACAATTTCATAAATTACTTCATAAACTACCTTTGCTGTTAAATCCTGCAAATCCTGAAGTATAGTCCAAGCAGAGAACACAAGAGAAGCAACACAGCAGCTAAGGCAGACCCATCCAGGTCATCAATCAACAGTATTCATAGTTCTGCTAAGGTATACTGCATGTGGCTGCAAAAAATAAGGAAGCACAACATTCTGGCATCCGAGGAGCTGAGTGAACAGACCAGGGACATTATAGCTTTCATTTACTTATGGCTGAAAGCTTTTCAAGACTACAGCCAAATGACCAAATACAGGTAAAAAAAAAGTAAATCCTAATACAACTGAAGCCAAACACAACTTTTTATAGAACACAGCAGGAGCACCAGAGGTATTTAAATCTTTTGCAATTTAGATGATACTATTACTCTTCACAGCCTGATAGCATAAAGCTCTTCTCTTTCTACCATTAGAATAGCTTTGCATGGACTGCTGAGCCCAAAGTGTGTAAGAGTATAGCAAAAGGCTTTAAAAAAAATGGCTGTTATTTTCTAAGCCCAAAAAGAACTGCTTCGTCTCCATCCACCCAGTGCTGCTCACAGAGAATGGTACAGACCCCGCTGGGATGTTCTCGATTCCAAAATGATGAAGTGAAAAAGCTAATACCCCCAAACTGTTACCACTTTTTATTTTTTATTTTTAGATAATGATAATTTTGCCTTGGTACACATTAAATCTTAATGGGAAGATAGAGTTGTCTACAAATTAATCAGCAATGACAGATGCCACAGTCTAATTATAGCACTGAAATGTGCAAAGAACTGTAATGAAAACTGATTACTATCCACATAATTTCTACAATTTTAATTATAATAAATACTTTAAATTCCTAATTATGTAAGTAAGTCACATTTGCCTACTCCATTCCTCATTATAAAATTTCTACAGCAATGGAGTTGCTATGCTATATATTTTTGTTCCATTAGTTTACTTATTCCATTATGACCTATTTCAAATGTCTTTTTCTGCATCAGAAAATTTAGTTTGCATGTTATTTCTGTAGAAGGATGCTTAAAGAAGTAACACACAATATTTGATTAGTATTTAAGCCACAAACAATACAGAAGAAGAAATGTATCTTTGACATACCATTGACCAGACAAGGGGAAATTGCTTCAAGCTGCAGATTTAAATAAGGTAGTAGGACAAATTTCTTCACCAAAAGGGTGGTCTGGCAGTGACATAGGCTGCCCGGAAAAGTGGTCATGGCCTCTGGAAGTGTTAAAAAAATGTGATGGATGTGGCACTTAGGGGCATGGTGCTGTCGTGAACACAGCGGTGTTAGGTTAACAGTTGGGCTGGATGATCTTAAAGGCCTTGTCCAACCACATCCTCTGATTCTATCTTCTCACTTTACAGTTAGAAACAGGCAATAAACCACCTAAGACAAACACCCTGCAAAAACTTCCCTCTTTTTAGAAGCCCAAGAATATCTAGCAAGTCCTGATATATGTCCACCATGAAGGGCTGATTTCAGTCTATGTGAGAGAAAATATAGGGAATTGCAGAACTCAGGAACTCTTCATGGAAAGTGGTAAGAAGCATTTTCTATGCTATCTTCAGTTAAAACACTTAAGGATGATGATAGATGAAGTGGGGCTAAGAAGGCCTGGAAGAGCTCTGAAAAGAGCAAAATGTGTACAGAACAGAAAAAAAATCCTCCAAAAGAACAGAATTTCCCTCAAAAAGAGGAATATTATCTCCTCTGAAGATAGAGTTGAAAGAACTATATTCACATGGGCACTGAAGTTCTAATTTGAGTTCAGAACTCCCATTACCACCTTAAAGTAGGGCACTCAAGCAAACAAACCAATTTCTGGTGAAGAGAGTGGTATATAAAAACTCTCTTGTGCATTTTAGGGTCTTAGTATACTGTCTTAAGAGTTACAGTTTTATGGCAATTGTGGCGAAAATGGCCTGATAGAATCCCAAAAGGGCATTGAGTCCTTTATTAGATACCAAATCAGTTGTAACAATGCAAAATTTAAAGATAAGCAGTACTCCTAATACAAAAAAGGCAAGGCATGCAAGCAATACCTAGGGAAGCACACACACACACACACACGCACAGACACACACACACGCAGATATATAGAGCTAATTTTTGTCAAATGAAACATTTTCCCTCCTTGATTTTGGACATATAGTGTAGGAATATCAATCCCCTTCTGCAGCCCTTGTCTAAGTGCAGTTGCACCCTCACACACAAGGAATTTTTGTACACATGCTAATTCAAGCCCATACAAAAATAGCATTACACTGGTGTTGCCTCTAGCATTCGGAGGCTGGCCCACAAATCTTTATTGCTTGATAAAACACGCTCTTCACCAAGACAGGCTTTGCACATAGTCAAATATGTGTCTCCTTTGAAAACAACACTGCATAGCCTCCAGTGTTCAAGTCACTTTTTAAAAATCCATTCACATTGAACTATATTCTGCGTGTACTAACACCTGTTCTGGGACTGAAAGACAGAAGAGTGTGTTCTAATGAGACAGGGAGAAGGGTGGGGAGAGATGCAAAATACTTAAAGCAAAAGTTCTGAAAACATAAAAGTCTAAATTGGCCCAGATGCTTAACTGCTTTGAGCGTCCCTGGGCATACAGCTTGTGCCTAATGAAGCAGCATTAGCTTAGCCTTTGGATGTAAGCAACACATTCAGTCGCCCCTGACGCATCACTGAAAATAACTGGACCACGCTAAAGGATATCAGATGAGTGCCAGAGATATATGTCATTCAACATATAAATGTCAAAATTGTATCGACTAGGAGAAGAAATGCCCAAAATAAAACCCTTATAAAGGCTGGCAATAAAAAGCACATTCTCATTTTGAATACAAATTAATTTTAAATTAAAACTGTTTATTTTCTTCTTAGATTTGCAGTGTTCCCTTTTTTTTATCCATAATTTACTGTCATTCATTACTTAATTTACTTTAATTCTGGTAAATTAGTTTTATTTTCTAAGCCTTCTCAGCAAGTCAGTTAGACAGATGGAAAACTATCAATATTAGAAATATTCTTCACTGTTCGGGGATTTTCATGTGTTTTACAAACAAGAATGGATGAGATAATTGTCATTCTTGTACAAGATGATGCTTGACCCAGAAAGGAGCAGTAGCCATTTGACAGCATTAAAAATAAAGTGTTGAGGGTAAAATCTCATCTGTTCAGTTGCTGGTGAACTGGATGCAAGTTTTGTCACAGACACAAAGAAGTCTTAACCTGATTATTCCAAAGTAACCATGGAGCTACACCTCATAAAAATTCTGCTTCCTCAGCACTCTTCACTGCAGTCAGGTCTACTCTGCCTGCTGCTCCATCAAAGGACAGCAAGGAGCCTACTACAGCCTTGAAACAAGAAAGTGCAACAACTTAGCAGGAGCAACAGCTTAGCAGAAGCACTAGATGTTGATTATTCTAAGTGAAAACCTTCCAGATGTGATCTTCCCAGTCAGAGAGACACCCATGCAAGCATTTTGCTTCACTGTGGTGCATGGACGGAGGATGAGAGACAATATTCATAACTTGAAACAAGGAGGTTCAGACTGGAGATAAGAAACAACTTTTTCCCCCGGCAATGCTCGGAGTAGGAGGTTGGATAGACTAGAGAATTCTTGAGGTCCCTTCCAACCTGAATCATGGTTTCTGCACGATGCAGAAGAAATAGGAATATGGTTATTATTAGGACTTGCTTTGTGCATTTGAATGAATTGATACAGCAATAGCTACTGTTTCTCTGTCTGAAACCAATGACCACATCCCTTTTTACTAAAGGTTCTGATAAAAGCTGATATTCTAGCACACACGGATTTTTAAAAATTTTATATAAATTTTTAGTCTTTATGAAAATAAACATGCATCACACAGAGTAAAACATACATATGCCTTGCACAAACCTGAATTGCTACTATTTCTTCAATAGCCATAAAAATATTTCGGGTTATTTGAAGGAATACTACATCAGAGAAATCAGACCTTGATATATCCTTGGTTTTAAAGAAAACTAATTAAATTAGAGTCAAGCATCAGTTTAGGTCCTGTACATTGTTTGAATCTCCAGCCAAGACATCTTTAAGGTGGGGTTTTTGTGCTTTGCTTTGCTTTGCTTTGCTTTGCTTTGCTTTGCTTTGCTTTGCTTTTCATCCTAACGTAAAAGTTCCTTTCTCTTTCCCACTTCTGTTTCAGTGATTTGAACAAACATTGAGAAAAACTGGCTATGAAGAACCTGTCAATGTGCCACAAATATATAACAAATTCAGAAGAGGTTAAAGAGAATCGTTTACTTGCTCTCTTGATTATTATAAAAAATAGTCCATGCTGCTACTTGTAAAAAAAACACAAGTAACAACATTAAAAGGAATGGGATTTTAAAGTTGCCAAATCACCTAAATGGTTTCATAGCATCAGTACCTGCATGTTACAAATAATTTGATAAGAGAGAGATGATTTTCTCAAAAGGAGTTGTTGACTCAGATTCCTAGAAATATTTCTTTTGGCACAAATATGTCTCTTCAATCCTCTCTAACATCTAGTAGTCAGTTTGGCTAGGATACTAAATGATTACTTTGAGCACATAGATTTTCAGCTCGTGTTAGAAAAGAATCAGTCTAGTGTTTTATGCTGCAGTCCTCAATGCTGGACTGGGGTGTAAGAGGCCACAATGTCAGTACTGGGGCCAGAGCCCTTTATCTCACACCCATTGCTCAATGTGACAGCAACAGATGTGCAGTGAGGGGAATGAGCAGGAAGAAGATCCAGGCTCTGACCACAGCCTGAAATGTCAGAACCTGCAGCAAAAAGCATACAGCAGGTAGTAGGACTTCAGACTGGGAGAAGTGCATGGTGATGAGGTGTTGAAATGTAAATGCATGTCCTTTCTTAGCCTGGAAGGCACTGGCTGTTTTGTTGCATAGTGACACACTTCCAAAGAATAACATGTGCTCCAGGGCATTCTTCAAGTAAGGGCAAATATGGGTGGAAATACCACAAGCAGAAGTAAGCTTCAGACTGGGTCTGTCACATATAAGTCAGATTTTAACTTCCTGGTGTCTCATGATGGCAGTCTGCTAAACCACCAGAACCAAACCCTAGACAGTATCAGAAGGTTGTGAGGCAGGGTAGAACACTGCCTCCAAAGTAGTTGAAAGACTCAAAATAAAGATTAGAGGCTAAAGATTAACAGTTGTATTGGGACAAAATAATTTTAAAAGGCTCCATTATTAAGCTGTTAAAAAAAAAAGTCCGAGAAGATATTTTTCTGCTATACAAGATTTAAAATCTTCACATGATGAACAGTTTATGAGTAAAAAAACAAGTTGTGACAGCCATTGCCTGTTTAAATCTTCAAAAGGATCAAAGACCTCTTTGTCTTTTGCTTCATGCTCCTGGAATTGGTTTCAGACATTGTCAACACAAATGAAGTTCATGAATTTTTTGTTTCCAATCCATACTAGTGATCAAAACATTTCTATTCTTGACAAAGATTTCTCAAGAAACAAGACTAAACCACTTACATATTCTAGCAGAGGAAGACAGTCAAAAAGAAGGCCAAGCTCTCAACAGAGTATTCTGAGGAGAGAGATGAATGAAAGCATATGCTTCCAATTACAAATGCAGAAACAAGTAAATGAAATCCTAGAAGTTTTATTAACTGGTGTTATTCTAAAGCATTTTCTTTTGACAGATTGAACATATCACAGTTACAAACTGGTAGCTAATGGGAATCGGTGTCTTGACATGCAGTTTCTGCTTTGGAACTGCAATAGGCAGGGCCCCCTGAGGTTCCCCCTAAAACTAAAGGAGTGGAAGGGGGGGATTGTTATTCAGAGCATCCTATTCCCAGTTTTACCATCTGCTATCTCATGTTTAATATTTACATAAAGCTTAAAGAAAAAAAAGTAATTATGCATCAAGTAAGAAAACCATGCATAAACATTTCTCATAACATTATTTTACCAGTTTCTTCTCAGAAGTCAGTAATAGAAGAAAGAAGCCTGAAGTCAGGAATATGCTAATTGGGGTGCACCGATATTAATCAAGAGACTTAAGAAGAAGAGAGAAAGGAAAGGATTTGGTTTCCTGCACTGGAAGATGATATCCTGGTGCTAATTCACAGGAAATTACAGGAAATAAACAAGAAAGAGAAATTCAGATAATATCATCTGGGACTGAAGAAGAAAAGACTTGCCCCAAAACTTAACACGAATGACTTTAGTAAATGCCTTCCAAAACAGAAGTCAGGCAACTGCAGTTCCAAGCGCTCCCAAAGATATACCAAATCCCTAAATTATTTTTTGGCCTGTTAGTCAGGTTTGAAGGCTGGCTTAGATACAGAAACTGCTAGGGAGAATCTTTATTGTTAAGTACATTTTAATCATTTATTTTATTAACTTTTTAATAAATTTTATTAATTTTTTTACGTCTAAATCTATTTCATTTTAAACCCTGTTACGTGCAACATGACTGAATAAAACAGGCATTCCTTCATATTGAGTAGATAATTTTGGAAAACATCCTGCATCACCTTCTTCTGCCTCCCCTGAGTACCAAGCTGTAACATGACTTCCTATATCCCAGCTGCACAATCAGGCTCTGTACAGGTCCAACCGTTTCAAGGGGTGAAGGATCAGCAAGGAAAGCTATAGATTGTGATAAAACATGACAGGGAAGATGGAGAGTTCCTAGATCTCATTTTGCAAAAGTTCAATGTAGAAAGTGGTAGCTCTTGGGAAAACCTGAGGGAAGAAGTGGCTCTTCACTACCCCATAAAAGCACATAATGTATAAATACTCAAAGAATAAGAGTTTAATAAATAAAATGCTGCAGATCTGCTGTCCTTTGCTACAGACAGCTGTGGGAGTGGGGCAGGAACCACACTACAACTGACACTGATCAGCACCGAGATTTCCAGTTTTGCCAGCAAAACTTCCAGGTGCAACTCAGCTAATAAAATGGTTGTCTGGTCTTGTAATCTGTACACATCATTAATCCCTACTCACAGAAGAGTCTTAGCTCTGATCTCTCTTGTTTCTGAACAAAGACTAATTCTGGAAAAGTAAACATCTAGAGCAGAGAAGCTGAGATCATTGTTGGGCCAATTAATGTGAGGTTTTCATAATTTCCATCCAAGTGCCAATCACATGTTGCTAATGACTGGAGCCTCTTTCTCCTATTTATATATTTTTCTTCCCCTCTCCCACCTTAGTCTTTATTATGTGCAATCCACAAAACTTTCCTTAAATTTCTCAATCATAACACATCTCTTAATTTGACTTCATCCTAAAAAAATTATATTCTTCTGTGATATCTAGGAATACAGTGCTAAGATGCTTGTGATGAAGCCAAATACTTTATTCACATTGTTGCAGGATGGATTCAGGGTCTGAACTTTTCACTTGAAAGGGCTTACAGAGTCTCACTGTTACCATCGAACACCTCCCAGTTCACAGCCCAGAACCCTTCACTGGACATCTCCTAGGATATCAGGAGAAGAAAAGGTTTTACTTTTAAATCCTAAGGAAAATAGTTCCCTTTTTTGGGCACAGGCTTAACAACAGTGCTTTTACGCATAGATTTAGAAAAGTGTACCTTTTTTCATAGGATTTTCCAGGTAAAGGATGCAAATGACTAAACAAACATTGAAGAATGTACTTGAATTTTTGCTTACATAACTAAAAAAAAAAAATCTTTCTTTTCAGCAGGAAGATGGCACTTTCATTTAGTCTTTCTATCTTAGCAATCCTTTATTTTCTTTGTTCTATTATGAAGTAGGAAAAACATATTTCTCATCTCATAACCTAAACTTACAAGAGATTTGAGTTTGAAAATCCTGACCAGGAAGAACTGAAGTTCAATCTTCTTTGTCTTGACTGTATGCTTTATTCTCTGATCTCCTATATATGAGGTGTGGCCTCCCTAGTGACATACCTCAAAACCTTGTCTAATTGATGCATTTGGCACACACTGAAACCTCGTAATAGACCTTGGTCATGAAAGACAGTTATCTAAGATTTAGGTATGTAAGCTCTGGACCTTAACCAGAGATTAAATGAAACTGAGATTTATTGAAAAATGAAGTATTTTTGTGCATTTTCAGTCTTTATTAAATCTTGATGCATGTTGGAAGTTTAAGTATCACATTCTTAGTAAAAAAAAATCAACAAGAATTTTTCAGTCTTAACATTTTGAGTTCAGATTTAAGCCGCAGGAATCTCAGTTTATGGGAAGGATGGGATGTTAGTTGAGGAATGGCATAATTAAAATCTAATTAGCTCCACAAAGGAGGCTGCTGTGGATGAACAAAAGAGATTCCTTGATGTCAGGTACAATAAAATACAGATTAGTTTAGAAAATTTAGGTATTTTCTTTAGCTACTTTGAACTATAAGACAGCCTACATATGAAAGATAAACATTAATTTGTAGAAAAGAGTTTCAGCAGAGGGTGAATAATAGTGCAATTATGGAGCTGCAGAGATCTAAATTCTCTTTATCCATTGCTCTAGAAGGTATGCACTATAAAATTGTACCAGTTATGTTTAATACAAGCCCAAAGCTATTGCTATCAGAGGGCAACTTAGTCTTTTCCAAAGCAGCCTATTATAAGTGAAATTAGTAGAAGAGTGGAAAAAAATGATGGGCTTGCTTTGTAGGGGAGTGGGTTATGGTCTCTGTGTATCTTTTGGGGCTTTGGAGAGGAGTGTTGCATGAAAGTCAGGATAATTAAATTGATCCAATAAAAAGTGAAGTTTGTTGGACAGACTGTGATTCATTAGGAATGCTTTCATTCTGTATTTGTTCATAAATCTGACATTCACAGTCATCAGACCAGCCTCAAGCCAGAGATGTTCACTTTTTCATTTTCTGTAGTATCTCATGACCAGGAAGGCAGATCTCCTGAGAGGGCAAAGATGATAATGCTGGAGATATTATCCTGTGAAGTAGAAACATATAGGAGGTATACACTGCCTAAAAAGAAGCTATAAATCTCATAAATTAATGCAAGAGGAATAGAGGGGAAATCTGGAGAAAATCGAAGTGCATACTGTCTTTTCAGCTCATTCAGTTTCAGGCTTCCAGCACCTTTCTCACTGTGTCAGTCACAAAAAAAAAAAAAAAGTATTATCCTGGACATTTACTAACATTTCAGAAGATTAAACAGAAGAATGATCACAAATACCTTATGACTGAATACCAAAACACTTTGGTATAATCTAAAAGGGTGTTCTAAAGTATACAAATATATTTCAAAAATTTACCAATAGCTCTGTGAGTCATGTTGCATTTTGACAGAATAAGTCTTCTATAGACAATTTTAATAATAGTTATTAAAATTTTGAAAGCAAGTGCACTTAAGCAAGCATGCTACTATGCTAATTATCTTAGTAAACTACCTCAGTCAAACATAGCCTACAGCTTCAAGGTAAGGTCACAAGGAAGACTATATTCCTAAGTCCATAAATAAATTTAGCAGATAATTGAGTTAATTTTTGAGTTTCATGCTACAAGACAAGAGATCCTGCATGCTCCTTTGCCTTTGCAGTGTTCAGTTTTCCATCTACTCTGCCTCCAGGACCAATTTTTTACCTTTGGATTAATCAAGTAAATGTAAATGTTTACAAAAAAGCCAAGCAAACAAAAACCCCACAAAACAAACAAACAAAAAAATCTGCCGCAAATCCAAATCCTCTTATGGTGTAAAGTTTGTTCCATTGATTAATTATAAGAAGTTGCATCACTCGAGAAAGAAATCAGTTAAACCACTATAGATTATGGAAGATTTAGAGACTATAAAATTTGAAACATAGCTAGGATATATTCTTAGAAAACACACCTTCACCTTGTAGTTGACTTTAGTAATTTACAGTCGGTAGCAGCAGTTTGATTAAAAAATAATACTTTAATGAAAGCTTTTTCTCTGCAAGTTTTAGGCACATCAATTAATGTGCTTTCAGAATTTCCCAACGTGATCTGGACTTCTGACTAATAAGGGAAATAACAGCAACAAATTCATGACTTCTCAGGGTGGCATCTGTTCTGAAACTATAAGCTGCCTTTTATATTTTATCAAAGCAAAGTCTATACATAAACAATTAATTAAAGTTCTCCCGGGTTTAGATCATATTGGACTCAAATCTCACAAGGGTATACATCAGCACTAGACTGACATATGGAATACCATCAGCAACTGGAAATTTTCAGAGGGGAAAAAACTGCAGAAAAGTATCCTTAGGATAATAGAAAAGACAGTTGACATTATCATTATAAGCAGAAACAAGCGGAACAGCTGTCCACCCCAGAGAACTAACTTTGAGAGAAACCAGGACATGGTTTAAAGAACATGTATTTCCTGAGTCCAAAAAACGGTGTATGTCAGCTGCAGAGAGATAAGATATTCACCAGAAGCAAAATAACAGCAAAAGAAAAATCCTCAATACTGCAAAAAAACACCTAAGGTATGACTATATTTATTTATCATTAATTATTTTATTTCTTTTAAGTGTTTCCGGTTATTTACAAGCCTTTTATTACCTCCTGAGAAAAATATATTTAAAATATGAAAATCGGAGCAGCTTAAAAAGTATTTGTTTACTCGGCAAGACAAAAATTAAAACTTGTATGCAATTCTTTGTATGTCAGATGAAGACTTGTCACGTAATACAAAAGTTATTACAGATTTGCCTGCTTACTGTGCTTTCAGGACAGAGAGTAAGAATGAACAAAATTACTCTTGCTGTGAGGAATAAAAGTTTTGTAAGAATTATAATATATATTTATATATTTATTTATTTATTTAATACATATTTATATTTATATTCATATTCATATACATATACACACATATATATACACATATATATATACACACATATATATATACATATATATATATGAGATTTTTATGTGATACTTTGGACAGATAACATAACTTTGATATTATTCCTTCATAAGAAGACACTAGCAGCCAAAGGAACTGTCCAGATACACATTGGGGTTTAATATTATCGGCATGTGAATTAAATGGTCTAAATAGCACTAATTTATCCCTCTTCTACTGGACAGACCTTTTGTGACAAACAGGTACCAGAACAATTTTTTTTTTAAGGTGCTTCCAAGACAAGCTCTTGTTTTTACGATAATAAACAGCACTGAAAGTGAACAAGCAAGAAGCTGAGTTAGGGAAGATGTGATCTTATCCATGTATATCCTGCAGGGATGACTGGAAGACCCTGGTGGATAAGAAGATTCAGACTTTTTTTAAAAATGGTTTACAAAGCACATTATGCTAAACAAGGTGACATCTTCTGAGACACCTAAAAATGCTGGAGAGCTGTCTCATTTTTCCTGCACTTGAAACATGTTCTTTTTTCATATATCACCTGTCAGAGCCCAGAGCTGGAACTAACTGAGAGATGGCAGACACATTTGGAATTAAATTTATGTCCACTAACTTTGGAATATACAACATTTTTATACAGGCTAATTATACTCAGCTTTTAAAACCAGCTGAGAGAAATAGGTGCTTACAAGCATGATTCACTGGACTCATCTAAGACATTTGTATTAACAGTGGTTGATCTATGCATTAGAGGCCAATCCAGTCAGTTAGTTTCACTAGGAATATCTCAGGTTGGTTGAGATGAATCCTACATCACTATCAAAACCACTGTGTGTATCTCATATTGTCTGTATCCAAGGAACGATATTCAAGGAAGTGGCAAAAAATAGGTGATGAGCAATATCAACAACTTTCTGATGAGTAGATACTTCTGAGGTTACTTCTCTTGTCAATTAATTGTTGTGGTAATTAGACTCCTAGCAGATTATAGAAAGGCAGCAATCACATAGCTTGAAAAGTCCCAGGAGGAACAAGTGAACCAAGGAGAATAGCCAGCATTTTTTTTAGACTGTCCGTCTTAATAAATTGAAGCATATTAATTTTCCATGTCTACCGATTATGTAATGAGGTAAGGAATACGTGTTTTCTACTCCACATCTTTATGGAACAACAAGATATTGGGCAAGAAAGGCAAGAGACTGGCATGGCTGAGTCAAACATGCTGGTCAAACTAAAGGGAAAGAAGCAATTGCACAGAAAGTGAAAACTAGGACAAGGTGAAGCTCGAACTGAACCTGGCAAGAGATGCAAAGAATAATAGAAAGGGCTTTTACAGGTATGTTAACCAGAAAAGGAAGGTCAAAGAAGGTGTACTCCCACCCCATAAACAAGGCTGGAAAACTGGTAACAATGGTTGAGGAGAAGGCTGAGGTACTCAAAAATTTTTTGACTCAGTCTTCAACAGTAACCGCTCTTCCTACACCTCTCAAGTGGATGGACAGCAGGATGGGGACTGGGGCAGCAAAGTGTATCCTACTGTAACTAAAGGTCAGATTCACGACCACATGAAGAACGTGAATGTACCTAAGTCTATGGGACCTGATGAAATGTATCCCATAATCCTGACGGAATTGGCTGTTGTAGTTGCCAAGTCACTCTCCATGATATTTGAAAAGTCATGACATTCCCAGTGAAGTCTCAGGTGACTGAAAAAGGGAAAACATTGTACGCATCTTTAAAAAGGATAGAAAGGAGTATCCTGGAAACTGTCAACCTGTTAACCTCACCTCTGTGCCTGGGAAGATGATGGAACAGATCCTCCTAGAAGCTATGCTAAGTCACATGGAGGACAGGGAGGTGATTTGAGACAGCCAGCATGGCTTCACTAAGAATGAGTCCTTCTGTGATAGAATGACATCAGTGGACAAGGGAAGGGTTACAAATGTAATTTATCTGGACTTCTGTGAGGACTTTGACATGGTCACCACAACATCCTCTGTAAATTGGAGACAGATGGATTTGATGAGTGGACTATTAGGTGGATAAGGAAATGGTTGGACAGTTGCATTCAGAGGGTAGTGGTCAACAGCTCAAAGTCCAATGGACATCCGTGGTGTCCCTCAGGTGTCTATATTGGGACCAGTGCTACTTAATATCTTCAAGTGCACCCTCATCAAATTTGCTGATGACACCAAGCTGAGTGATGCAATTGAGACACCTGAAGGATGGAATGCCATCCAGAGGGACCTGGACAAGCTCAAGAAGTGGGTTCATGGGAATCTCATGAGTTTAACAAGACCAAGTTCAAGGTGCTGCACCTGGGTCAGGGCAACCCCCAGTATCAACACAGGCTGAGGATGAACAGATCAAGAGCAGCCTGGCCGAGAAGGAGTTGGCGGTGCTGGTGAATGAGAGGCTGGACATGACCCAGCAATGTGCACTCACAGCCCAGAAAGCCAAATGTGTCCTGGGCTGCACCCAAAGCAGTGCAGGTCGCACAGTGAGGGCGGGGATTCTGCCCCTCTGCTCTGCTCTGCTCTGCTCTGCTCTGCTCTGCTCTGCTCTGCTCTGCTCTGCTCTGGTGAAACCCAATCTGGAGTGCTGCATCCAGCTCAGGGGTACCCAACGCAGAAGGGACATCAACCTGTTGGAGCAAATCCAGAGGGAGCCACCAAGTTGAACGGAGAGATGGAGCACCTCTCCTGTGAGGAAAGGCTGAGATTTTTGAGCCTATGGAAGAGAAGGCTTCAGGGTGACCTAACTGCGGCCTTCCGGTACCTGACAGAAAGCTACAGGAAAGACGGGACAAGACTATTTGTACAAGAGTATTCAGTGACAGGACAAGGGAAACAGTTTTAAACTGAGAAACATTAGGTTTAGATTAGACATCAGGAAGCAATTCTTTACTGTGAAAATGGCAAAACACTGGAAGAGGTTGCCCAGAGAAGCTGTGGATGCCCTGTCCCTGGAAGTGCTCAAAGTCAGGACGGATAAGTGATTTGAGCAAGCTGGTCTAGTGGAAGGTGTCCCTGCCTGTGGCAGGAGGTTGGAACAGGATGTTCTTCAAGGTCCCTTCTAAACCAAACTATTCTGTGGTTGTATGATTTTTTTTCCTCCTGGCCTAGTGACAGATACCCCATCAAATTCAACAGAGCCTGGTAGTTGCCTAGAAGAGCTAAAACTCTTAGTTATATAGCTAAAGTTCTAGATTCTGATCTGGGCGTGATAGAAAACATAAGGTTCATCAGGTCTGTAAGTGGAGGTTTCTTACCCAACAACCCCTTTCTAGACATGACATCAGCAAGGCAGTGATCCCCAGGGTCAGCCTTTACATAGTGGTTTCTCATTGGTGCCCTTGCTTAGTGCCTTACAGCTTAAGGCTACTTCTCACCTGTGTCTTTCATGATACTAAAGTGAGATCTTAGAGGCAATGTTGGGATAGAAGCTGTTTTACACCTCCTTGCTGAAGATGGGGCACTAACCTAGAAGAGAAATTTGAGATTTACATGTTCAGATACAACTAGTAAGAGCCTGATAGACTCTGTAGCTCTAAAAAACTATCTTAGACTCCAGTTCATACTTGCTTTTTGCTCTTTAACTGAAAAATACAAACTCATCACGTTTTGTAATCTGTCCATTTCCATCAGATACTTCAAAGTATAACCTTGTCTCTTTCCGAAAAACCAGATTTTTTTATGTAGCTCTTTTAGATTTTCTGCAGGAATTAACAGAGAAGTTCACCGCAAAAAAAAATTTTGTGCGCATTTTGAATATTCTGATCGTATAAAACTGTCAAACTCCTATGCAGTTATGAGGAAACTAACCAATTACTTATCCTCTCTCCTATCTACAGACATTGAATTTTCTTCATTAAAAGCAAGCAAACATAATTGGAATGAAGATATGTCAGGAGTTTTAGGCTAGAAATTAAGAAAAGGTTCTTCACCCAGAGGGTTGCTGGGCACTGGAACAGGCTCCCCAGGGAAGTGGTCCCAGCACCAAGCCTGACAGACTTCAAGAGGCATTTGGACAACGCTCTCAGGCACATGGTGAGATTCTTGGGGATAGTGTTGTGCAAGGCCAGGAGTAGGACTTTGATCATCCCTGTGGGTCCATTCCAACCCCAGATATTCTATGATTCTATTATGTTTAATACATATCAACCCTCACTTTAACTGTTTATGGACACAAAATGATTACTGCTTAAATACATTGCAATTTTGCTCATATTTTTTTTTTAAGGGTAATTTCTTAGGATTTCAAGTTCCAAGTTTTTATTATAATAATTAGATCCAATTTGAAAGAGGTCTCTTCTCATGGTGATACTCTGAGCCAAAGACAAAAAATGAAAAGCAAAATTTGATCTTGACAAGATAGAAAACTTGACCAAATGTTTTCATACAAAAATAGAATTCATCTTTTAAAATTGGTTGCCACTCTGCTGTGCATGGCAGTAGAGATCAAGAGTGCATTTACAAATTATGAAAAGCAGAGTGCCAGTAGACAGTGAATTTTATAGACGTGCTTGACTAGAAAGAAAGATGAATTTATAATTAAGGATCCTTTTCCTGGGTTTATTCTTCAGAGATAGCTGTGGGGTATAACATACAGGAACAGTTTTCAGTGGAGGGGTAAAGCTCTCTAAGTATCATTTTGAGAGCAAAATTGAAGTGTTTCATGGCAAAAGACCTTAAATATTCTATGCTCCCTTAGAAGCTTTTCCAACATCATAAAAACAATGCACGAAGGACATTTTTCCATCAGAAAAAGTACTAAGGCATAAAGTCTCAGTCAAAAGATTTCCGAAGGTGCTTCATTTAAAGTTAAATAGTTTAGCCTAAATAGAGAAGCTGTTTAAGAAACTGAAAAAAAAAAACCGAGTTACATTTCAGTCTTACTACTTTGTAATAGAATGAACAGTCAAATGCTGTCATGTAGATGAAAGATATGTTGAAAAATACATTTCTTCATGAAAAAGTTCTTTAATGAATATCATGTTTTTATGCATATTGTAGTCCTGTCATTTAAGCACAGTGACAAATAGCTGGTGCACAAAATTTTATTTCACATCTTAAAATTTTAGTTATTTCAACTTATAAATTATTCATACTGAATATTTTACTGCTTTGTTAAGCTGTTGGAATTTGGGAAGAATATTTTTTTTTTCTTTATGAAACTCCCTATCACATACTCAGCACCACCTTAAACAACTATATGTTAGATTCCATTATTTTTTAAGATATGGCCAGACCTTGCCTCAGTGTCTCTAAACTGATAATGAAACTACTTTCCATTGCTGTTATGTTATTGTGAATTTTAAGTCAGAGTACAGAGTGATAATGTGTAAAAAAGAATCAAAACAAGTAGGGGCAAAAAAGGTAGAGAATTTAAATTATCTAGAAGATGTAGTGAATGGACATAAGAAATAATATATCCTAGCTTGCACTGCATTCTATGAAATGTTATTACCTACCCATGGTACCCCAAGAAAATCTCAGAAATTTTCACTGGAGCTGAGACTATGTGAGTTATACTCACATAAACCAGGGTCAGACTTCATTTAAAGGGTGACTTTATTCAGTATTACTAACCTGGTGAAGAGCTGTGGAGGCCACAGTTTTAAACACACACTCACAAACACACACACTCTTTTTGTTTCTCTCAGCTTTATAATATCTCGCTTGTAAAATGCAATGAGTCTTGACAACAAAAAATATCTGTGTAAGAGGTTCACATCAGGCAGGCAAGCAGCATTATTTTTGAAATTTAAGGATACAAGACTTTGCTAGATTCTTTACATTCAGATCCTATTTCCAATGGGAAGTTCATTTTGATATTTCCAGGACAGAATTTGAAAAGTAGTTTTGAAGCATATGTAGTTTCCTTCAGAAGCACAAGAAAAATGAAACAAAAATGCCCTGAATACCAAAAATTAGTATTTGGCTGTCCCTAACCTCGGCATAGACAAATTTCCTTGAAAACTGGAGTGGCACAAAGAGAATTCAAACACCTATCAAAGTGCATTTGGGGTAGATTGTCTGCTTTTACAGAATAATATACCCCATTGTTTTATATGAGATCCTCTCAATAAATTTCAGATGCCACCAGCCAAAAAAAAAAATTAATAACGCGGGGCTTGTGCAGTTATCTTGATTCAACAGGTTTCTATGCTTGGACGTTTTTGCTCTCAAAGAGTTCCTGTTCACTTATTGGTTTCCATCAGAAGGAAAGAAATAACGATGACAGCACTGTCATGTTGGGTTTTTTATTTCTTCTTTTATTTGCAACAAATACATTTCCGCAAATAAATATCTCAAAAGCACCATTCACAATTGGCTTTCAGCATGAAATAGCACAACACACAAAAAATGTTGGAACATTAGTCTGGTTTCATACAGTGCTTTTCAAATGCTGTGATAAGAGGTCTTTTCAAAACTGAAGACTGAATGATGGAAGCATATTGACTTGAAGGCGAGATCTGCCTTTTTTGTAATTCCATGTGTCATTACGAGCTTTAGACATTAGAACAAGTTTCATCCAAATGATGCACTCTGCAAGAACTGCCTTTACTCTAAGACAAATATCAGAAGCCAGACAAGATAGCTAGGCAAAAAGCAGTCTAATTTAAAATCTGTCAGAAATAAAGAGCCCTCCTGGTGAGATACTCTGTGACAAGATCGTAGATATGAGATCACATCCAAACCACAACTTCTGAATACGAGTAACAGTTTCAACTCAATTGCTTTTATAGCCCCTTATTTACACCAGAATTGAATTATATCTACAAAAGAACAACTATCTATCACTGTCTGTGGCTGAAGAAGTAAATGCTGCTGGGTTGTACAGAGACTTAACCAAGACAGTAACCAGGGCAATTCACTTATAAAGTGTTCACCCGGCAAAGGCAGCAGAATACTGTAATCAAATTCAATAGGATTACCAACAATTAGGACAAGAGAGTTAGATTCTCCGCTATCCTATACCCTGGAGATTTGTACATCTACAGAATGGCTACGTGCGGAATTTTAAACAAGATCTGAATGGTGGTATTTTATTTTGTGGTGTAAGGCATAAGAAGCGTATCACTTGTACAAATGGTATTCCATTTTTTACAGTTTTCCTGGATGATAAATCTGGTCTCCTGGTTGAACATTTTGTATCACAGAGTCCAGTTCTCTGTTATCACAGGCACCTATCACTCTCTCACTCGTGTGTAGCATCATCTGCAAAGCAGCTTGTCTCTTTGCTCCAGTGCTGTGATCAGACATAGTTTCAGAACCTCCCTGCCGTTGCAAATCCAAGCTTGTTCATGGCCAGTCTACACCTAACATGAAGTAAGATAACGCAAAAAAAGCAAAGATCTTCATGATTATTATTATTATATTTTTAAAATACTTATTATTAAAAAAATTTTTTTTGAAATGGTCACACAAAATTCCAGGTTTATTCGTTACATAACCTCCAAAGCAATTGAGGTTCATTAATGGCTGTTATGAGTCCTTCTGCTCCTTCATGTTGGTATTTTATCAAGAGGGTACCAGAGCCCAGAAGCTTTCTCTTCTGTTGCAGAACAGAAGTATTTTTCCTTTGTCATGGAGAAAGGTAATCATTTCAATGATACACTAGAGAACACATGCTGAATCAGCAGCAAAGGCAAGGCGAGCTCTCCAGTATTCCCAGCCATTTGTGTTTGACTGTAAGCTCTGGAAATCCCCACCAGAGTGCAAATTCCTCATAAACACTAACCTATGGGGATGACTAGGGTGCTGTCATAGGACATCTTGTTCTTTCAAGATCTTCAGATGTCTCTCACAAAATATAAGTGTACCTTTAATCATAAAACCTGTCCTTTCTCAGATTTCTCATCCATCCTCAGATTTCTCATCTAATTTTCTGCTGAACTGAGAAACGATATGAAAATTATTTATATAGCTGGCCGGTTAGAACAGTTGCTTAAGACCTCAGAACGATCCTTACACAAAGAAAAATCCCTCAAAGTATAACCCTTTGAAAAATATATATCTTTTAAAATGGAACAAAGTGTATAAGTACAGGAAATTCAAAATTTCTTCACTTGTGATGACAAAACAGAAGTCTGAATGACTTTCCGTGCTGATTTCTTTTCAAGGAAGATAAACTTTTATATATCAAATGAAAGTGATGACAAGATTCATGTCGACTTAATTCATACACTTAGGCTGGTATGCATTCAAAGTCATCTGACCTGTTTCAGGAATTGCACTGGCCTGTAAATACACTTTTTGCTTTATTTTTATTTCCATCAGAAGGAGCTGATATAGTAATCTAAGATTTAGACATTTAGGTTTTAAATGTCTAAGCTCTAAGATGTGACTCATGGTCAAGATGCTGTCACTCCAAGGAGGAGCCTGCAATGATAGAATTCAGCTTATCCTTATCCATTTACCTTCTTCCCGGGTGCCCCTCTAAGACTAATAGTAACAGTGCCTCAAATGTTACACATTTGAAGCCACAATATCAAAATGCACACCAGTGAATTGAAGGCTTGTGAAAACAAACACCAAATCCAGTATTAAACCAGATTTATTTCTTTCTTCAGTTGATTTAGTGCATACTCCAGTTGATCTGCAGACTTCTCAGTTCTGCTGTCCCCAAGAGTTTTTACAGGTATGAAGATTTTAGTTCGGATGTTTCTCCCAAGTTTCACCAGTATTCAAATGACAAAAATCCATGTTAATCCTGGGCCTGAAATTCAAGTATCTGGAGACCACAGAATTCTGTGCTAAGTTTTGCAGCAATTCCAAATTGTCATCACTGTCAGTGTCAGACAGTGGGGAAAACAAGACCCTATTGTCTTCAACATTGTGATTCCTTCCTCAAACTTAATAGCATTGCTACTGTCATTCAGTAATTCTAAGACACAGAATAAGCCATAAACCAGGATCATGGCACTGGAAAGTGGAGTCAAAGGAGACCACAGATCTTAACTAAGATCTCGCTCTTTCCTGTTCTATGTGCTATGTCCCTGTATTTTCCCCATATCAATTACTGAATTTATTCCAGCAGAGCAAAGGAAAACAAGGAAGAAGAAGTCTAACCCCACTGTAATCAGACAACACCTTTTTACTTTCTTTTTACCAAATTTTTAAGACAATCCAGATCCCAGCATCCAAATCCAAGAAATTCCATAGATGTTGAGAAGGATCAAGCAACATGCATGGCCATGTAATAGTCCCAGTGCACTTTGAATTAATTATAAACCCAGCAGGAACTCATAAAGCACTGCACAGAACAGCAAAAACAATTATTCTTAACTGTAGGCCCAGCTGGTTCCCAATCTTAAACCAGCATGAGTTTTGCTAATAACCATGGCAATACCAGAAAAATAAATACCTTTGCTTAACACAATCATTATTTACTTGCATCCACCCCACTGATCTAATTTAACTTGGACTCTTTATTCTATCTGCTCTCCTCACGTCTCCCAACCAGGGTATCCAGGACTTATGACACTAAAGTATATGCTGGATAACTGCATTGTTCCCACACTGCAGAAAATCTACCAGCTAGAGCTGGGAGAACTGAATTGAAAAGAAACATGGGAAAATCTGTACAGGTCTCTCTCATTTAATTCTTTTACTTCATAGACTGAATATAAACTTGTGTATAACGTATGGAATATCATCAGTGATGACAGCATTGGGGACTGTGATTTGTGTCAGGAAAGATGATCTCTTAGCAGGTATCTAGAATTTAATTTTTATAAAATGAATAAAAAATACAGTTTGCCACTCGTAACAGCAAAGTTTTCAAGGAATGGGAGAATAAAAGAATACTGAAATCCAAGTGCAACTGAGTCAGAATACGAAATTTTCATGTCTCCAGGCTGTTAATTCAAGAGAAGATGTAGACTGGCAATTGCTAGAAATCAAATGGAAAGTAAGCTGTGATATTCTGTCAAATTTGACCTGCAAGTGAGAATACTGATAAAAATAAACTCAGCTCAACCCTTCTGTTTCCAGAAAGCATGAAAAATAGAAGATTGAGGTTATTTTCTCAGTGTAATAAAAATGAGTCTGTTTAATAGATTCAAACCATAAAACATGCTTTGCAATTCTAACTAGAGTATTAATCATACTTCCTATACTCGGGAATGCAGAGCAACATTTTCAAAAATGTCCAAGATTTTTCACTGGCGTGACTTTAAGTTCTCTTTAAAAATTTGCGTTTAGATCAAATGAAATGTGCAGAACAGCAGTTCCCAGCCATCACTGGTGCTTAAGTGACAATTCTGTGAAAGCAGCATTTTTGTAACAGCCCTGCATCGCGTCCATCCAACTGTGTTCAATTTTAATCTTTCAGTTGCCTCTGAATGTGAGCAATATCACAGGATCATACACAGCATTTCCCCTCAATGTACAAACTGGCTCTGAAACAACTTCAAGATAAATAAATGAAGTTAGCTACGTCAGTTTTAGTAAAGGTATTTTAGACTATTAGAGCTTTACTTTTTAGTATGTGTATTCATTGTTCAAACCCAGTCTTCCAAGGTGATACATGAAGATGGATTTTAATTCTTCCTTGAAATCCCACAAGTTTCTGCGAAGCTTTTTCAAGCATCTAGTCATATGACTAACACGGACTTACAGCTCTTTGCACCTCATTCTTTGTGAAGCAAAAACAGGTAGGAAAGTACCATTTGTCTCTATATTTGTTTTTTATTGGCTCTAATATAGCAACATTACTCTTAAGATTCATTGTACTACCTTCTGTTTGTTTACGTGCAAAAAAATATATGTAATATAATGGAATTCTTTAAGATAAACACCAGCATGCTGCTCTTCATGTAACAGTTCTTTAACTCATTCTTGATCCTCCTTTGTGCTTTTTTCTTTAAAGTTTTGCAATGACATATTTCAATTTTTTTGTATAATTATTTGGCAGAATGCCATTGTAGTGACTTCTGCAATCTGTGCCAGATCTTTGGAAAGTATTATTAGTTCTGGAAAACAGGACTTTTTGTGACCCAGGGGAATGAAGATCTCTTGCTTGTTTAAAAGTAAAAAATATTTTTTTGAGGAAAAAATTATTACACTTTGTTTCCCACTCAGACAAAGGGGAAGGGGGGGTAAAGAGAAAGGAGGTTTTTGAAGTTTCCATCAAATGGTATACACTTTGCAGCCATTTCTGGTGAGATGCTAGTACACATATCACTTCTCAGATAATTTTTGACTCTCCCCTCTCTACCTGAAATTTACCGGTGCAATCTTTCTGTTGTAAGTATAATGCTTTACTGGACAGAATATTGGCACGTGTCATTGCATGTATCTCACATGTTACTATATGCTTATAGTAGGGGAAGAGGAATTGAGATGAGGGAGTGGATTAGTTTACCTATTACACCAACTTTAAATCAGTGTAAGTTTCCAGTGTAGGCAATACCTTACCTGGCTTCAGCAATCACACTGTAGGAGTTTTTCACACAGAAGTAAGAGCCAGACTGCTCTAAACTCTGGCAAGCTCTGAGAAGGCATTAGGAAAACTGGGACTGAGAAAACACAATGAGCAACACTTGAGCTTTATGAGCAACCAGCAAATCCCTGAGTGCAGAAGACCAGGTAGTGGAAGTAAACTATCCAGCTAAAAGGCCTAGAACGACTTTGGTTTTGTGTATAAGAAGAGTAAAATCTATTTTCATATACTTTAAAAAAAAAAAAAAAGGAAACACATTAAATTGGCTTATATCCAAAACCAGACAGATCTGTCTTTCCTTCAGAACACAAATCAGTGCTGCAGCTGACCTATATTCCTAAAGGGTGATTCGATCAAATGTCAGAATTAAGTGACCTAAATATCCATGGATGATACAGACAGTAAGAACTGCACCACTGAACAAGGAGCGTATCCTGATCATGCTAAATTGATGTGAAATTAGCCTGGCAAACATTCGCTGCTATTCCATTTCTTTCAAATAGTCTGTTAAATGGCTTGTAAATAGCAACCCACCTCTCTTCAGAAGGAAAATTGAGAATAAAAAAATACATTAAAACATTCTAAAATAAGGAAATGATGGAATTAAGATTGCCTATAAAGTCTTGATAGGCTTTTCTGTGTATGGTGATGAGACCTCTTGGTCCTCAGGACATCTGTCTTATTCATTCCTAAAAGACTACTAACTGAAAAAGCATACATACCATGTCTTGTTTTGCCATAACTGCAATTTTTTTCTAGTAATTTTTAATTCAATAACTGTAAGGACTTAAAGATCGTAGTTGCCTGTCTCAAACACTGTTAAAATCACAGAAGAACTTTGCAGAATGGAGCAGCAGGGTGGCACTGGCTCCAGACAAGCGTTTCCTCTGTGGTAAACACTGCTCGTACTCATATCACTGGTATCACCCCAAGTTATGGGACTAATGGCACCTGTGACCACTCAAGTCCCCCTGCCCACACACACTCACTCGTGCCCCCAAATAAGCCTCTGTGAATTCCTAGAACCTGGACTATAAATTAAGCCGCCTGACGGGAACATGAGATAAGATAAAGGTGGTACTATTGTCCAAACATGTTGTGGTTTAACCCCAGCCAGCAGCCAAGCCCCATGCAGCAATTTGTGGGGAACTGTTGCCTGTGGGATGGACTCACATTGGAGAAGTTCATGGAGAACTATCTCCCGTGGAAGGGACCCCCATTGGAGCGGGGCAAGGACTCTTCTTCCTGAGTAGCAGCAGAAAAACATGTGATGAACTGACCATAACCCCCATTCCCTCTGTCCATGTGCTGCTGTTGGGGAGCAGGTAGAGTCAAGAAGGAGGGAGAGGTGAGGGAGAGGTGGGGTTTTTAAGGTCTTATTTTACTTGTCATGATCCTGCTCTGATTTTGTTAGTAATAAACTCAATTAATATCTCTAATTCTATCCTGTCTTGCCTGTGTTGGTGTTTCGTGAGTAATCTCTCCCAGTCCTTATCTCAACTCATGAACACTTTGTTATATTTTCTCTCCCCTTTCCAGGTGTGGAGGGCAGTAAGAGAGTGGCTTTGTTGGATGTCAGGCAGACAAGCCAGGGTCAACCCACTACTTGACTTCAGCGTATGTTCTTGTTTGCACCTAAATTCAGGGAGAGGCATCTCTCAATAATTGGATCATAACACTGACCTTAAAACTCTTCTCTGAAGGGGATGATTAAATTCTTCTAGTCACCCTGTGGTACTCTTCCTTCTAATAGGTGTCTGAAAACTAATACTTTTTTCCTTAAACTTTCCCTGTCTGACGGTGACCGAGGATAATCACCATTTTAAAAATAGAGAAGGCAATGAGATATCCCAGCCAAATCTCACCAATTCTGTACACTTGGTTTGATATCCTAAATACTTGACTCCTCTTCTAAGGGTTTCACTGAGCACTTTCCCACACAGTGCATAGGTCTCCAAGGGTGACAAGCATCTGCGAATTACAATTCAAGGCCTTCAGTCAGGCCCCAGAAGACAAAGTATGAGACATTTGAGGATCAAAATAAGACTGGCTTTAGTGGCTTGCCTACTATCAAAAGGAGCTCTGTGAACCAGGTAGAATCAACAATCACTTCTTCAAGGTGAATGCATATCATTTGGAAGAAGGTTTGGCTTGCAATGCCGTCTTATTCCATACTTTGCTTACAGCTGAGCTGGGGAAGCCACAAACTGCAGTGTCCTTCACAAACCTGAATCATGATAAAACTGATCACAACCCAACGCTACACACTGAATAATTAAAAAGCAATCTTAATCCTAATCTATTCTGATTTATAACTGTGTAGAATTATAATTTCCAAATTTAAGAGTTCAAGCATGAATGAAAAAAATAAAAAACAGAACAGACAAATCTCACTGTGTGACACCACGCACAGCCTTTTGGCACTGTTTTGGAGAGGTGTCAGGACTTCCACAAAGTCCTGCCTTAAAAGACTGCTTGCTTCCAATCAGCCTAATGTATCATTCAGTATCTCTCAATGTACAGCAACCACTTTTCTAAAATATATGTAGAGATGCTGTATGTAAGTTTTTAATTGATGTAGAATTGCATAGTTGAGGAAATATGAGCATTTTTCGTTGCTCTAAGCAGGCTTGGATTTCAGACTTTAAGGATTCATAGTCTAAAGAAACATCTCCCAAACTTTTCTGACTTTTCTGGTCATTTCTGAGATCTATTTTGAGACAAGTCACAGAGAGAATCACTTGAAACAGTCTCACCACAGCCTCAAGTTACTCTCCTGAAATATCCCTCAAGTATTTTCTCCAAAGCTGGCCTCTAAGCCTCTGACCATAAGAATGTCTTTGAAGCTCCACAGCAGGAACTGTGGAGTCTCTTGCTGGTGTTACTCAGAAATCCAGTAATTTGAGGAGCAGATCTTGAAAGCAACTCTGTAAAACTCCAGACAGCTCCATTGTTTTCTCTCCGCGCAGCTTTATCAGGCTTGTTTGTTGCTTACGGATTTTGCATGTTCTGTCCTGGGTTTAGGACTAGATGAAAGACCTTGGGACCGTTAATGATTTCAGATGGTCCACAGAGATGCAGGAATACTTTCTTTCACACAGTAGAGCAATTGTCATTATAAGCGTTTCTCAAATCCCCTGCACAGTACTGGATGACAGCTAAATTGCACCCACAAAACCTTCTACCTAAAGATGCCAACACACAGTAGAGATGGTTAAATTTCTTTTCAGAATGTTCTTCATCAACCTTTCAAGATAAGACCTCCTGAAAGCAGTGGTAGAAAGCTATCTAAACATGCAAAAGAGCAGATATCTTGGCCAGAAGTCGAATTAATATGAGTCACTGAGTCAAGAGTAACTCTGTACCAATAAATGGAATTAATTTTCTTTATGTATTGGTACATGGTGTTGGTTTGGTACCACGCAGGATCATGTATATCATATAGTTTATAAATGCCTACAGCAAAACAGTATTTCTGTCCTGTTCATCATGGCATCCATTGATAAGAAACATGTCTCCCACCAGACTGACAATTATCTGAAGAACTGGCAATACAAAATTAATTGATAAAATGTTATTTCTAATTCTTTTTGGGGAATCAAATCTGTCTCAAATCATGTTAATGTAAATTACTGTGGCAAATGTAATATCTCTGTCTGAGAGCATGTTAATGTAATTTACTACAGTGAATATCACATCTCCATCTGCTAAAGCAATCTGTTAAAATTCACTAAGATTATTATCTTCAAGAGGAAGCAGTTTTTAATCTTTCAGGTTGTTGTTTTGAAGTTCCTTCTGATGGAAATATTATCTAACATGTGATGCTGACTGACAGCATTTGATTAAATTAAAAATAGAGTACATAAATTCCTAGCTCTTACCAGATCACTGTAAAACAGCAACTGGTAGAAAGTTAAGGCCAGAATTTCAATAGCACATAACATTTAATTTTAGACAGGATTGCTCCATGAGTAGTAGATAGACACCAGTACTATGAGAGTAATATGATAAATTTTACATTTGCCTAAATTGCATCAACTTTTGACAAGTTTTGCTTCCTATCAGAGACCAGAAAAACTCCAAAGCAAAATGTTCTACCTCAATAAGCTACACAAAAATTTTAAAAAAATAATTAAGTGGAGCAACGTAATGGATATGACTATTTCATTATTAAGGTTATGCAGAGTTTAAAACAAAAGAATAAATCTTGCAGGCACTACCGCTGTGGCAATCAGGAAAAAAAAGTCTGAAACACTTCAAGGAGTGACATCTCTTTCCTGAGAGCTACACAGTCTGTGCTCATTATGCCTGATCTATAATAATATGGAAAGAAGGATGTTTTTGCTACTAACTGAAAAGATTTCAAAGCAGAATCTAGGAGGACATCATGTAACTACATAAAATATTACAAGATTCTATTTCACAAAGGCCTAAAATGGGCAAAAAAGGGAGAATACTTACCTAGATGCTGAAATTTTTGTTGAAAACGAATTTCACTTCAGTTTTTTTTATTTTAGCATCTAACGTGTATCACAGAAAACATCTAACAGTATGGATTAGAATAGTACTTTTAGGAGAAAAATAGACAGGATGCAATAGCACATCAACAGCTTTGATTAAAGTCCATTGCACTGATCAAAACAGCCAAGTATCTCACTTTAGATGCTTTTCCACTGCTTGGCCCTGGATTTGGCCAGAATGGGTAGGAAGCACAGCGGGGCTTGAAGACTGAAGTCAGAGACCACAAAGCTTTGCAGTTCTGGGGATGGAGAATAAAAATGCTAGGATCAGCGGGAAAAGAAACTAAGAGTTACCCACTATGGGAACGGAAGGTTTCCGTTTTTTCTAATTTCCCTCTCCTCCTTCCCCTCAGAAGATTACTTCCTTCCTGGTGATGACAAAGCACTTCACAAAGTCATCTTTCAAAGTGAGACATCCGAGATGCTTGTACTCCCTGTTCCAGCCTCTTTCTGGCTGTATCTGCCTGCTGGGAATCTTCTTCACTTTGGGGCATTGACACCTGCTGGCCGACATAAAAATAGCAAACTGTTCCCTCGGGAACACAGTCCCAGTGCTGGGTGCATATGGTTTCATGTTCTCTTTCTGCCATATGTTAGAAACTTTCTGATTCAAACTGGTTACAAGTAAAAATCATCATTTTAAAACAGTCTTTAAAAAATGTCTGTCTTGGATTTTGCTTTACTACAAATGCCAAGACACCCTGAACAATGGAAACATTACCAAGTCTCTCCAGATTTTCCAGTATGATATAGATAAAATTATTCCTTAATTTCCAATTTTCACAGATTCCAATAAATCCAAAGAACCATGTACTCCAGATTTTGCTGGAAAATAATCTGAAATGAAAGAAAAGAAAAAGGTTCAAATACTGAGTTTTATATTTCTGCTCTTCGTATGTTTATGAAAACCTTCACCTCTTCAATTGTTTTATATTTATTTAGCTTTAGAATCTTAGTGAAGGACAGCATCCTTTTAAACACACAAGTTAAATATTTTCAGTGAAAGACTGGAGAGATTGATGAGGGATAAACCACCAAGGGTTAGTAATTGCACACGAATTACTTTTGGCTAGATCTAAAAAAGTTTAGAAACTGAGATATCATCAGAGGAAATATTAATGTTATTTCTGCTTTCACTCTTCATATAAGTTTTCCTGGGCATTCTTTTCTTGTTGTTCTCAATGGCAGGATATTGGGTTAGACTGCCTTTTGGTATGATCCCATACAAACATTCTTAACTACTGAAAAATGTCTATTAACAAGTACATGATAAATACTATGACCAGTGTCCTACATCTTGCAAGTTTGGGTTTAAAGACAAATAGATTTGTATTCCTCTATAATCCCATTGAAATCTGAAGCTCACAAGAATTTTCTCCTTAAATCTACATCAAATAATCTCCCAGTAAGCGTTATTCCTACTTCTAAAAATAAAGCTTTACACTAGATATCCTACTATTGGTAGTCACTCTCCTCTGTTTTACAGACTGAATGCTAAATACACAAAACAGTAAGACAAACATATCAAGGGTGTAAATTCTGTTCTCATCTTTAAAGTACATTAAATCCCTGTACAAACTTCATTTAAGAGATTGAAGAGTAAAATTGTCTCAATTAACTACAGAATAATCTTTAGAGCATTGACATTGATGTCATGATTTTCATCAGTTTTCTTCAACATTTCTAAATGTTCCTTTTCAACAAAAAAACCAAACAACCAAACAAACAACAACAACAACAACAAAAAAAAAAAAAAGAGAGAAACATAAAAAGTGTTGCCTTTGTTTCTCTTGATTTTTATTCTGGAAAAACCATTGTATTCAGAAAGTACAAAAGTTAATTAGCCATGTTGCTGAGGAAGACTGTAAGATGATTGTCATCATATTTTCACTGCAGGCAAGATGGAACTACTCATTCTCACCATTTCGCTTTATCTCATCCAAACATTCTGAGCTACTGCAAACTGAAATGTCATGATGCATGACTGAAGGGACATTGCAGTGCAGGACGTTTTTAATGCCAGCTTTTTCACATTTCAATTTATAGAGAATTTTCTCCACCTTCTCTAGCATTAGCAGACCAGTTTTGTACCCTCTTCCATGAGAAGAAAGAGGAGGAATTATAGCCATTGCTAGAAAATGAGAGGCAGAAATTGAAACATTAATCAGAATGAGGTAAAAGAGGAAATGAAACACTAAGAAAATTTCTTTGCAAATTTCATAAGTGAGAATAAAATGTTTAAATAATCAAACAATGTAAATCCAGACAGTGAACAAACAGAAGGGTCATGTTTCTCATTGTTAAAAACTCATAGTCTAAAACAGGACAGGACAAGTAAAAATCAATAGTATCTATGGAATATTAATGAGGTGAGGGACAGAAGAATCCTAAAAAGGAAGAGCAGAGAGGTAAGGAGTGGTGCACTGGCCAACAGCAACCCCAACAATTAAAAACACTGTGTATTTTGGCAGACTTTTGTAGACAGAAGAAACATCCTTTTAATACTCCACAGGGATTGAATAAGTTTCTTCATGATCATCAAGGAGACCTGCCCATAAAAATGCTCTTAAAAATAAATTAATAAATAAAACCCAGAAATGAACTGATTCCTTGCAATACAAAACACTGGTTAGTAGCTTAGCAAAAATACAAACATGAAGGGATGGCTGACTTTGTAAAATAAGCACAAACATGGCATGTGATCAAAATGACTGCAAACCACTGACTGGAAAGGTAAGCTGTAACGATGTGAACGATTCTGATGTTCACGATGCTCTTGCCACTAGTCTTACTTTAATTTGCAATTCTTTTACTTACATGGTTCAGAATATAGCACTGTTTCACCCTCATCTATGGTGTCAGGTTCCAGGTCTTGCTGAAACCAACCAGAATTGTCAGAATGGAGCTAAGAGGAAGTAAATGCATAACCATGACATCTGGGGAGTTAGCTGAATTTTCAGTCTGGTGTTAGAAACTCTCTGAACAGCCAAATGCTCTTGATTATCTTTCCCTGCTTCTTAGCTGTACTGTTCTTGCAATAAATGGAAAGGAATGGCATTTGGTTATGTGTCATAGCTGGAGCAATCCCAGATGACACTTAAATATTCATCATTTAGAAGAAAGCAGTTCTGGTAACACTGTTGATTTGCTAATATTTTTATCATCCCTGTTGCACCTACTGAGACAAAGAAACAACGAGTGAGCAGAAATGAATTTAATACACTTATCTAATTCAAACTTAACATACCACTTGAAACATGGTACATTTCCACCTCAGTTTGCAGCATGTATTTCCACAACACTCTTTCATAATGGGAGAATAGTATTCCTTACATTATTCCTCATATTCCTAAGGATGAAAGAAAGCAGCTGCATTGTTTGTAACTAAAAAATCCTCTACCTAGTAAGTACTGAGTGAAAATTTGCTGGTATGGAAGCAACCACGTGAAAAATGCAAACTACTAACATCATACCTTAGGAGAATTCTGAATACTTCAAGTTTTGCTAATGTTTATGGTCCACACCTTTGGTTTCCTATCTGCTGACAGATGTGCTCCCTCTTTCACGTGCAGGCTTTTTTGGGGTTCAAAAGCTAGGTATCCCAGCCCTACAGAAATGCTAAGTTTCAGCTGTTCCCATTAAATACACAGATGTAAGAGAAAATAGTGCTGCCAACACGATATCCTAGCCCAGAACTTTCCTCTAGAGAGCAGGACACCTGAGCTTTACAGATATCAGAGATTTGTCGCCAGACAAGTAAGGCTACGGTAGTCCCACCGCCCCCAAAAGAATTATGTGATTACCAAACTGTTCTCACGAGTATATGGGGACTTTGTTCAGTAACTGCTAGGTTTAAAATGCATAAAATTTCCTCAGGAGCAAGGAATTTGGAGTTGCTCCAGCCCTTTCCCCTTTATGTACCTTAACATTAATCCAAAGGCATACTCCCTCATGCATGTCTTCTTATACTGCCCCTTGAATCTTTTGTTCCCGAC
This sequence comes from Cnemophilus loriae, assembly GCA_013397755.1. Lineage (NCBI taxonomy): Eukaryota > Metazoa > Chordata > Aves > Passeriformes > Corvidae > Cnemophilus > Cnemophilus loriae. The sequence goes on along the minus strand of VZTF01006535.1, from coordinate 36,501 downwards.
TGCATAATGGTTCAGACTTACCAAAAGACAGGAAAACCACCACTTCTGCCTACCCTGTCTGTACTCGTGCTCTTCTGTAACACAGTAGATGTGCCTAGAACACCCAGTAACAAGGAGTGCACAGACCTTAAACTGACTGCTTTGCTGGGTTCCAATCGTACATGCCAAGAATAATATCAGTTTGGTTTGCATTAAAGGAGCCAGGGATGATCCAGACAGTCCTACCCAAATGCATTTCCTCAGTGCTGAAACTCAGGTAAGCCAGAATGTCAGCAAGAACAAATCCTACAGCGTGACACAAGCTGTTTGCCTATTTAGGCACCTGGCCCTTGGCATGTGCTTGTGAGTCTCAGCATAGGTCCTGTGAAGGCGTGTGCATCACAGTACTTAAATCTCTTTTTGTATCCAGAACTTCCAAAACATTAACCAATATCTACTTATCTGTATCATCAAGCTGATTTAAAAGCTTTAATTTTAACTGTTCTGTCCCATAATAGACTCTGAAATATCATACTTCAGTGGTTCAGAATTGTACAACTTGGTTTTAATCACCTTTGGATTATAATTTTCATATCTTCTCTAATGTTAATAGAGATACATGTTAATTTGAAGAGATACAAGACTGCCAGAGGGGAAAAAAGAAAATAATGTATTTACAAATGCAACAATAGAACAGTTTATAAAGCAAGAAGGGTCCTTTGTTTAATTAGTATTTTGTGTTTGATTGCTTATCTATCTGTATGCAGGCTTTGCTTTTTACCTTTCTGAATTTCCAGAATTTTGTTAATATGCACATTGACCTTTTGCAAACAATCTAGGGAGAAAGAGGGAAAGATTTAATCAACTCAGTATAATTTTCAATCACTTCAAAGGTTTCATGCAACCTACAAAACATATATCTTAAAATGAAGGTTGCTAGTCTGTATTGGTGATGTGAGGTGTAATACAACAGCCATTTATAAGCCTAATATTTAGAATGTGGGTTTATAGGCACTATTTCTCTTTTCCCTGATAAAGTATACCACTTTGTGAAAGAGAAGCTTTTCCTATTCATTTGGAGTTTCTGCTTCATGAAGCATTTTTTATGGAGTAAGTTAGTGAAGAGGAACCTGAAGTTTACTTCTGAGGTTTCGGCGTGTTAAGACAACAAACCTATCCTGCAAAACAGTATGAAGAGATTCCTGATGGCCTTTGCCATGTGGCTCTTGGCATTGAGAGTGTCATAGGAGGTGAAGTTCAGTATTCACAGCATGGCTGCATGTACCTCTAGCTATAAGCCACTGAAAATTGCACAAAATCTGTGTGTGACGATTTGGGATAATTTTTTCTGTTACGAGGAGGTTTTACTTAGAGTGGAACCTTAACTTAACTTTGTGTTCTGACATCACACAAAACCTTATACATCTGCCTACGACATTTTAGTGTTTTTAAATTCTGGTTAAATTAAGTGGTTTAACCAATATACTTGATCTTTCTTTGCAAATGAAGTAGGGCAGAATTATGATTATGTAAGTGTCTTGGATAAGTATTTCATACTTTTACACAGCTGGATCTAAATTCATTCCTCCCTCTGGATAAACAACATTTGGCTTCCTAGCAACCTCATTTGTCCTCAGTCATTCAGGCAAATTATTGCAACTCAGTTTTAAAACAGTTTGATTTGAAATTGTAAAAAATACCTGTGTTGCAGATGGACAATTTCTGTTGCTGCAAAATTCTTGCACTATGCAATAGAAATAGGCAGGAAGAGATGCTTTAGGTACCCTGCTCGGTTAATTTCTCTCCTGCTCCTTACCTTCAGTGAGAGGAAGTTGCAAGCATACCCAGAAAAAAAAGAAAGGAACACCCCTTGCCCTTTGTGCATAACAGAAACTTTAGGAGGGATACAGAGACATGACACTGAAATGAGCTCAGCAGAGGCCAGCCAGATGGACTGAAGTCCAGTGAGCTGAAGTTCATGGCATGCAGAGTGAAGCTGAGAGCCAGGTTTATTCAGTTTTCAGGAGAAGGCAAATGGTGACCCAGCTGGAGATGCTGCCTAACAAGACAGCAGGGGGATGGAGTCAGACAGTCCTTGGTGGTGCACAGCAATAAGGTGATGGGTGATAGACACAGATATTAGGAAAAAAATCACAATGTAGGTGATCAGCCACAAGAACAGCTTACCTGGCTGATTAATGTCCCTCCTTCAAGGTATTCAAAACTTGACTGGATAATAAGCAAATGCCTTAGGCCATCCCTGATTTGAGTAGGGATTGGATGAGATAATCTAAAGAAGCCCCTTCGTTATTCCATAATTCCAGCTTTTGAATGTGCTACTCTATCTGAAGCAGCTGTGTTTTAGCTACATGGATGTGCTAGACGATGACTACTGTACAGAGCAGGTCCCTCACCATGAACATTAGAGTTGGTCTGGGGTTCTGCAAGTGGTGTCAGCAGAAGCAGACTCTAGTTTCTGTTCCAAATATTTGCATTTATTCATTGACACAAGTTTACAACTTCTGATGCTCATAAAGAAATGCTTGAAGTTGTTTACTAACTGTTCTACTTGATTTAAGGCATATGCAAGAGCAAAGTAATCCAAATTCAAGTGACTTGAAACTGCTGTTAATCTCTCTTCATGATGAAATATTTTCTTTTTATCTCAAAACTCATTTAATAGCTTTGCTTTTTTGTCCTGCATTTGCCTTCATCCCTACACTTCATTTTTTCCATGATTTTTCTTCCCTCTTTTTTACACTTCAAAGAAGGAAAATAGAGCATGCAGTATAAATCAGAATAGGTTTTACCTCGGTACCTACCTTTTTTTCAAAAATAACTAGTACAGAATTTCATAGTTTCCATGACTGCTACTATCCTACTGAGGTCAATACCACAAGTGAACTCTTATAGAAATTCCAAGAAATAGTCAGACACAGGAGTCTGTGTACTTCTAACTCTGGGTTTATAACATTTGATATTGCATTACTTGGGTTATTGTGTTGCCATTGTTTCACGCAGATATGCCTCAAAGCTCAGTTAGACTTGAAATTACCTTTGGCAAGAAGCACAGAATTTAGGATCTCAAGTTTTTATGTCATTCTTTTATTTTTTCTTTGAGTCCTTCACTCCACTGAGCTATAAAAGAGAGCAGATAATAATTTAGATTGCAATGACACAAAAAGACCTGAATTTCTCCCTACACTATATACACCAGATAGAGAAGAACAAAAATATGTGCATAACCAGCACAGAAGCATTCCCCACGCATGTTGTCTGATGATCAGAAACGGTATCAGTTTAGAGAGAGTCAGTTGTTGTTGCAGCACCTGTAAGTCAAAGGAAGCATGACCAATTTCTTTAGGAAGAGGAAAAAGCAGCATAGTTACACTGGTGGCATTGCACTCCCGTGTTAGGAGCATCCAATTTGTTTCAACAGATTTCCAAAGTAGCATGTGCATAGTGGTCATCCCTCTCCCGGATAGGCTGCCACTCTGAGAGACTCAAGAAAATCTCTGTTCTCCCTGTTTCTCAGAGTAAAATATGAACATATTAAGTCTGCTAGAATTTATAAAATCAGTCAATATTTCCTTCGTGTATTTGGACAGTTTAATTCAAAGTTAGCTTTTGTTTAAGCCTAGTATTATTTTCTATCTGAAGATGTTGTTAAATAAGGCATTTCTGTATGTGTTAATGACATTTTTAAATGGCAGCTAAATTGTTTCTGGTTCAGTGAATCATATTTGTTTGAAATTTGCATTTCACAATTTCGCATTAGTTCTCTAAAAATGATACTTTAAGACAATCTTTGTAAACATTTTCTCACTACTGATAAACATCATAATTTCTTGGCATTTATAAGCAAACGTCCCAGGTGTAGTCACGAGTAGAGTTCTGACTAGGCAGTTAGTGTACTGCTGCCAAGGACAAGGACATAGTGGAAACCAGATGAGATGGAGCTTTTTGACACCAGGCGAACAAGTGTGCCTTATGGGTGCACATCCAGAGGAACATCCAAGGTAGAAGATTGCAGTTGTCTTTGCATCCATGTTTCCTGCAGAAAAACCTGCTAAATTTTACTGCTTTCAGTAACTTACCTAACCTAATTCCACCACGGATATTCTGAATATTTCTACATTTCTGTGGACAGACCGCAGCTTACTAGGTTTCCTGAAGCTGGACCACGTGCTACTGGGGTAGTAACTAGGAAATTCAGTTGTAAGGACGAAAGCATTACTACTGTATCTACTCACCCAAACCTATTCCTGCACTGTGCAGAGCTTAGGTAGAAAAGAGAACCTGACAGGAAATAGAATATCAAATACTTTTCTAGTGATAACTGAATTTTTAATGATGATGAATTAGAAATCTACAGACTTTTTCAGATGAGGAAGCAGAGCAATTACCCTATTCACACAATGCAAGGAATACTGAGAAACCCATCTGAAACCCTGAATGCTGAGGCACACAATGTAAATGCAAGACTACTACTCTTCTCACATTAAAAGATGGTAATAACCATCTTCCAAAAAGAGTTACTGGAGAGACCAAGGGAAAGCTGTCTCCAATATTAGCAGGACTGATTTTTTCCTGATCTTACATTCTCTTTCACTAAAATAAGCGAGAAAACTTTTCATGTCTATCTGCTATCCTTTGGATCTCAGTATGCAAGGCTGCACATCTCACCTTTAAACGCTCCGAACACAGAAACTTAAGGCACTAATAACTGCACTTCGTAAGTGTAATTTTCAGAATGTGACCAAGGTATTTATTCTATTGACTGCACTCTTTGAAGTGCATAGAGAGATACCCTGCAGAGACTAAAGCAGCTATATATACTTCCCATGGGTATAACTTGCTGTCATCTTTCTCGTATTGCCACTAACTGGCCTGATTGCCCTCACGATGGAGCCAATTTTGCGCTGGAACTATTCCACTATCTTCAAAGAAGGTTGTCTTCATCTAAATTTAATCTGAGAAGGAGTGTCAGGCTCCAAACATAATTTAATCCACAGAATATCATAAGAAAGTTGAAGTGAGTCTGCTTAAATCTTAAGCTACTTTATTCCATTTCTTTTAAAAGAAAAAATCTTCTAGCTCTGAAGACGCAAAGTCAAGAGATTTACCCATCAGATTCGTTTGAATTACATAGGCTGTTTTCTCTGCCCTACACTCCAGTGTCACTAAGTTCTTCCAGTTTTCTGCTTTTTTACTCTACTTCAAGGGAAATGAAATTAGCACTGAACAAAATTTGTATTTTTCAGGCTTGAGGTCTCAAACACAAAGCATTTTGAAAACTCTGCAGAAATTCTCTAGAATTATAACTGTATTACAGAAGTTCATCAAGGCAGAACTAAAAAGCAACTGGTGAGGATCATTCAAAATTAATCAATGAAACATGAACTGTAGTACTGGGTTGTACCTTACATGAGATGTATTCATAAGTCTTTCAGGGTTTTCTTTTCTCTTTCCAAAACGTTGATGTGACTTTGCAAGTGGAATCAGTATGATTCTGAGCACTGACAATACAGCATGTGCTTCAAGGCCCAAATTATTACAAAAAGATATTAGACACATGATGAAAGTCCTAAAAATATTTCTAAATAGAAAAATATCTATATTTTGGGGGGGAACACAGAAAGATGTGACCCTCACTTGTCTCCCACGTTATTTTCTAAGGAGAAATAGCAAACCTCAGTGATCACCGAGTGTGTGTAACACAGCACCTCTCTGAAGGAACAAAATGTTATATTTTCCTTTCATCCTCTAGATCCCAGACCTGTCCTGCCTCCTGTCCCACCATTTTGATGGAGCACAATCCACCATGCAGTTGGCTGATTCAGAGCTATAGACATAGTAACAACTATTCATAGATTTCTTGGCTGGCTGATTTCCCTTTGATCAGCTCACAGCCAACATCTACCTGCATCATCAGCAGGAATAAAAATTCAGACCTCTCTCTAATATCCTGAGAGGTTTATACCTTTAAGTTTTTGTCAGATTTGTCTAAACAGGCCAACATAAAAATATTACTGTGGTGAAGTAAAGACAGGCAACATGTCCATATAAGCCTGATATTATTTAAAAGTTAGGCTAAAAGGATTATCACTTTGTTATTGCAATCAATGCTGTTCTGTTACACTTTGTCTCATATGTATTGGGTAGCTGAAAAACTGCAAAATTACAGAAATTCTGAACGAGTATTTTCTGTAAATCCCAACAAAAGACTGTTTATCATCCCCTTGAAGTACTTTCCTCTTCTGATTCTGGGAAAACTTTTCACGATGTTCTAATAGCTTAATGCAACAGTCCATGTAACTTAAACCTTAAATTGAAGCAGAACAATGGAAATGCTAGGTTTGCAGTATTATTTATTTGACCTGAGATTGCCTTGGGGTTTTACTGTAAGTTTGGAGGCTGCACAGCTCTGAAAGAAGCTTTTAGCAATTAGCTAATTTACTGTCTTTGGACGTATCCTGAAAGGTAGAGATACTAAATTCATTTTTATTTCTTAGCTCAGACTTGGACTGTTTTATGCTTACATTGGCAAATACAAAATCATTTATAAGCAGAATAACTAACAACTTTCCAAGAAAGTAGTGAGGCTCAAAAATGAAAGGACTGGAGCAGCTAGCTATAAAAGATTGCATGTAGGACTAGTATTACTTAATTTCACAGCGAGCGATAACTTTAGAAAAAAAAAATATTATTGTTCAGTATTAGAAAATTGAATAGTACACATGAAGAATTTTTACACCTGTGGAGAAAAGAGCACTGAAAAACAGCTACTCTTACATAAAGTATAATCCACCATATCCATGAGCACGTCTAATGGTCACCTGGCACATATTGCCCAGAGAAATAGGTTCCATCATATTTTAATCTGTTCAGTTCTATGGTGGAAGCTACTTTTCTCAAAATTCCGTATTATAACTCAAGGAGATTAACCAGTTTGAGAGAAAACACTAAGCTGATCCTGACATAGCCTCTTTGCCATTCAGATCTCCCTCCTACTCTTTTTTTTTATTACAAAAAGTCATCCCTCAATTAAATAGTATTTCCTTTTAGATTCTGCATGTGCTTTTTCAGGAAAAGTACAGTTTTGTTGAAGCAACACATTCTCAAGTAAAAAGCCTTTCCTGTGGAAAATTCCACACTAACTCTAATCCAATTCTCTTCCTTGAGGTCCCAACAAGATTCATTCCTTCTATGCTTTCACTGTGATTTCAAGCTGGCCATGCTGCTGTCCTAGAAGTCCTGAGTCCCTTAAATGGCTGCCCCAAAGGTATTTTGCCCATCTAAAAGCCAGTTAAATCTGGAGCTTTCACCCTCTCTGTATTAAAATGCATGTTCTTGAAGATGATGTGAGCAGCAGCCACATGGGAGAAGTTTTAAAGCACTCAGAATTCTCAGATGTCCTTCGTGCCACCTCCTGCCTCGCAGCACAAGTACAACTGTGCCGAACTGCTCAGGGTCTCTTAGAAGCTCCCACTGCTCTCCTCAGCCCTGAGCCTGCGGAGCAGCACCAGTGGGGCTGAAAAGACAAGGCACAGCTTGTAGCCATCTGTCCTCAGCCGTGGTGCCTCTTCTGATCTAACTCAGCCATCCTATAGATATGGGAGAAGTCACAGAGATGAAGTATTCCTCCTCACACCTACTTGGCAAGGCAGGCGTTCTTAGAGCAGAAGCTGCTGCAAGGCAATGCTCTTAAACGGCAAGGATTTTTTCTTCAGAGCCTTTTTTCCCTCCTACGCTGCTTCATTACAGCTTAATTCTGCTTTTGTGCCATTTCAAGTTCCAACAGGTTTGTGCTGCCCATATGAACTAGGAAGTCTACAAGCTCCTAGAGGTGCACTAAAGATGGAAGATGACTAGGCTTGTCTCTTCAAATTTGTGGCATAGTTATAAGGAAGAGTTCTACAAAATATTTTTTCAAATTAATATCTTTTCAGTGTTTATTATTGAAAAAAATAGCCAAAAAAATCTACCGTGAAACCGAATTGAGACATACCTCCTTCCAAGTTCAATCAAAAAGAAAAGAAATTCAGCATGCAGTCAGCAGCATTCTAAAAATTTGCTTAGCTGGGATATATAAACCACTGCAAATATAGTATTCAATATATATGGTATATGCAATACAATGCCATGTGAAAGCTTATTTATCTGATAGTGGCCTTAACGATAAATAAAATGGACTTGACAAGGACAGACTTAATGATGTGGCACTCTCATTCAAACCACTTTTCTGTCTCAGGACAATAGGTAAGGATTCATCCATTCCTAAATGGGTTCTTCTACTAAGGACTCCTATTAACCTCTTGTGAACCTTTTTTAAACTGAAGAGTATTGAAAATGTTCTACACCATTAAATGATGAAAATGCGAAATAAGTGTTGCAGACACACAAATCCATTGGGATTTGTTCTTTGAAATTTTTCGCTCTGCACAGATTTGAAGGCGAGGACTTTTTTTCCTTCACAATAGGTATAATTTGAGTGATTGATTGCATGGTTGAAAATTGAATTTAGTATTTTTGAAATGTGCTTTGTTTAAGACCCTAATATATTTGAGCCTACTTCTGTTTATAGCTCAGTAACTACTCCACTATCTTGCTTCCAAAAATGCAGCAATTTTTTCCCTCTGCCTATTGTCAGTTTCTCTAGAAAACTATGTATCTTGTTTAATGATTTTCTTCTCAAAATAACTTTCAAGCAATTTAAAACTTTTACTTTGAATAAACAAACCTATATGAAGAAATGTTATAAAAATTCTTATCTCAAGGGACTGCAAGACATATGTTCCTATCCAAATACAAATTCTCTTCATGGACACTGTACAGTCTTTGATTCACAAATCCTATGGGATTATTGCAAGTCATTAAAAATATATACACACTGTTATACTTCTAGTCAGTAAAAACACTGAGAGGAGAAATTATATAAAACAGAGAAAGGACATGACTCCTCAGTTTATGGCTTCATGGAATGAAACAGAATCCACAGAGAAATAAAGTGTTTTATTTGTTTAATTTATTTTTATTCCCACGAAGACATTTACTGCACAATTAAACAAACTCCAAAACAGTGTGAGAACCCACTCATCATGGGTCTAAACCACAGCAGAAATGGAGGGATGGTCTTTAAATTTAAGATATATTCCAGGATTAAGGTGCCACTGTAAGCAAGTGAGAAAATGAAGAAATTTATTCCTCTTTTTCTCACCAGCAGACTTTGTTGCATCTGAATCCATCATGACTGACATCAAGTCACATTTTGCCTGTTTGTCCTAAAGTCCAGCCATGTATAATCATCATGTTGCCTATAAAATTTTCTCTATAGAAAATTCTCCCTTCACAATATACAAATGTCTCATTATTTTTATCTTCAAAATTCTGTGGAAATTGTCTTGGATTTTTTATACTGAACATCCAAATAGCCTCTTGGCTCTTCCAGTCTTTGCAGTCTCGTTTTCAATAGCTTATTTAATTGCTACTTCTATTCCTCTTTTAATCATTCATACCATGTTCAACTCATGCATGGAACATAACATATTCTCTTCAACTAAGTCTCTGTTAAATTCAAGTGAGAACACTTCATTAATTTTTCCACATATGTGCATATTCCTTGAATTTATAAAAATACCCTGCCTCTTTGACTACCTTTTATACCATAAACTCTTTTTAGCAGAGACCATGTTTAATTTGTCTATTCAGTAGCTGAATAAATATTTGTACATCCTGTAGAATCACAATGTCCTTTATATATGTTAGATCATAAACTGAGCTCTGTATTTTCTGATCACAAGAATTTCAGGTATTTTTGAATTTCCAGTATATACTTGGCATATTGGTGTTAGGAGGTGTGGGTTTGTTAAGAGATATGGCAACTTTTGAATAGCTGGTCAAATGAGAAGAGAAGTGACATAACATGCCTGAATATTGTGTGGATGTTTTTAGCTCATGTCACAAACAATCATATTTTGGGAGTCTAAGGCAGGCAGCCAATTGAGAGCCATATAAGCAAAAGAGGCAGTCATCTAAGATGGCATGGCACTGTCAGTTACCCTTCCCACACTAAGCTGTCCTGACTTCTGCACCTGAGGAAGTAATAAGGATGTCTGTCAGTTCCTAATAGGAGCAGGGAGAGAGAATCTCTCAGAGGTAACCTCAACCCTTCCATATGTCTACAACGCAAGACCAGCAAACTCAATCATCTAATGTGCTCTCATCCTAACTCATGGCCTTGCTGTGACAATAAATCCACCTCCTTGAAGCACTAAAATCCAATTTTAACAACTTTTCTGATAGATCATAATCCAACATTTCCCCCCCAACTTGTATTGCATATATCCAGTAACCATGCCTGGTATCCAGAATATAATAATTCTTTAGATTAATTTAACACCCAAGGTTAGCAGACATTTTAGGATTTTTTCTGTCTACATAAGGAAAGGAAGACCTAGGGAACTACAGGCTGATCAGTCTCACCTCCATGCCCAGCAAGTTTGTGGAGCAGACTGTCCTTGAAACTATGCTAAGGCATGTGGGGAACAAGGAGGTGACTGGTGACAGCCACCATGACTTCTCTAAGGGTATATTGCTACTGACAGATTTGGTGGCCTTCTATGATGGGATTTGGTGGATAAGCAAAAAACGTTGGATGTCATTCGCCTGGACTTGTGTAAAGAATTTGACACTGTCCCGCGTGATATCCTTTTCTCTAAACTGGAGAAACGTGAATTCACATTTGATGGATTGAACAGCCAGTGGATAAGGAACTGACTGGATGGTCACTTTCAAAGAGTTGCGGTCAACAACTCAATGTCCAAGTAAAGATCAGTGATCAGTGGGTGTGTGAGTCGACAGGCAGGAAGCCACAACAACCAAGAAACCACAGCTGAAATGTAAAGCGTACATTTATTTCCTTACCTCACTAACCAGAGGATCCCTAAGCAACACCCAGGCAGAGACACACAAGAGGGAACGCAGGCACCACCAAGCTTAGTCCATACTAGCAAAAGGCGGGGCTGCTCTTCGCACCAGTTTATCAAGGGCCAGTGCACATGTAATTTGCCAGTATGCTGTGACCTCCCTTGTGCGTTTCATGGTCTCTGAGCTTTGATCTTCTTTCTCCCAGAATAGGGAGCTCATATGTGTCCGTGAGAGTGCCTCTAAGTCTCTCAAAACACTTACCTTATCTCTACACAGAAATACTACTTCTCAAAACAGTCAGAGGATAAACAGCAATAGGCATAAAATACAGGATTTCAACACTCTTATCCTCCATGCCTTAGCGTTCCCAGCTGCAAGGCCACTTAAGCAAATCTACCATCCTCCTCTCCATTCTTCCACTTTTAACCCTTTCCGCCCAAGAGTGGCATTCCTCAAGGGCTGGTGTTGGGACCTACATCTTTGTCAGGAACATGGTCAGTGTGATTGAGTGCACCCTCATCAAGTTTGCCAAAAACACCAAGTTGAGTGGTGAGGTCAACACCCTGGAAGGAAGAGATGCATCGAGAGGACCTTGAATGGCTTTAGACAGAGGCCTCTGAGAATCCAATGAAGTTCAACAAGGCCAAATACAAGGCCTTGTACCTCAGCTGGGGTAATCCCAATCACAAATACAGACTGGGTGAGGAATGGATTGAGATCAGACCTGGGCAAAAGGACTGGGAGATGCTAGTTTACTAGAAGCTTGACATGCCTTAGCATCACATGATTGAGCCGAGGAAGCCAACTGTACCCTGCACCAAAAGAAATGTGACCAGCAGGATGTGGACCTGCTGCAGCAATTCCAGATACGGGCCATGAAGATGGTCAGAGGGATGGAATGCTGGAACAAGTCGACCAGAGATCCTGTGGATGCCCCATCCCTTGAAATGTTTTAGACCAGGTTGGAGAGGGTTTTGAGTGAGCTGGCCTAGGGGAAGATGTCCCTGTCCATGGCAGGGGATTGGAACTATATGATGGTTAAGTTCCTTTCCAACACAGGCCATTCTGTGATTCTATGATTAACAGTCTGTCTTTTCCCAAATGAAAGTACAGAAAAAACACAGACACCTCACCCCAGCCACTCCTCCAAGTTATTCTTTGAGTTTGCTTTGCAAAGATAGCAAAATATTGAAGAGCAACTGTGGTCTTCCATTTTACAGAAAGGAAAAGACATAAAAAGATAGTGCAGGAGAATTTTATACTGCAAATTATGCTAAGAGCAGGACTTGGTGACTCAGTCCAGAACACAGCAAAGCTTTACATCTTCCAAGATGAGAAGGAAATAGAGAAGGACACTCTCATCCCTGAGTGCTACTGCAGCATCATTCCTTCTGTGCTCTGACTTATTATAGTTAACATGCATCACTGAACGAAATTTGTCCATCTGTTAGAGAAGAAATCTCTATATTTACATTCTTGTGGCTTTGCTACAAGACCTCTAAGAGACCATGTCAGACTCTCATCTGCATTGCCTAGCTCAAGAATTCATTTGTCCTGATGCCTTTCATAATGTTGTGAGAATAAAGGCATAAATGAGCCTAATCTCCCTTCGGGAGGCCTACTGCTCCCCCTTCAGATAGCTGGGATGAATCTCAGTCTCTGCACTGCTTTAAGACAAAGCAAAGACATGAGAATAAACATGTTACATTTAGGTGACCATATAGAGGGGTTTTTTTAACACACTGTTTATTGTGAAATAAAATTCTTTTTCATTTTTTCATTTCTAAATTCATTGGACAGGTGTGTGACAAAGAGTAAATCGACATAAATAGAGCAAATACAATATAAAACAAGATTAAGAAACAATTAATAAAACAAAAAGAGTTGGGAAGAAAGTGGAAGATTACTTGGAGCTTGATATTTATCAAAGGCTAAAGCATAGTAGGTGGCTGAGGTTATTGTATTTTTCTATTAAGGAAGAACTGTTTCTTTTCAGATTCTGTAGGCAGTAAGCACCTCAAAGCCATTTTTAGCTTTGCATGCAATTAGGCTGCTGAATCTAATGAGAATGCATAAACTCTCCTGTGTAGCTCATCCTGTAGGACGTATTTATCTCATGTTTCTGTGTTACATAGCAGTACAGCAAAATCTGCTTGCTCCTATTAAAAAAAAAAACTTTAGCATCTATATTGAAATGTTTGAATATTCTGTATTAAATACTTATTTCACTTAGAAACAGCAAAATGTAATTTTCAGTCTATGTTAAAAGAAACTGTAAAGACATTACATTATGTTAACAAAGAGTCTACTTCTCTTGTGAGTCCAGGATCATACTTGCACACTTAGAAAATATTCGAGGGGTTTTTTTTACCTCTTTTTGTCTATCAAAATACAGACGGTGGAGAGTATACGTAAAAACTGCAGTCTTGTCCAGCTGACAATTATCTGACAATTTTCCTACCACTTGTGCTTGAGGGCACCACTAAAGCAGGAGCAGTGCTGAAAGCAGAGATAGGTTATTTGTAAAAAATAGGAGGGCAAATCAGCAATTTAACTACAGGCTATACAGCTTTCCAGAAAAACATTGAGATGGGAGAGTGGAAACCTAAAGTTTTACTAATTCCTAAGATGAAGTTTGATTAATTTCCAGAAGACCGAAATACATACTTATAAACTTTAATAAGGAACCAAGACCTTGATGACACAAGAGGTGCCTTTTCATATAACATTATCTACTAGAATAAATTAATACATGAAGATTTTTAATTAGTGTACAGCAGGAGAGTAGAGACTGCAGCAGGAAGCTCTAAATCTATAGCATTTGGTTGTAAATTCACCAGATCTGGCCCCTAAGCATCCAAGATTACAATCACAAAAGGTATTTCTATGTGCCTTATACTGTAACAGCCATTCAGTATTTATTGACTTAAAAGGGAGGTAAGCAATGAAACTGCTTTGCAGATCTAAAACTTAGCTCTTATCAAAGGATAGAGCACTCTAAATAACTGACATGAAAATGATGCACTCAAACTTTCATTGGGGCTGTAGCACTACCTTCAAAACTGCTCAATGTGTGTATTGTTAAATACACTAGGACTTTTCAACTCGTGGTCTGCAAACCGGTTTTGCTCAATTATCAGAAAAAACATAGCTGTCCATAAGACCATTGTCACCCCTTGCTTGGTCTAAATAAACTTCTTATCCAAAAACCTAGCTGAAGAGCTCTGACTGTGATTTGCTTTGTGCATTACTGGTGCAAGAAGCTCCACTTACTATTAGAATTTGCCTCTGTTCTTGCTAATAGAGCACAAATTGCGATCCTAAAAAAGCACAAACATCAGCTTGTACAGGCTGCTTTCTCTCTAACAGATTTGACAGACCAAAAGTAAAAACATATAGAAGATTAATAGAAAATAAATGAGAGTGAGGGAGCAGATGAAGGAGACCTGCTGGTGGGATTTTTAAGCAGGACACAGCATTGGAGCTCTGACAGGAGGAGCAGGTCTAGTGGTCTCAGAACAAAGTGATCCTGGATCTCAGAATTCTCTGGCACTGGCATGGTAGGAACCAACATGAAATATCCAAAGAAGAATATAATGTTTAGTGATTGTAAACAAGCTGAAGAGGGAAATCAGAAGGTTTAGGAAACATTTTGCAAAATGGAAATGAGAAAGAAAGGTATTTCAGATAGTTATACAAGTAAAAATTAATAACTATATGGTTGATAGCAAGACTCGTGGGTTTTCTGGGTTGACATTAGATTGGGGGTGAAAAGGGTGTAAATTTTGCTAATCTAGTGAAGAAAAATGTTTCTCACAATACAAAGGGGTTGAGGATGCAAAAGACATGGGTAACTGGAGGTAAGAGTAGATGCCATTCTCCATGTTCTTCTTCCACATGCACATAGAAGGAAGTAGAAGAATGGGATTACCTGGGATTACAGTTTCTAGTCTCCCTCTATCAGTCAAGTGCCCTTAAAAATATGAGGTCTTTGCTAAAGACCAAACAGAGATGTATAAATAAACAGGAAACTTATAACTAAGAACTTCTCCAGGATTTCATCTGAAGGAACAGTGACTGCTAGTCAGCTGCTTTATGAATCTGGAAAAACTATAATTTTAAAGAGATATACAAATCTTCTCTCTCCCTGATAAAATTTACTGCTCTTCATAAACTGCTTAATCATGAATTTACTAGTGCTTTTGATTAATGGCTGGAGAAAGGAAAAAAAGTCATATTTTATCTGAATAAGAAATGTCAGTTTTGTAGCAGTGAGAGCCATAACCGAGCTAAATCTATAACAGAAAGGAAATGGCTTATTTCCAGCCTGTACAGCACTGATTGAGCTTTTAAATACTAAATAAATCTATTTTCCTAAACTGCAAGAACTTTCATTTTTCCAAGAATAAGTTCAAACTTGATATCAAATATATTAGCAAGGTCTAATTCAGGAGGAAAAAAAGAAGTGCTCTATTTAAACCATTCTTTTAAATTCTTCAGGTGTTCTTTAAGGGTTTGGGGTTTTTTTCCCCCTTAAATAGAAGTAGTAGTGACTTAGCAAATACTTTACTGCATTTTACCACCAAACATGTTGTATCACCTTTAAAATCTCTGTATCTGGGTTTCTGTCCAGCATACACTAGTGCAGTCTAATAACGTTCAGCTCCTAAGACACAGTTTTTCAAAGACTTATAGACATGGTGAACTTTAAACAGAAAACTAATTACACCACTTTTTTTTTTCATTTACAACTTCAGTGAAGGAATTCGCCTTTTTTAAAATTATCCATATGCATGTATCCCAGGAAACCAGAATCAAAAAGCATGACAGATGATGCCAAGTAGGAAAATCATCAGCACGAGTAACTGTCTTTCACAACTGTCGTATGCCTATGAGAGCCATTCCAGTGGTATGGGGGGACCAGGGAGACAGGCTGATGTTTCAAATGGGTGCAAGCTTACTTCAACATATTGAGTTAAAGAAAG
The DNA here is from genome assembly GCA_013397755.1 of Cnemophilus loriae. Taxonomy (NCBI): domain Eukaryota; kingdom Metazoa; phylum Chordata; class Aves; order Passeriformes; family Corvidae; genus Cnemophilus; species Cnemophilus loriae. The sequence continues at coordinate 20,608 of VZTF01006535.1, read as the reverse complement.
TTAAACTATCCTTCTCCTTAAATTTTGTGACAGCTGTGTAGAGGTAACCTTAAAATTGATGAAAGACTCTTTTGTGGAGAGGTGGGACAATTGAGGTTAAAGAGATAAACAATTAAAAAGAGGAGAAATCAGGTAAGTTTAAAAATATCGTTGTGGTTAGCAGGCTCCAATAGACGTAGGATTTTCTTATCTGTAGAATGGAAATGTCACAATTGAATGAATTATTTTTCATTAGGAGAGGATGTGCAAGTTACAACCTATCAATTTAAAATTTGCAAGTAAAGAACATCTTTTCATTCACATTGCCCCCCCCGAAATATTAGTAAATATTAAATATTAATTCTTCATAACAATACCTAAACATAAGTAAACCCCTTCCTGCAAACATAAAGTGTATAGAATAGGTCAACTAAGCCAATAAAGGACTCTTCTTTTTAAATCTATCTCACCGTATAACGGGAGTGACTCTGCCTTTTATTACTGAATCTAATGAGTTGCCAAATCAAGCCCATCAATAACACCAGGCCCTCATGAACTGCAGACCAGTCAGGTCATGACTACTGTAGAGTCAAGGCTTGTTCAAAGAGTTTTCCATTTGATTTTCACTCCTACAAGTTTTATGTATATTATCCAATAAGTGGAAATGAAATTATTTATATAAAATTCCTCAGGTTTACAAGAGAAGTCACCAATCTGCTCTGCCCTTCCCAAATGATGGAAATGCAGGGCTAACACTTGCTCTGGCTCTCCTAATTGTGTGTTAATCTTTGAGTTATAATAGATACAGCTATACTGATTCAACAGCAGATGTTGAGGAGAGTTCTTTTCACCTTTACTAAAGGCCAGCTTAGTACCTCAGAAGAGTGGGAACTGTGAATATGAATCCCTTTTTGTCAGGGGTCAGAACCAAAGACAGGTCCTGGATTTAAGCTTATGATAGTATTCACTAGATAATTGCATTAAAATATTCTTACTGCTCCCTTTTAAAAGAAGATGAAAAGAGAAAGCAGAAGTCAGTACAGCACTTGGAAGAATTTAATTATGTTAGACACTACTTTTCTGAGCCAAGCTACTTATACAAAGAGTTAATGTTTACTAATGCGAATGTTTTCATAACTCACCATCCCATCAGAAGGAACTGGAGTGTTAAGTACAATTAATAATGAATTTAAAATTACAAGAACTATTCCTTCCACCAGAGGTTTCCCCATCCAAACAACTTATTTGTCAATCATGACAACTCTAAAAGTTGCAAAAAAAGAGCTAGAATTTAGAAAAATATAGATTGGTCTTGATCTCTGCATGACAGGGAAAGCCTCCTCAGGCAGTAATTACTTTTAAGGAGAGAAAAGTACACAAAGGAAAAATGTAAATATTTGATGGACTGGCTGAAACTGGGGCAAGTCCCAGTTCAATGCTTTATTAATTATATCAAACTATCTCCAGGTTTAAGGTGCTGGGTTTTTTCTCTGCTAAGGCACTGTTTTTGCACTGCTCCGTTCTCAGTTTGTTGTCATGTTGTTGACTAGATGAGGTAGTTTGTGTTGGTGGCATGCTTTAAATATTTATGTTAGCAGAAACATAAGGCTTAGCACCACTGCAGTGGGAATAGGATGCTCTGAGGGTATATACAAAATATGATTTGTTTAGAGGAATACATTACACACTTCTGAGAGTTTTTCTTCTTTTGATAGCACAATGAATTTCAGCTTTCCATTCCAGAAGAGACGCAATTTATAACCAAATTTCTATTTCCATTTCCCTCAGATAAATGTGTTAACATACACAAGTGTTAACATTGCTGGCATGAAAGACCCTAAATGTATGAACCTCTCTTACTCCCTTCCCCGCAGCGATCATTTGCTTGCAAGAGAGTGCAGTGGCCATAGATATTTTTCCTCCACGCTTATTTCTGCCCTTCCCCACAGGTCTGTCTTGCACCTCTGGGTCCTTTTTCATCTAAATTAAGCCATGTCATCATCTCCACAGTCCCTCTTCAAGAAAGTATGTCAAGCTCTTATAACTAAAGCAACTGAGAAGTAAAGTAGTCTTAATAAAAAAAAATAGAGGGACTGAATCACTTAAGTTAACACATTTGCTTTTGTTTCTTAAACATCTCATTTTTATTAGAAAAGGAATCTTCAAAAGCCCACAAATATTGAACATGAAATTGCAATTCTATCCTGACCACCTTCAGGTATTTTTCAGTGTGAGAAACTATTTCCTTCTCTCTTCCCCTCCCAGCCCCACTTTACTTGTATAAGAGAATATAATTGAGGAATGTTGAGATGACAGTGGTCAGAAACCAGGCACCAAGAACAAGATTATATATTGTAAATATTCTGAACAAAAGACACTTATTTCATTGGTTTGATTTGTTTTTAGGATTTGGTTGGTTGGTTGGTTGGTTGGCTGTGTTTTTTTGTTTTTATTTTGTGATTTTTTTAAAAGAAAATAGCCCTTTTTTTTGCTTTATAGGGGCTCCATTCACTTCACATTAGATGGTTTTGAATTCCAAAATCAAGGATTTAGACTTAAACCTTATCAAAATTTGAGATTCAGTTGTGGTTCAAGAATATCTCTTCTTCTCATGTACAATGAAGTTTCCTTTTCCTGCTGCACTCGCACGTGTGAAAGACAAACTCACCCGATGTTTTCTCAGAGTTTTATTTAAGGGAATGAAATTCTTTTCTACCACTCTACCATCCTTGTTATCCATGGTATTCTACATAAGAGAAGCAACGATTAGTGGTTAAATAAGTAAATGAAAACCAGATAGTCTGGTGTGAAATAACATAAATACAGTTGCTAGAGAATAACTCTTGCATTTTTCTTTTGAGTATAAAGATACATGTAACGCAGTGGTTCTGAAACCAGCATATCAATATCAATTTTTTTAACAACAAGAAGCATTCCAGATTAATGCTATTTTATAAGGCTAAAAAACAAAGCAGCAGAACCACATCTTTTTTGGAGTCTTGACATTTTACTGAAATTTTCAACAGCCTACTATTTTAGTGTGTGCTTGCACGGTTCAGAGATCTTACTGCTCCTACTAGCAGTTGAGGGAAAATAATTTTACCAGAGTGACTTAGTTTTCAAATTATTAATGTAAAAACACTTCAGGCAGAAAAAAATTCCTTGTCCAGTAGTTTTCAGTAAAAGTTTTTAAATTTAGTGCAAAGGCAGTCCATGCAGCTCCACACTGAAATGCGGGCTCCAGTCCAGGAAGTCAGGCCTTTCAAAGGAAAAGGTTTTCTCCACTCCCTATTTTCCTCCTGGGGCTTCCTACTGAAGCCATTCAGCAAAGGAGCCCTTGTCAACTTTCCTACTGTAAACAGGTGCAGTATGTATTCACCAAAAAAATTTAACAGTACAGAATGATGTTTGAGCTCATATCACATCGTCATTGTTAGAGAGACATGGGTTTCTCGTACAGTTTCTAGCACTGTTTAATTCCATACCTATAACATCATGGCAGGGGCATGGTTTCAGCAGAGGCCAGTCTTCATTTTCACCTTTGGGAAAACCACACCAGGCATTGTCTTCAGGAAGCATTTTTGTTTGTTCAGTGGTAAGTACTCTTTTGTGGGTAAAACACTCTCTCTTTTGTATACTCTTTTATTCATATTGCTGTGGTTATTGCAATTTTTCAGCAAATTGTGATTCCATCTTCTAATCTCTCAAAGTGTTCCTCTGCTATCGGAAGGGGGGGAAAAGGAGAGCAGCTTGAGTGGGTCTAATGTTCCCACTGGGTTTTAAACCAGCACAAGCATATTTTGAGAAACTCTAGCACTCGAACTTCATATTTTGAACTACTTCAGTCTCCCTTGAAGTGCTTTACACACAAAGGGCTTCCCCTGGGAAATATCCAGCAGACCACATACAGGCAATTTCCCATCTAAATGCTGTGGCAGAGAATTTATTCCCTTTTATAACAATCTATTCTTCATGGTGATGAAAAATGGGAAAAGAAAGAAGACTATGACCTCAGCAGTATAAGGTTACTAAATGGCTGCACGTGGCATGAGAGCACTGGTTTTTAGATTGTTTGCTTCTGACACAAGAGTGACCTCTTACATATTCCAAACCAGTACTGCTTACCCATGAAGGTACTTGAAGAGACCGTAACTTGCTGGTTTGAAACTATGGGGTCTTCCTAGAGGGGCTGCAGGACACCTAATTCTTTCAGTGATGAAGCCTTGGCTGAGAATCCTCCAAGTAGGTCCTGTGGCTACATTTCTGGAAGGTCTGTTCCTTCTTGGCTCTAGGTCCAGAGATTAATTTTGGATACTCATAAAAGTGAAAGAGATACTTTTGTGCACTACCTTAGCAGATAAAGCTTTCTCATGTGATGAGTCACATTTCAGGCAGTGACAATGATGTTACTAAAGAAATTCTGCCCATAAGGACATGTAAGAAATACAGCCATAAATATCTATTGGTGGTGCCTTTTTTTTTTTTTTTTGCCCTGAGGGGAAAAAAAGATGCCAAAAAGACAGGGAAAAAATTAAGAAAAAAACCCAGACATGCTAAGGGAAGTGTACCTTCTACTGGTAGACAAGAACCTTTCCTCAGCTTTTATTATGACAGCAGATGAATGTCATAACTAAACATAAGGAGGTTTGCATTTTTCTTCTGTCTTAAAGCCCACTCCTTTGACTCACATGTCACTTTCACCAAAAGAGGTCACTAGCAGAAAGTGGCATCAGCCATTATAATTTTGGCAGGCTGACAGTCAATTTTGTCACCTTCTCCAACCCACACATCACATTACAGCATGATTTTATGATCATATTCAAAGCTAGCCAGAATCTGGTGCAGGCTCTAGAAAATGAGTCTTTAAGATATGGCTCCCAACTTAACTAAGCAATTTTATATAGAGGAATGTGAAAAGGAATAGGAAATAACAATATTCTGTCTTTTTTCAGCATATTGCCAAAGAAGTGTTCCGATCTCTTTTTTGTTGTAAGCTTAATAAATCCTATGATTGAATTTTACAAATAAAACTGAATTTGAAAGGAAAGTCTGCATTTGTTGAAGGCCAAAACATCAAGATTATTGCATATTTTCAGATTCCTCCAGACCACAAGACCTATTACTGCCTCAAATTTAGGATGCAGAGGATTTGTGCCAGCATGTAAACTGCAACATATGAAAAGCCTTACAAATCAGTGCAAAAATAGATATAGTAAAATGGTGAAAGAATCATCCTGTAAGTAATCTTCGTAATTTCTAGAGTTACCTCACTGAATGCTAAAGTTATAATGCATACATCTGGCCATGACTGTCATAATATGCCTAAAGAGATATATTTCCATTGAAAACAAGAATTAATTTTCTTTATTAAGGTAGAGTTAGTTAGAAGATAGTATAACCTCCATTTAAAAAAGAGGGCAGCAAGCAGATGTGAACAATCTGAGCTCCAAAAACAGCTTTCTTCTGAGGAGAAAATAAACAAACTCTTTTAACAGAAACCTCAGCATTAAGGAAGACAGATAAATTACTGTTAAAATTTTTGTTAATCCACAAAAATAGTGAAAATTGTCGAATCTGACACTGTGAAGAGGCAAAAATTATGAAAAGTGTTAGATTCATCTTTTGTCTGACTACCATTACAGAGCTCTAAAGAAAGATGTGCTACGCTTAGCTGTCAAGATCCTTGAATCACAAAGATAAATTGAAGAAAGATACCTATGAAAAACATCAGCATGCTACATTTTGCATCATGGGAATATCTGAATAGAAGTGAAACCAAGGCATTGATCTTTTTTGAAATGTTACACATGACTTAATGCAAAATAAAAATTCCAAGTGTTATATATTGATCTATTCATTCAAACAAATGGAGCAACTGACACTGTCTTTGGAGGAATGAAAATCAGTCCTTGGAATTCACTCCATGCCTACTAACCACACTGGGAGTTAAATCTGCGCTCACATTTTATTACAAGTTCCAGGCAAAAAAAAAGACCAAACCACCTAAAGAACAGTCCTGAAAAAAGGAATCTCTTCCTATTAACAACTCTCCTAATTATTCAGAAAAAAGAAATCTTGCTTCCATTTGTATATTCTTATGATTTAAGTACTGCACTCTTTAAGATTAAAAATAAAATCCTTTGAAGACAAATCTTATCAAAAGTTTGAAAAGCCAATGCGTATGCCACATTTTTTACTGGAAGACAAATATTTCCTTGAAGGAAAAAAAAGGGATAGGAGGTAAATCAATAATAAATATAGGATATACTCCACCTGTAACTAGAGAATGTGTGAGACAGGCTTGAAATCCCTGAACCCTCTGGGGTTTGCCATAAATACAGCACCTACTAAGCCCTGGCCAAAGCCAATGTAGCTAAGCTAACTGGACACAGGCTATCTTCTTTTCTGCTGCACTCTTAATCTTCTTACTTAACAGTTCATCACAGTATTCAATTCCCTGAAGTGCTTTTAGGATGTTCAAAGGGTGGTAAAAATACCCAAATAGCCATTGCACATAGAAGAAAATGGAAACATTGAAGCAGGTTAGTCATTTTACCACAGTCAGACATGAATTTGTACCTCTATTGGTATCAAAATGCAAGTTTTGTTGTAATCTGCTTATTATTTACAAAATCAGATCATACGAAGGGATTTCAAACATTTGTTTCATTAGTCACAGACTAAACAAATATAACATTCATTAACTGTGGATTTCCATAGTATGGACATATTCCCAATGGCACTTTCCTTTTCATGTCTGCTATGTTCCTTTTGCATGCCCCTTAATTATAGATTATATACCATCGTAAACATTATATTTTAAAAAATCATTTAAACATATTGCTTCATATTTTTGAAAAGATGAATGGGCATAATTTTGCAAAAATTCTTAAGAGAGATACATATTTTCTTAAGAGAAATTACATAGTAACACTATATATTTTCATTGCATTATGGTTTTTTATGCAGAACTTTACCATTTTTTATAAACAAGGAACAAAACTATCTGTTCTAAAAAATTTTAGTAATTAAGAATTTCTTTTCTATGATGAAACAGTTGCTCTCAAAAAGGCTCAGTATTCAAATATGGTTTATGTGTGGTTATTGTTTAAAATTTCCTAAACTGGTCAATTTAACCCACTAAAATTTCACATAGTAAAACAAAAACTAACTTGTTTTCTAAGATTCTTCTGTTATGAGGAGATGTAAAAAGTCACATCCAGAAGAAAAGAAGCTACCTATTGTCCAGACCTGCATAAATAAGTGAAAATACTTTTGATATTGATTTATAATTTAGTCATTCAAACACTAATTTTGAAAACAGTGTGAACGATTAGCAAGAGTTGCATTGTTTTTAAAGTAAATCAGATCATAGAGGCTAATAAAAAGGGGAGGTTCTAAGCTCTTGCTGTATCTTAAAACTATGAAATAAACATGCACGGGGGGAGGTTCCCAGTTATAAAACCGAAGTCTGACTAACTATTATAAGGTTTCCTTCACAAGTATCATTGGAGGGAAAAAACTTGCCAACTAATGAAAATTCTTGGTTCATTCTTACAGTTACTGCTAAAGTAGAGCAAGGATTAAAACCCATCCTTGTCAGATGATAATTCCCAAGGAGGGACATTTTCAATACTTCGATGTAATTGTTAAATATGTCATTTAAGGAATAGCTCAGAGGAGTAGGTTTCTGTATTTCTCGATGCCTTGATGATCAACATAAATCAATTGTAAGCTGTTAGCTCGAAGCGAAGACATAGACTAGTAATACATAAAGTGAAATTAAGGACAAAAAGAGGCAAGTAAGTTGTAAATATCCTTGTTAACAGGGGCTTGCTTAATCAGCATGGCATTAGAGATACTTGAAACTGAATTTACCTATAAACTAAACCATACTTGATTTTATAGAGGTTTATATAGGATGACCCAAAGCCTATAGAATCTCAATATCATGTCCCAATTATAAACTATAATATATTTTACTAATTTATAGAATATTCACTCACCTAACACTTATTCTCATCAAAATTGTAGCTAAGACAGCATAAAGTTGTATTGCCTGTAGATGCATTAGAAAATGAAAGATTTTTTTTTTCCACATTTTAAAATAAGAAGAATGAAATAAAACAAGGTATAAAGTTGCTATAACAAACCCCAAGAGAAGACCTTTTATTGCCATTCACTCAAAAATAAGTTCAGGACCGCAAAGAAATTAAACCTTTTGAGATCTCAGGTATTGTATTGTTGATTATTTATTAATTAAATATTTTCATTTCCTGGTTAAACTAAAGATATGATAACAACTTAAAACCTTATCTCTAAACATAAATTAAATCCTTAATATCCAGTACGTAAAAGATTAGGCACTGGTTTGTTCTAAAAGGAAAAAAGTCACTGTCCTCTCACTTTTTGCATGAGAAGTGGAACTGTATATGCTGTAACTGTCAAGACAAAAAATAACTTAGAAATAACTTAGTCTACAACATAAAAAGAAAAGGTGCTAATGATGACAAAAAAATGTCATTGAAATAGACTGTGGAAGGAGTTTCTTTAAGGCACTAATCAGACCTTAACCTGATTAAGTGTCTAATTGGCTTGATTACTGATGGCAAGAAAACATGTGCTATAAACCTGTTCATGGTAAAACAGTCATAGAGGCTTCGGGGGAGTTGAAGAGGCAAGATGTTTAGAAAATTAAAATCAGTATTTTCTAGACCCAAATTAGCACCTGAGATAGCAGATTGCAAGAATGAAGGTGCCCCTCCACCACCAAAGGCATCAACAGGCCAGGTATGGTTTATCTTGTCTATTATAGACTTGTTAATACTATCTTTCATGTAGAAGGTACTTATGTAAGTAAATGCCAAAGGTTAGAATTTCAAATATACTTGCTGAACACGGTATCAATCTTTATTCAGAAAAATGAAATTAATGTCTTTATTCTCCTCCATCCTACCATCCTTTCTTTATGAAGAACATTTAATTTTCTCGTTTTGAAAGCTGCTTTCCAAATAGGGCTAACCTGAAATAGTACAGACTTATGAGAGTTTATGATCAACGTTGCAAATGAAGAATCAGAGATACAGGTACTGCTGCTTTTCATATGATGATATATTTTTCTGCATCTTGTTTCCTTCTGGCAGGAAATGTCAGTGTGTCCTTTTTGAATATTAGAATGTCATGCAGGTATATATCAGCCTGCTTCCTGACAATCATTGGAAAAACAAAGTAATTTAGCAGCTTTTTAAAGAAGTCTTTTTTTCATCTTGGTTTTAATAACGTAAATCCTCTTTGAAAAATAAAGTAAGTCATATTAGTCTACAGTTTATATTTTTATATATCATTTCTTCACTGTGAAAGTTAATTCATTCTTTTCTGTTTAATTAATGGAACATTTTAAACTGAAGCAAAAGCATAAGTACTCTTCCTCTTGTTGCCTTTGAATTTCTTTTTTCCCAATAGTTTCCCAGAAAGTGTTTTTGTTTTTTCCAGCTTGACACAATCAAAAGTTTACAAGACAAAATGGCAACAATTTAAAGTTTCACCAGATAATTAGGGAAGTGAAAAAGATTCTGTAGTATCAGCCTGAGATATTAATCATTCATGCTTATTGAAACAATCAAAACCCCTCCATTATAAAGTTAATTTTAAGTAAGGCATTTCTTTTAACACATTCACAATAGCTGAGCATATGCAAAGATTCTGGCATAACTTCTGGGATCTTAGATTTACATGTACAAGAGTTCCATTAATTTTACAGCTTCAAGTAAAATTGATTGAAGCAAAAATGTTTGTAAGGCAGAATCACTTCCTAGAACTGATGTTTTCTAAAGCTCATGGGTTTGTACAGCCTCAAGAAGAGGTGTGGTTTAATCCAGCCCAACTACAATTCAGATTTGATTTATCACTGTTATAAATAAAATGAGCAGACATATCCATACTGTCATCCACAAAAAATGGCAAAAATGTCTATGTTCAATAACCTTCATATACTGCAGATCTAAAGGCATTTTTCATGCTTCTTTTACAATTCAGTTTTCTTGTGTCAATAAAATACTGTTTTAAAAGAAGAAAACTCCTGAATATCAACAGGTTAGTTCTGTGCAGGCTGATATCTCACTTGGCAAAGTGCTCTAGAAAAACAGATATATTTAGATTTCACTGGAGACATGGATTACTCTTTTGGCGAGAATAATTTCATACATCAGCGCAACATTCAGATCTTATCACTATCAGCCTCCACTCTTCAAAACACAGCCAGAATGGAGGCACGTGAATGGATTAGGGATTCAGCCATTTCCTGCCTGCAAGGAGATAGCATCTACAGAGAAAAGAGAAAGTACATAATATCTGATAACTGATTAATATACTAATTAATGCACTAATTTATGTACTTATGCTATTAGGAGGGAGCCTGAAACAAATAAAACAACCTTTACAACAAAAGATCATGTAAGAACCTTGAGTATGCGCAGACTTTGATTGGGATTTTAATACATAGATATATATATATAAATATATATATATCTATAAAATTTATAAATTAGTTCTCTATATAGATGTATATTAGAACATCAGTGCCTGGTTCTCTGAATAAAAACAGACAGGAAAACAAAAATATTCTCATAGAAAAAAACAAACCACAATTTATTCTCAGAAACACAAACAAAAAGAAGGTCACTGACCTAGGAAAGTCAAAAAAAAAGAGTGCATGAAGACCTGAAAGCTCCTAATGTCAAATAATTTTTCCATGTGCTGACAGAAATTAACATCTTTCTCTATTAATGAGCATGCTGCACACCGGGAAAACTCATTCTATCTGGGATAGCAAATGCTCATGGGCTTGATTAACACAATGCTGTTATGTAGTACTGTGAATATCTAGGACTCCCCATGAACATCTCACTCCTTCCTCCAAAGGCCACTGTTAAAGCTGAGGTGAACCAAGGTCCAGGTACACAAAAATTTGGTTAATGGATCTAAGTCAGCAAGTGTGAGAGGAAGATAACTTTTTGCAGTGAAAGTTGACACCGTCTCAGTGTTTTGTAGAGACTGAGCTCTGCCATCGTGGTAAGGTAGCTCGAAATATACCAGGTGTTAGCTCAGCGGAAGGTTTAGGCAGAAGCATGACTAACTCAGAGATGCACACTGGCTTGTGGGAGGCAGCACTGAACAAGCCAGCTCTGCGAACAGGCAGCAGCAGAACTCTAAGCTAAGGAACTGGGTTTGCACAGAGGATCTGAAGATATCAGTTTTTGATTCCAACATTCCGAGTCCTTTGGCAAATCCATCTGGAAACACACAGAACACCCAGGAACAATGGTCAGTGTGTGACAACTTAATCAAATTTCTACAAAAATGTTGCAGACATCAAACCACCCTTATCGTTCTCAACAATGACCATCTACAGTTTCTAATCTTGTTTATTTTTTTAAGGATGAAAATAAAACAACAAATGAACCACAGAAAGCAGAGGCCAATAATAAAGCAGAGCCTGTACCAAAGCAACAAGGTCAGTAATAAGCTATTTATAAGTTTTTGAAGATTATCTGGACGCAGTATATGTACACTGTATAGGATTGTAAAAAAAGTTGTTGTTCTTCCTAGTGCTCTGGCAGGAGGTCTTATGTTTCATTTGTGGAAGAAATTAAGATCTCCGAATTGCCATTGACCCCAGGCCAATGATTTGTTACAAGTGTAGGAACAGTATCCAACAATAACAAAAGGCAACAAGCTTTCACGCACACAGTCTCTTCATGAGCTTGCCCACTCTAATCAGATAGTCTAGGAAGCTGTATTCCCTCTTACTGCAATTTGACTCCTTAGTAATCTTAAAATAAAGGTATTTAGTAGCTTAAGGAAAAAAAAAAAAGGATATTTTTAATGTTTCTTTTACTGGTACTTCTCACATGTACCAGAAAAGACAAGACAGACTTTAAACTATCTGACATTCAAATACTTCACTGAACAGCCATTCAAAACTTTAATAAAAACAAAAACAAAATAAACAAACAAAAAAACCAAACAAGCAAATAATTTAAAACAAAAACAAAAAAAACAACGCCATTAAAAAATATTTGCCATCACCATTCAGAAGTTATTCAGGACCGGTACAGGGGACAATAGAACTCAGGGCAGTAAAACAAGGTAATTATTTGCCTAAGCAGATGGTTTCTGAATACAGAAGCAGCTGCTCACGGCTATCCTGCCCCCTCTGCCCCCACCTCCAATAGCCAAACCTGTTTTGTGCATACCAGAGCCTCAACGACTGCTTACAGCAGCTACCAAAATAAAGGCTCAGGATGGGTGAAGCAACAACTGCTGCTGGGCCATATCCCCTCCTCCCTCCCTTCCTCACAGCATGAGTGGTGCAGCCCTTTCCTTTTCCATCCTCCAGTGCTGGAGAAAAACACAGAGTCCAGTTTTTCTGTCACCTCATGCTTCTCCTTTAGGAGAGGAATATTCCTTTCACTGAAGCAGCAAAGCAAAGACTGAGGAATCTCCAGCTTTCTGCGATAAAGGATAACTAAGAAGAGTGGAGCAACTGGAAAAAGATTAAAAGGAAACTTTCATAATCCTTGCTTGTGTTTGTGTAATCATAGCAAGTGTCACAATTTCTTTCTTCATATAATGAAACTTTAAACAAAGTCCATTTAATGCAATTAACTTGTTATATAACGGCTGTAGCATGAAATCAAGGGAAAACAAAGTCTGACATGAATTAACTGTAGCAACAATGCAAAAAACCAAATTTGATATTAGGCTTTTTAGCAACACTAAGTCACAGATGCTATCCCGTTGCAGAATGGAGTATCAGTACAGAATTTTTTTTTTTGTTCCATTAAAAACTTAATCTAATTTTACAGATTAACATAACTCATTAATGTATATTTTTGGGATATTAAACTAGTCTTTTTTCCTTCTAAAATGTAATATAAGTGGTGGTATAGTAACAACTACACCATTAATCACTTCAGGAAATTATAGTAACACAGGCTCCATGTTTTGGGGGGGTATTTTTAAAGCCATAGTTTTTTGGAAGGCATTTCAAGTTTCTTTTTCAAACAGCTGCAAGACACTGAAGTTATTAATGAGTTAGATAGAAAACGGCTATATAAGCCAGAGAATTTACACGGGGACCACATCTCAGGAGAAGCTTATGAATTTCACCACACTGAATGTAAGTCCCTATCATCTGAGCTAAAAATGTAACTTCTTTATCTCTGGACAGAAAAGGGAGGATGGTCTAAAGCAGTTCACAAGAGGGTCTAGATAAAACTTCTGCAAAATTTTGAGAACTTTGTGTCAGACCTAAAATCATGTGGTTATCTTCTGCAAGAAGAAAAGAAGAATTTGTGTGGGTAAGCAGAGGACAAGAAACTAGAGAAAGCATTTTATGCTGTATGTACAAATTTGGAGACAATTATTAAAAGCACAGCCAGGGCTCAAACAACATTAGTTGAGGCAGATCAGCTAAATGGAGAACTTCAGATGTGTTAGAGAAAAGTCTTTCCCAAGTCCCTCGTTGCTTTCTCTGGTATAATCGAAATAAAACAGACCAGTAAAACCCTTAATCATAGTATCAGTTTGCAGCTCCATAGTGTTAAGTACAAATCAACAGACTGAGTAGGGCTTCACCCCTCTTCTTTTCACATGAGCAAACCCAGCCATTACCTTCTCCCTTTCTCCATGTACTTTACAAAGCAGCTCAGTGTTTCCAGCACACATGAGAATCCAGCAGGAGGTACCATTGGAGCCTGTTTGATTAAAACTTGGCCACTCAGGTCAGTCAGCAACACCTGGTACTTTTGGCTTCTTTGCTGGCTACTCATTGCCCTATCTCCACCTCCTCAGTTGCCCTCTCTCTCACTAGCCTGCTTTGTGATTAATTCTCTGCATAATTAGTTCACTCTGTAATTAATTCTCTGTGCGTAGTCAGTTTTTTCCATAATGGATTCATTTTTTAAATTTATTCCCTGCATTTTTTTTTGTGTACTTAACAAAGTGTGATTCACCTAATTACAGGCTCTCCGTGATATTGAATCCAATTGCTATAATTTCTTTGCATATTTATCACCTCTCATAACTGACTGGCTGTACAAATGCTTTGCTTGTTTTACCCACTGCTGTTCAATAGCTCTGTTGGTGGTTATGCTCTTTAGAAGGACACATTCAGCCCCCACCTGCTAGTTAGACTTCAGAGAATGCATTATCATTCTCTGTTTTACAATTTCTTTCATCCTCCTGACAGATAATTCCAGTTTGATTCTTTCCAACTACATTTTAGTACTTCTCTGAAGCCTGTCCTCATCTTTACGCTTTTCGCTTACTAGAAACTAGTCTGTTTCCAGTATTCTGGGTTTTCATCTTCTACTAAAGCAACAAGTGTCTCAAAGGTGTTTTTCAGAATCACAATCACATTTATTCAGCTTTTACTAAAGTGCATATTGACACTGCTTTGTTCTTGGAAGGACTCGAGTGAGAAAGCTAAAGTAAAGCTACCATAGGTATTTCTACACATGCTACAATTGCACCTCGAGATCATAAAGTAGACAGAACCTCCCTTCTGGGAGATTACCGTGTTAATGTTCAGTGATATTTAGTATCTTCAGAGCCCAGATGCTTTGGAAAGTATCTCAAGTAAGCAGTGCAGCATGGCAGAGGAAGGGCTGCTCAAAAGGAACTTCAATCCACTCCAGACTCCCTCTTCTGTTTAGGTACTTGAGGAACAGTCACTTTTCCACTAAGACAAAAAGTAAAAGCAGAAGCTGTTGATAGCAGCCCCCTCTCATATATTAGCCTACCTGTTACACCTTGCCTCCTTCATAATAAGAGAGTTCAAACCCATACCTCTCACATTCCTGTAGAGTTCCCCAACTACCTGTGTAAAACCTAGACTAGAGCGGTGTGGGAGGAAGTTCCACGGCCTTCCAAGCCTCTGGGCCAGCGTGCAGAAAAGAATGCAAAACTCTGTGGAATCCAAGAAGTTAGAGTGCAACATGGAGCATGTAACTGACCTAAACACAGAGCATGGAATGAACCTAGAAGCTAATCCAAACAGTAATCATGTAGGAAGAGTGAAGGACTTTGATTTCAGTATGTATTTATATCACAACCTTGTTGAATCTTTTAAAAAGGGGGGAAAAAATCCTCCCAACAGGTATCTGACCCTATTGCAAATAAATAAAGCCCAGAGCCAAGATCTTCTCTTCTGAGAGGAGAGTCTTGATCACTAGCTGTTATACAGAATATGGTCGCTATCTCTTCCTGGAGATAGAAATAAAGCAGATGTATTTATTGAGGGTACCAAAATCCTACTCTGTAAAATCTTGGCTAATTCTGTTTAATTAGGTACCAACTGACTTTGCATGGACTACAACTGAGTTAAACCTCTGAGAAGGGTGATTTGAATTAAATGTGAAATTTTGCAGCTGAAACCTCCTTTTGGCCTGTTATGAATTTGACTCTTAAGCTGCTCTTAAGCAGCTTTACAGAACCTGTCCCTTAGCACCAGAAAATCCAGAGTTAAATGAGTGGTTTTTATTTCAAAATATACAAATGAAGTATGTGATTTTATAAGCTGCAGCCCAATGAACTAAACCCGCCAATCCAAAGAGACTTTGAAATAATCTTATTCCTTGTCGTCTTATCCTTTATGCTTGTCACTGGCACTCAGAAAACAGGCAGCTATTATTCCCATAAAATATTTTTTTTAAGATTACCAAGGACTTGAATATGTTTAATCAGCTTGCTTCCAGTCCTGCTGATGTGAAGTCTTTTAACTTCTCTCAGATCTTCATTTTTCACATGAGTGACATGTCTAAATGCTAGGAAAACAAACTCAACTTCTTCATACAATCTTTCTTTCTTTATAGAAAATAAACTTAAACAACAAAACAAAACATATTTTTGTTAACAAAAAATATTTTTGTTAGCCACTGAAGTTGAGGATTAAGATAGACCTACTTACTGATTGTTTCATTTCACTCCTGCTGATATCCGAACTCTTTTTCCCTGCACATCACATTTGTTAAAACACTGTTGCTTGTAAAGCCACAAAGGTGTGCATTTTTTAATGTTGGAGCTGAGGTCTTTTCTCTCCTTCATCCATAGTTTTCCTGTGTTTTTATATTTTCTTGAGATCTTCATGACCCTATAGCCATTTTTAGATATTTTGGACAGGTCAAGAACATCTCTGGGGGGCAAGGACAATCAGGTAAATGGCTAATTATGTCAGAAGTATCACAGAGAATTTATAGACTGGTTCTCTTCTTCTCATTTCATTGCTCCGAATGCAAAGTCAGTCTTTACTCCAGCTGTTCAAGAGAACCTGCTCTCTACGTTACTTTGCAGGCAATACCACTCAAAAGCCAGTTTGAGACTACTAACATATTTTGAAATGTTTAACACTTTTCAAAAAGAGGAAATGGCCCCAAAAAATCACTGATTTTAAGTGCTTAAAATCATGTTTCTAAGGCATATACGTCACTGCTAAAAAGAACAGATTACTCAAACATTAGTCATGCTGCCTCCTACTAGCAGACTCTAGCCATGTCTTTATATGGTGCTTCCTGTTTCAAACAATGCTGTCTACCCTCGAGTGTTTCCATGCACCATTAAAATTGCCACCATTGTTTGTATATTAACTAAATTAATTTTATCATGTAAGCATGTTGTAGTTTAACCCCAGCCAGCAACCAAGCCCCACACAGCCTCTCACTAACTCCCCGACCAGCAGAATCAGGAGGAGAATCAGAAGGGTAAAAGCTAGAAAATTTGTGGCTTGAGATATTTTATCAGTTTACTAGGGAAGGCAAAAGCCATGCTCACAAGCAAAGCAAAACAAGGAATTAATTCACTTCCCATTGACAGGTGGGTGTTCAGCCATCTCCAGGTAAGCAGGGTTCCAATCATGTGCAACATTTACTTGGGACAAGAAGTCCCATCACTCCAAACTTCCTTCCTACTTCTTTCCCCCACTTTATACACTGAGCATGGCCAGTGTATAAAGTGTCGTGTGGTCTGGACTATCCCTTAGGTCAGCTAGGTTCAGCTGTTCCAGCTATGTCTTTCCCAGCCCTCCATGCATCCCCAGTTGCCTCACCAGTGTGGCAGCATGAACAGCAGGAAAGGCCTTGGCTTTGTGCAGGCCCTGCTCAGCAATAACAAAAACATCTCTGTATTATCAGCCCTGTGTTCAGCACAAATCCAAACACAGCCCTAACACCAGCCACTGTGAAGAAAATTAACTCTACCCCAGGTGAAACCAGCACAGAGCACAAACATCAAGATACACAAAGTTTTCAAGCAACCATCAAATATGTATATCCAACAGAAGAAATATAAAATATTCCTTTATCTTTGCCTTTTTGTCTACCATGACTAATTCTCTTCTGTGTTTCTGCCAAGTATTGGAAAACAGTTCAAGATAGTTCAGGCCAATTGGATTTGCAGGATTTTTTTTTTCATTACTGAAGGAACCAAAAAGAACATTAAATGTTCTTTAAATAAACATTGCCTACATTAATCCTGGTAATAAACATCAGAAATGAGTGGTAACATTTAAAACTCTATTACATACATAGCAACTCAAATAACTGTATTTAGTAGTACACTATCATTGTGCAATCATGTAGTAGTTTTTAAGCATCAGTGTATTTTAAAATGACTACATTTTTGTAAAAGTCACTAAGAAGTTAGCAGTAGAAGAAAGTATTTGACCATATATTTAATTAATATAAAATAGACATTATGAGTGAATGTTCTGATGGAAATACTGCTTCCACCAAAGAAAAAGAAGATAAAAGTGAGTCAGTGTTTTGTGAATCACCCTATAAAACAATATATTGTGGATTCAAACTGAAGTGAGATTATGTCAGTTGATGATTGAGTTAAACCAAAAGGTGCTTTTGAACAGACAAAAGAAGAAGCTCAGGGAACTCTTTGCTTTTTGCACAAGTAACTGCTAGCCACAACAAGTTCTACTTTCACATATACCCAACCAGTACAGATGAGAGGGGAAGCACAGATGTGATACTGGTCAGACTGCTAGTACAAGGCAATGGAGCTGGCTGGGAATTCTGGAAAAGAAATACTTCCCTTCCTGAAGTATAGCAAAGCAAAAACACTTTTTCTATTCTGTACTCAGACTGCTACTATCCAGCTGCTGACATTTATTCATATCGTAATATCTAAAAACTAATCTTTTACTGACATTTTGCTTTGGTTTTTGAGGGGGGTATGGTTTTTTGGTTTGGGGTTGGGTTTTTTTGTTTGTTCTTGGTTTGATTTTTTTTTTTGCAATAAGGCAAATATGTTTGTGATGATAATAAAATTTTAAAGGCCATCTAGTGACTGAGAGATCTATGTTTTATTAGTTCCTGGAAGAAAGTCACTTCAGATTGTCTGACTGCTGCAGAGGCATGCCTCCTGACGCCGAATAACCAGTAAGGCTGGTGGTCTCCACAGTACAAAGTGCTTTTCTTCTGTCCCTGACCTGCTGCAGCTGCTCTTCTTCCATCCCTAACCTGCTGCAGCTTCCCTTGCTCTGACAGCCAGTTGGCATCTCAGTCTCCATACTGACCTTTGGAGGGAATAAGAAGGAGCTGTCCTAGTCAGGCTAGAGAGGTGGTAATTACCTTTTGCAAGTCCAGAGCTTTGAGTTACATCAGTAACAGCAGAAATAGGACTGGGAAGTAGAAAAAATGATGAATTAGTGTAAAATTACAGATTTAATCTGCCTTTCTTTTTGCTAATTTCTTACTGCAGTAGAAAATAACAACACTCTTCTGCTGGAAGGATCATGATAGTGTTTGCGGCCAAGGAATAAGTTTTATCTGAGTGGATTCATGAGGCTTTAGAGTCCTTTGCTGACATTGTCTTTTGCCAGAAGAGAAGTCAGCAACACCTCTTTAGGCTTGCTCCATGACAGAGATTTTTGGATCTACCAACACTTACATACCCTGGACTGAGAGCTTTAGTAGAATCAAAATGACTATTGCAAGAGTGACAACTCTTGTGTTATGGGGTTTCTGGTGTTTTGTTGTCTCCTGGCAATGACAAATCCGCCTGTAGCAACAGCTTCCTCTCTGGGAAAAGGTCCTCTAGGACTAATGCCTTCAGTTTTAGGATAGTGGAGTTGGTCCTATGTGAACAGGCTGAAAGTAAAAAGAACTTCGCCAGCTCTTCCAATGTCATGCTTAGCCTCACAACATTCTGCTTTTTGAAAACCCTGAGCTCCTGGTTTGAAGTGCCTATCAAACAGCTGTAACATAAACCCAAACATTCAACCTTTTGAGCTGCAGGGGTGAAAAACCCTAAAATGATGAAAAAGCCTTAAGATCCACAGGTAAGTAGAGTGTTCTCTAGTTGCTCTTCTGAAAAAATGGGAAATACTGCACTACAGACTATTCTGCAAGTGTATGTCTGTGTGAGACTAGGAAACCAAATGAATTTGGCAAGACTGTCAAGGGTCTCTGTCCAAAACTGTGAAGTTAAAACTGAAGATAAAAACTGCTTTATGGAAACACAAAAAGGGATCTGGACAGCTTTGGAAAAATTTGGACGTACTCCTCCAATTTACAGAGATCTTCTGTCTACTCTAATTTAATACTGCCATGATGTTCCAATATTGTCTTACTAGAAGTATGAAAATAGGGCACAAGAATCAACAATGAAATTTTAATAATACTAAATTTCAGCTGGGTGCATCATCAATCTAGGTTAACACAGGTAAAAATCTGAGGCCCCAAAAATAGCCTTTTTTAGTTGCTCTTTTCTCTGGCCTAATTCTATCCTGAAAGAACCAAATCCTGTGGAAAAATGAGAAAAATCTGAAAGACTAAGAGAGGTAAACAACTCTATATAGTTCTTAGAAATTGCATCTTGTTCCTTGGTCCTTGGGGTGCTAGACAGATCACTGGTATCATGAGGTTTCAGTGGACCTCCAAATTTAATCAGATATATCTGGAGGGATTCCATTAAACAGTGTTTTTCCCACAAAATAATACTTGCACAGCTGTCACTTTCCCCTTCCATCTTAAAACAGAGCCAGCAACACTTATCCCAACACAGTTTTAAAATACATTATTCTTACGGAAAGGCCAAGTATCTAGAATGTGTAGACACCAGTGGGCTGCATTCCTCAGCTCTCACTACTGATAGATTGGGAATTTCATCCACCTATATGCCAGTACAATGGCAATGCAAATAACTCAGAGAAACTCAAACCCCTTATTTTGTTGAATAAGTATGGATCTGTATGTATTGAAAATAGCATTCATTGTTGGTGCCTTGGCAAGGTTTTGCCTTTTTTCTCACTCATGATTTCATCACCATGCCCAAAGTTATGCAAAGCTGTCCTGCAAGTCTGCCACCTACCTGATGGATCACTATTCTGGAAACCAACTGTTGTATTCCAAATTTTTTCTAAGATTACTACCCCACTGTTCTTAAGGGCATTCCTTTGGGCCTGGTTTCACAAGTTAGAAGACTACAAGCTAGATTCAAATAGTGAAGAGCAATTGGCTTGTTTTTTTTAAAATGTGACTATGCAGACCGCCCTCTCGATTTCACACAGAAAGAAAAAATCAAAATTTGACACACAGCTAGTAGTGGTGCTAGGCCCTGA
>VZTF01006534.1:91203-237510 GCA_013397755.1 Cnemophilus loriae | reverse complement strand
GAGGGGGAGGGAGGCGGGGGGGAAGTGAATTCTAACACTTGAACCATCACTAAAGCTGGTTGCCATTTCAAGTATCATGAAAGATAAAACAAATGCTTCACACCAGAAAAAGACTGACCTCTTTTTCTTTTTTCTGTGCTTTATCGTCATTTGCAGATATGAAGGAAACTCCCTGAATCCTCTACTAAGCTTTAAGTAAGTGGTCTCATTGATACCAGTGAGAAGAACAGGACATAAAGCACTGGAATTTTAGGTCTCAATGTCCTTAGTTTAAATATTCACTCTTTTCTTTGCCCTTTTTAAATTCCCACTGCTTCTTTTCATGTAATCGAAACCACTTTCAGAAACTCTTTTTAAGTCTGCTTCGTACTTTTCTGGGGAAGTATCTTGGAAGTGCTGATGAAAAGAATGGATCTTTTTCAAGACAGCATGAAGAAATAACAAAATTTAAAACCATTATAGTGTTCATAGTAATTCCCGTCACAATCACTTGATGTTCTCAAGGTGCTTACTGTATATAGCTTTCAGCCAGTTGTGCAAGTATAAACTCTTGTCTCCCCTTCCTTCCACAACACTTGTAGGAAAAAAGTACATGACAGCGACTTGATCTGTGATGTTTTAGTGTGTGACTTTTTTACCATGCCATTTTGTGTGTGTGAGTGCGCGAATTAATCAACACAATACCAAGTGATTCACAATTCCAAGTAACTCAACCTGTTCTTCCCAGCACAGGCCAGAGAAACCAGGAGCTGCGAGGCTGTGCTCCTACAGACTTTTTTCATGTTTTTCCTTGCAAAAACGTAACAAATGGTTTGCCATTTGTATGCAGACATGTTTTGCTCATTCAGAGCCAGGAGGAATATCTCTGCATGGCATGGGGCTTGTACTGTATCGTGTGGATTTATCCTGCAAAATTAGGTGCTGGAAGATTTTTAGTTTCTATACAGTACGTTCAGGGGAAGCATTGGCTTAGCTCCCTTTCTAGTTCTGCAGAACTAATACACAGGACAAGGCAGCAATCAGACTTTTTACGAGGTGACATCATCGTACATCAAGTGTCTTTCATCAATCAGTTCACTAAGATGATGAAGCAATGAAACTTGTAGTGTGTCAGAACAATGAATTGAGCATCTCCTCTGGAGTGCTGACAAAAAAAGGCAATGTGAGACCAAATTGATTTGATTAGCCTTATGTTAAGGCCTATGCAGTAGGGCTTGGTGAACTATAAGGCACTATAAAAATAGGCTGAAGGCAAAGTTGGTCACAGAATGCAGGATAATGTTTCATCGTATCTACTAAAGAGGTAAGCCATCAAACCCCAAGGCCAGGCAGCTGCAATCCAAGCACTGTTGACACTCGGTTTACAAGACATTTGTGATAAGTGTTTTTGTTGTAATTAAAAACCTGTGCAAGTCTACCCAGTTGTGTCGTAACCACTACCTTATCTCCTGTACCAAAATGAGGACAGACCTCACCTGTCAAAGACAATTAATTTAGATAGCTCTCCTCTGGACAGGAGAAGAGTTAATAAGAAATTCTCTGGTAGAATGTTTTGCTTTTGCCAGTGAAGAGTGCTAGCTGATTGTAATTTAAATCTCCCATACAAAGATGCAGATTTTGATCAATTTTATGACAAAACAAGTAAAATCTTATTGTTTCATTTTTTGACTGTTCCGTTGTTCACTGTACACATAGTCTCAGAATTCAGACTCCCTAGTTTCCAAATTCTGCCAGTCCTGAGGAGAGGTGGGAGCTGCTAGCCCAAGGCCTGAGCAGCCCACAGAGGTCTGGTTACTCTGTGCAACAATAAACACAAGGGCCCGAGCAGATGCATTAACACAGCCTACACTTTCATTTGAAAACAGACAGCTTCCCTCCATCTCCAATTCATCCCCACTCAAATTTCAGTTCTTCCAGAGGCAGAAGTGTTTTTCAAAAAAGGACAGTTAGGGATCATGTGTAGCCCAACCAATTCGGGGAAAAGGCTGGAGATTAAAGACAATTGGACAGACTGTACGCATCAGTGACTCTGCTGCATAGGGATTGTCTCAAAGATCTTAGACAAGGTCAGGGAACCCTCAACATTGCTTAAGAAGAAGACTGTCTGTGTGATCCTCCAGGATATTATCCTTGGCTGGTGAATGAAGGAAGACAGGAAAAAAAGATTCTGAACATGGAGCATCTGTCTTTTGATGCAGGTGAAAGGATGGCACCATTTAGGTGGTCTCCTGTTCTGTACAATGGCAAACAGTCTGCTAGGAAAGAGGCTAAAAATAAGTACTAAAAGAGGAATTGATGAAAAAAGACCCCCAAATCCAACCCAAACCCCCCAGTTTTTCAGGATGAAATTAAGATGACAAAACCAAAATTCATGCAGAATGTAAAAGTAGTAGATTTTCTATAAAACAATACCAGATAGTCTGGGTAAAAAATGAAAGGAATTAAAATTACATATTTATAAATTCAGTGTAGCTGGTATTACTGACATTAGATGGGAAGAACTGCATAACTGAAACATTAAAATCAATGGTTATAAGCTATTTTTGGAAAGATCAAGTAGAGAGAAGGAGAAGAAGAGTGGCACTCTACAGTAAAAGAGCCACAGTCTGTTTTCAGGACACTGGCAGCTCAGAAGCAAATGATGTGAATGCAGTGGATCAATACTCTAACAGATAAAACACTAGATGGGATAGTAGCTGCTGTTGGCAAATCACCAAATCATAGAAGACAGCAGGATGACTCGATGCCTTTGCACCTTCTGAAATGTGTAGGAGCAAAAAAGCTGCACAATCATCTGAGACTGCAGCCTGCCTGACATATGCCTGAAGTTTCACGATGCTGGTACCTCTGCTGAATTCTTGAACATTCTATATGAATGTTTCTTAAACCAAAATTGAGAACTCTCCAAGAATGAGAATTTTATGTGAGATAGCATCTCTGAAATAATGAAAAATTATCAAAGGTATTTGGTAAGAGAAGTAAATTAATATTAGTGGCTATGATGATAACTTGATTGCTCTTTATGGGCACAAAAAGAATGAAGCCCACTCAGTTACATGGATGGTGCAGTCTTTTTACCAACCTGAAAATTATTGAAAAGGAGAATCACCTAGGAGAGAAAACAGGTCAATAACTGGAAAATACAAACATTTACTGGCTGAAAACTCAGGAAAGAAAGTTGCATGTGTTCAAAAAATATCTAGATCAAAGGGTTAATGAAAACCTCTACTTAACTGTAAATCAATGAAATGAAAAAAGAAGGTTAATAACACTGAATATAGAGTAGAACTAAGGCATTACATATATAATTCCTCTAGTAAGTGTAGCCAAGTTGTAAGGAAAAATTTATGGCCAGAGAATTAAGGACAATATTTTTCAAAATCATTAGGAACCCTGACAATGGTACCAGTTCTTTATCAGATTGAAGTGGAAGATTTGTTAAGAGTAATGAAGACAAGAAAGAAGTGTTCAATAAGTATTTGTGTTCAGTATTTAAGGAAAAGACAGACAATTGACGATACTCTATGAGGATGATAAACTACCAGGCAACAACAAAAAAAAAAATTAAATGGAAGCTGCTGAAGTAAGAAAAGTAAGAAATACTTGTGTAGGAAACTTCAGATAACTTGTATCCAAGAGTTGTTCAAGAGCTGACTGCAGAATCTCTATTATTACTGCTTTTTGCTAAGTCTTGGAACAATTGGGAAGGTTCCAGAAAGCTAGATGAAAACGTATGTTGTGTTAATATTTAAGAAGGATAAACTTAATGACCTAGATAATTACAGTCCTGTCAGTCTGCAATTGATCTGGAGCAAAGTAATGGAATGGCTGACAGGGGACTCAATTACTAACTAATTAAAGAGGAGAAATATGCTAAATGCCAATCTAAGTGCAATATGGAAAACAGATACTGTCAAACACATTTGCTGGCTTTTTTTCCAATTGTGAGTACAAGTGAAAGACAACACTGTTGATACACTTTGATTCTACATGACATTTGATGTGGTATTCATGACATTTGAGTTAAGAAAACATGATAATACAAAATTGGCATGTCTCACATTAAAGGAATGGAAAACTGGTTAACTGACATTTTGAAATGGAAATTTAAATGGGAATGATCACAGAATAGGTATTCTGCTGGGATAGCTTCCTGGGCATACACTAGTTCACAATTTTATCAATAATTTAGAGGAAAAACACAAAGGTTCGCAGAAGACTCAGTCATTACAGAAGAAATCAGTAATAAAAAGAAAATATCACTGAGACTGTTGACAAGTATTACTGGCTGATCAGGTGCAAACTAACAAAAGATCCAAATGTAAAGCTACAGGAGCAAAAGCTTCAGGAATCTAGGCTGGCTATTCTATGGGGGTTTGAAAGCTCTAAGAGGGCTAATTCAACAACTAAACTATTTTTTACTTGATTATCTGATCCTACGATAAATAGTCTAATAAACTCACTTTCACATCCCGTGTCACTACTACCACATCTGGATGTACTTCAAGAGTGATATATGCAACCATCCTGCATGGAAAAAGGACAACATGAATCCATATTACGTCATGCTACTAATACGCATTCAGAGCTCACACTGTAATAGTTCTGAAGTGAACGTTACAGTTTATGCAGAGAGTATGCCTGAAAAAGGGACACACAAATTCTTAACAAGCCCCTTGGCAGCATATCAGACTTGAAGGACCCTCAAAGATGAGCATGTGAAAGGCATTTCTTCCCCTTTATTTAGTCTTACCCTTATGACAGAAACACTCTTTTCATTTCCCTCGCTGTGGTAGCTGACAAAATAGCCCAGTTCTAAGTGGTATATACCAGAATCTGGCCCAAAATTAGTTGGTAACAGTTGCTGCATTACATATGCCAGTGCTGACAGATAAACCCAGAACCTCCAGACCTTTCACAAACCCAGCTACTCTACATGTGTTTACTTCAGCACATACAGACCAAGTTAAGATTTACAGATTGAAGCCTGTGGCTTGTTAATCATGTTCTTAGCTGGGAACAGGAAAATAGGATAGTTAGAGGCTAGAGGCTGAATGAGTTCTAGTTCCCTTCCTCCCTCGGCGCCATGGGGTCTGCTGGGGAAGAAAAGCTATGTAGGTCCTCTTCACACTCTTGTCAACACTGCAGCTGCGAGCAGAGGTTTGCACCTCCTCCTGAGATGTGATCTCTCCCCCAGCCCTTCAAACTTACACGGCTCTCTCAAGCATGTGCTCAGTGCCCACTCCTGGGGTTTCAGTGGCTTCAACCCTGAGACCGCTAGGCGCTGGCAAGGACATGCCCTTTATGGACAGGATCCAATGGACCTTTCCCACAAAGTGCATTTGTGCCTGCAATGTGTTTCAACACACAGAAATACAATCACGAGTTATTTGAAGTGTAGGTTTTGTGGCTGAGTTTACCCAACATTACTGAATATTTTTAGGGCAGATGCCTTAAAATGTCTTTAAAGTCTGTGCAACTGATTTATAACACTTATGAAAAAAAAAATCTTTGCTTCCTTGAGTTCAGTGAACTGTTAGATATTATTATAGTGGCGTACACATAAACAAGAATAAAAGTGTTTTGCACAAAATCATGCATAAATTATGTCAGACAATTGGAAAATTGTATACATTTATTCATGTTTTAAAATAATCCAGGCACAATTTTGCAAATACATAGAAGCACATTCTCCAAATGGGAGCAAAAACTAAGTAACATAGCAAGAAAACACATGGCAAAACATACAAAATAAGTATAAATAGTATGAAAGTTTTCTAAGTTTACAGTGGTATCTGCTATCAATACACTTGTCAGCATTACAAAAAGGCAACCAAAGAATACATGTAATAAATTGTATAACATGAACTGCCTAAAAAAGTTTATGTTAGCAGCATATAGTAGCAACTTTCTAAGAACAGAAGAATGCTTGCACACTGTATATACATGCACATATGCACACATATACAGATACAACTGGAAGGCCACAAGAACAAAATTACCCTGGGAAAACAATGAAGGGAATTTTTATATGTCTTGCAGTATATAGAAACAATGCATGCATTAGCAAGCACCCAGCATGTTCAGGATAAAATTACATCCACGAGCAGAATCACATTAACTCTTCATCAAACAAAGCACTTACCATGCTGTACCCCATGCTGGATCACTTTGTCCTATATCACACCCCTGACTTATGGAGCACATTTGGATGGTAAATTTAGGAAGAATCAGGAGCCCTTGATTCCCATGATCTGAGAGGAGGAATCAGATCTCAGATCTGAAAGAAAAATACCCATGGAAAAACATATCCATGCAAAGCCTGAGCTATAAGATGGTCTAGCAGGAATTCCACTTTCCTGTGGGACAGTCCAGTACAGTGGCCTCACTTAATGAGCTTTAGTTTGCATGATGGAGTGTTCCTGAGGTTGTGCACCAGATTCCTTTTGGATGGAAACAAAGGACGTGCTCCAATCACTAGTGGCGTTCAGCCCATGGGATTAAACTAGAGATAGGTGTGGAGATCAGGTCCTTAGCACCAACAGTTTCAGGCTACAGATCCTATCCAGCTAAGCTAATTCTTTCCTAACACAGACACAGGCTTTGGAAATGCACAGAACAAACATTAATCAGCAAGTACTATAAGCTGTATTTACCACGTAGATTAGTCTTAGTTGTTCTTACTTGCCCCTACCTGATAAAAAGGGACCTTCCCTACACACACTCGCTGTGTTTGCAGACACGTGAGTGTGTGTGTATGAGGAGGACACAGGTGATCAGCCAAAAGAGAAGTGGGCACACAATTTGTTTTTCCTTCGACCATCTTCAGAAATACTATTTTCAGTAGCAACAATATGAAAAACTCTGCATGCATCTTAGCCAATCTTCTACATGTTCAATTCTCATTAAAAAGATACTCCCATAAATATAAAAACTTTGGAATCATTGCCCTTCTAACCTCTTAACAACATCTGTGTCAAAAAAGTCATTCCCGAGTTACACTCGGGATGTGAGATTTCCTTAGAAAAGAACACAGAAATGTGATTGTGAGTGTCAGAGTAGGTTCACAAAAGCAAGTTGAACTATTTCTGATATTTCAGTGAAAAATGTCAAATTTAGTAATTATTTCCTGACTGGTTTCAACAGTTTATTTGCTGCCAGCTGCTAATGGCACTTACAGAGCTCCAGCAAAGTGCTCTGGGCAACACATGATATGAGAGAAAGAAAAAGTACTACTTCTGCTGCTTGAACTAAGTTTACACAAAACTTACATTATTTATTATAGTGGAGAATAAAATGTGTAACATGCTATCATGCATAATACATGGTAAGAACATGCATTAGTTCAAGTTTACAGTCTCTTTCCAGTAAATTAGAACAGCAGTGGCAGATGTTGATAGCTGCATATTTTGAGGAATTCCCAGAAATAGCAGCAAGCAATGCAAAAAAAGACATGAAATCAGCTGTTTAAGACACCCACAAAATAGTAACTCTTTGTGAGTTAATCATACAAACAACAACAAAACCCAGTAATATCTTTCCTATCATATTCCAAGAAAGTGAGTTCAGCACCTGAGGTGAGACTGTGCCCCAAGCAAATCACGCTGCTGACTGGGAAGTGTGTCCCTGCTCTGACACTCTGCACCCCCAGGGCAGATTCAGCACTTTCCTCATCCACAGAAGGGGAGGATGGGCAGGCTTTATGTGGATCACAGGCTGCATCAGTCAGATGGAGAATTCTTCTCCAGTGGGGCTGGAAAGGGCCCAAAGCTGCAGCTGGGTGGGGACCTACAAAAGCTGGGGGAGCAGGCCCAGATGTGCCACACAAGTTATTATGGCTTCCACAGAAATCCTGTCTTTCAATGGAGAGAGACCTTTTCTTTCTCCTTCAAGCCTCTTTTAGAGGGTTTGCCTAGGAGACTCTAATCCAGAAAAGACACACAAGACTTCTGTAGATTATGCTATAAAGCTTCCCATTCCCTATGACTTTTGCTATATACATCACAGCAATAGCCATAAAAATATATATGAATCTGGTGGCTGGATTCACTCCTCTATGGTTAAGTTTCATTCCTGTGCATCCTCTCAGGAAAGAAGGATCAGAATGAGACACATCTGTTGAAAATGAAACATTTCCTCCCCAAAGGAACCAAATATAGTCAGGAAAACCAGGCCTTTTTTTAGTAAATACATGACTGTTGTTCACAGTACATCGCAATGCCCACAGACAGTTCCTATGTGATACCAACACTGAGGTTCCCTCTTGTGGGTACCCTGAGGTTCATCATGAACGACCCCCAGGCTTGCTTGACCACAACTAAAGACACACTATTTCTGACATACATGCAGAAAAAAAGACAGCTAATTATAAGCATCAGTCAAAGTGCTTCTGGTTTTCTACCTACTCAGGGTATCATCCAGTTATAATTCACAAGGGATTACTTATTTAATTCTTACTTACCTGGACATGTCTTCTGCTTGAGCATCTGTGCTCTGCTGCCAGCTATCTCTGTGTGGGGTTCTACTTCAGT
This sequence comes from Cnemophilus loriae, assembly GCA_013397755.1. Taxonomy (NCBI): domain Eukaryota; kingdom Metazoa; phylum Chordata; class Aves; order Passeriformes; family Corvidae; genus Cnemophilus; species Cnemophilus loriae. The sequence continues at coordinate 228,979 of VZTF01006534.1, read as the reverse complement.
CCAGCCCACAAGCAGGTGAATAATAAAAGCCCATCAGCATCAGCCCTCTAAGAGTTGGATGGGCTTCTCCTTATTAATTCTGCAAAGCATTACTTCCCAGACTGGATACTTCCCAGACAAAACACTGCTTACCTTAGCACCCAGGAGTGCAAAGATTTTACTGGGGTAGGTGCTGTATTCATGAAGTTGCCAAAGCCACTTCCATTAGTTTTGAAGTGAGTCCTCAGAGATTCCTAAATCAGTGAGTGTTCAGATAATTTGTGCCAGGCTGACTTCTTCAACCCTGGTGTTGTTTATGTGGAAATATTTAACAACAGAATTTGCCTCCATTTTTTCCTGTAAAGGGCATGCTTTCCCATTGCTGATAATTCCTACTAGAGAGAGTAGGACAATTATTCTACAGAGGAGCTAAAGGCATTTGAAGAAACTGAATACTTTAGTAAAGTATTTTCAGGAGAGATCAACGGGTACTCCTTCCCTAAAGCACTTTAGGGGCATTTTTTAGAAGTTGGAACACCATCTGCTCCTAAGTAGAGCTCTTCATCAGTCCTTCCCATTTACTGATGTAACTGATAGAAGCAGTCTGCAGATGGAGCCTCCCAGCCCAGATGGAAAGGGAATTTGGCTGGATATATAGACTAATCTTTTTCTTTCTAAGAAGACGCCTTGGTATAAGCAGAAGGATGTGATCTGGACATCTAATGGGGATGAAAAGGTTGGGATCATGTCTGTTATGTTAGTTTGGAAAGAAAAAACAACACTTGTTTTATTTTATTCAGTCAATTATCTATGAATAGTAATTAGCCAGTCAAAAGGACATTTTTTAAAATGAAAATTTCTGCTCCTATTTAAAACTTGCTACTTTGAAATAAAAAGTCAGAAGGTAATGCAACATAAAACATAAAGTATATTAAAATTTAAATGTTTATTAAAACCAAGCCATTTATGCCTTTTTTTCCCCTCTTCTTTTTAACAAGTTTATTTAAACCTCCCCTACATTTTAAAAGAACCTTTTGATGCCTACTTAGCTCACAGACAGCAAAAAAAAGGCCAAACTATTTTTGAGCATTCCTCTATTAGCAGCAATGTGAAAACGGATTTTGAAAACCTCAGGTAAACTCCCTGCTTGTTTTACACTCATGAGTAGTTGATTAAAATAGGACTGCTTGAATGAATAAGCAATTAGGACATGATTACATTCAGGTAAACTGTAGTAGTTTTATCTTAAAGAATTAATAAGTGATTCTCAGCTGATGTCTTAACTGCTCTCAGAAGGTGAACCACCAAGGTCCCTTATATACATCCATGTACTGACATTCTTTCTTTATTACCACAGCTGATTTTTAACAGAGTTCAACCAAGTAATTTCCTTGTAGAATAATCTTTAACACAGTGGTCACAGTTCCTTACTCATATAATAAAAATAATGTGAATATGCATTTAACTTATGCTAAAGACAGGCTCATTTAAATAAGAGGACTGATGTTCATTTTCTCTAGTATGAATGAAGCCTGCTGCAATGGTTCTAAAGTGGATTTGCTCTTAGTATCAGGCAGAGAGCAACACTTTTACTTTGCTCTGTGACAACTGAACTCTAATTGTGTTCTCAATTTTGTGTTCATTTAGATGTTCTTAGAGCTGTATTTTTCTTAGCTATCTGTTGTGATATTGTTTCATGCAGCATGCAAGCACTCTTCAAGGAGCTTCAGAATGAAGCACGTATTTTACAGTAGGTTTATAGTGAACTGGCAAGTATTAACTATCTTAAAAACTTTCTCAGGCTTAAAAACCACCTTGCAGGTGACCACAACTCAGGCAGAATCCTTATGCTCACTGGGGAGAAACACTCACGGAGAGAAACACTCTGCTTCATGAATATGCTTCCATGTAAGTCTGTCCAGCCCAAACAATTTCCACGTGCAGCACTTCCACAGCAGTTTTCTATTAACCCAGAAACCTTCTAAATACAAGTTCAATTGGCTGATGTTCTTTTCTTCAGTTCCTCTTCCCTCAAGGGAATGATACGGTTTCCCAGGCTGCCCTGTATAATATGTATGGAACATTCTCCCTAATTCTGCATGTCCTGCATTCTTCAAATCCCGCCTTACAATTTTTCATTAGCTTTCCATATATCCAGCCACCCATCTGAACTGAAAATATGCATATGGTAATAAATCTGGTTTTGCCACTACAGCTCTTCATCCAACCATGACCTTTTTTCACCTTTTGATTTCATCCCATGTTGTATCAGCCTACAACTGATTCTAAACTCCAGGGACAAGAAACAGCCACTTTTAATTACTTGTACATCACAGCATTGCCTGCAGTTTTCAGACACTTTGGGCACCTCTTCTTCATAGCACTGTACAAGTAAGTTGAAAATGGGAATATTCATCTCAACAGCTTTCAAGAAAGTCAGTCAAGAAAGGGAGTAGGAAAATACTATTGTTTTCCTTTTCCAAACAGGAAGGTGAGACATAAAGTCATGCCAGAAGTCTGGGACAAAGCCTGTGTTTGAATACAGATGTTTATCCAAGATCATAAGCATGGCCCTAGCCTTTGTCTGACAACCAGAATGAATACTAAAGAACCAGTACTAAAGTAAGCAGTGAAAGCTGAGCTATATTAAAAAATAAAATCAGAGAGCTGCATTTATGGTAGAAAATAGAAGGAGCAAACAGAGATGATACCCTGGAATCACCTACCAGCAGGAACAAGAAAGCAATGATCAGGAGGAGGAATACTACTGAAGAGATTTCCTCCCCATCCTAAGAGTTGGAGCTGTTGATGAGAGAATATATGTGCAATGAACATATAAAATATAGATTTATATATACAAATATACAATAGGAAATAGTCAGTATACAAATACTTACATGTAAAAATATCTTTTTACTTTCCCCTTGTCTTGATTTACAAAAGCATACAAAGTTTCCTGTTGGTTAATGTTTAAGTAGTGTGAGTAAACCCTGTGTGACATGTTCCACACGTAATTCCTTCAAGTGTTCACAGTATTGGCTATTACAGTGCTGAATCTGACATTCCAGATGTTAAAATATTCATAGGACACATTCTAAACTTAAAGCATTAGTTTAAATATAGTTTAAATAAAACTCATATGTGTAGTTGAATTATGGTCATATTACAAATGAATCTGCTGCAGTTGAAAACTTTCCATGACAGTAAGCTTGGAAATACGTTTAAACTAGAGATGAGTATATTTTAAGATTCTTGAACTGCCTTTTAATGTGCAGATAATACTGTGAGATGGGGAGTTCTTTCAACTTCATCTGAAGCAATGCAAGCTGATAAAACTCAGTATTACAAATTATCCTCAGTAGGAAAGCGGATGCACAGAACAATTTGCCGTCAGATCCAGACACACTGTCACTTTCTTCAAATACCCAACAGACAAGAATAAATGACAGGTACCATTGTTTTTGTATTAAGAATAAATGATCTGTAGCATTCTTCATCAGGAAAGGGCTTTAAATGAAATTAAATTAGTCCTCACAACTCCCTTGTGAGGTAGATAGACACTATCCTTGTTTTTAAAGATGGAGAAACCAGAGATCTAAAATAAATTATGATAGCTGCATGGGAAATACTGTCAAAATACTGTTGTTTGGATGTTGGAGCAAGTCAAAGGCACAACTGGAGTAAATGGAGATATTCATGAGACACCTTTACACTCACCAGCTTGGGTACTGACAGCAGGCTTGGTACAACAGCCAAAGGTTCATCATGGGCTGCAAAACATAGTCTTTGCCAAGTGCCATTCTGCTGGAGCTGAACTGTGGGACAACAGCTTCAAAAAGTACAAACTACATAGTCCCAGATGGTGCAGACTGACCAGGGTGGAAGGAAGCTGCATTTCAGAAGTTATGAATTAATCAGGACTCTTGAGTAGGTAATATCTTCTCATTCAAGAGTTGGGTACAGTTCAAGAACCATGCTTAGCTCATCTCTAATTTTACCACATACGCAAGTGCTCACAGTATATTGTGTATCAATATATTCAGGTGTTTTTTAAAATTTACCCACTCATGGACCTTGGAGGTCTGTGTTTTTCCTCACATTTCTCTTGTTGAAAATTTCTACTGATACCACAAATAGAACTAGTGCTTCAGTACAGCAAATTAGCTACAAATAATAATTTTAAATATCTGAGATGATGGAAGATTTTCAAAGGACCACCATGTTCTCTGTGTGCACCTGTATATACAGGAAATCTCATCTATCTTTAACTGCTCCTGCCTTGAAGTAAAATCCAGTTAAAGTATAAAGTGCATAGTGTGGATTAAAACCCTAACAAATAACAAACAATGTGTCTGCCTTCCACAGATGATTAATTTTGCGTAACAGCTCAACCACCACCCTCTTTGTCTTCTTGTTTTTAGTTTAGTGTTACCTAGGCTGAGAAAGGCCAGCCAGATGTAAGCAAAACTACTGTAAACTGAGACATTTTTGTAATATGCTGTTAAGGGAGAGTTAAGTAAACCAGTATCAAGACACTGTCCAGTTGGGATGTGTAAATATTATTGTGTGCTTCTTGGCCCATTTAGCAAATACTTTCTTTTCCGTGATAAACCTATGGCCTCCATATGGAGCATTTTCATGGAGAAAGTATTCCTCACACTCATCTCTTCCTGGCTCGTAATAGTGGTAGGGAACTTTACGAAAGCCTTCTGACCTAGGGAAAAGAAAGGTACACTTCAGTACTATTATCAAGAAAAACATAAATATATAAGACACCTGAATACAGGATACAAGCATCCTGGCTTGGATCAGCAATAGTGTGGCCAGCAGGAGCAAGGCAGTGATTATGCCCTGTACTCAGCACTGGTGAGGCCACACCTCAAATCCTGTGTTCAGTTTTGTGCCTCTCACTACAAGACAGACATTGAGGGGCTGCAGTGAGTTCAGAGAAGGACAACGGAACCACTGAAGGGTCTGGAGCACAAGTCCCATGAGGAACAACTCAGGGAGCTGGGGGTGTTCACCCTGGAGAAAGGAGGCTCAGGAGGGACCTTATCACTCTTTACAACTGCTTGGGGTGGAGGAGTCGGTCTCTTCTCCCAAGTAACAAGTGACAGGACACGAGGAAACTGCCTCAAGCTGCACCATGGGAGGTTCAGATTGGATATTTGGAAAAATTTCTTCAAAAAAAGGGTTGTCAAGCACTGGAACAGGCTGCCCAGGAAAGTGGTTGACTCACCAGCCCTGGATGTATTTAAAAAGATGTGCAAATGTGGCACTTGGGACGTGGTTTAGTGTGGACTTAGCAGTGCTGGGTTAACAATTGCACTCCATGATCTTAAAGGTCTTTTCCAACCTAAACAATTCTATGAATGATCTGAAATCCTTTCCAGGTGTCAGCACTTGAACTCCTTTGCTAAACTGTATAAGGGCTTTTATTACATCACGATTTCTACGAATTTTCCTAAGGCAGAAGAAGCTCAGTGTATCTCTCAGCATACACTGATCTTAACAGTCAGTAAGAAGCTGATGGGCTGGCTCTTACAGGCATTTTGTTTAAACTGTGATAACTCAGCCCACAAGGCTCCCTCCCTAAGCAAAGCCTTCTCATTGGATAGTCCCAGCTGTTGAAACTGGTTCTTGAACTGGCTGAACAAGGCAGTTATAAGAGTAATATCCAGTATAAGTAGGTAATCCAGTCAGAATTACAGCTTTAAGGAAACATTCTTCTCTGCTGCCAACAGTGCTATCACGCTGTTGACTGGTTTTACATCAGGGCTACACAATGCCAGCTTGGCTGAGCTCTCTGAGGACAACCTTAGTCCCGTCACCCCTCATCTCAGGGTGCCTACTGTGTGTTTTCATAAACAAAGAACAACATATGTTCGTTCTGTTCATTCCATCTGGATGACTCAATCAGTGAGATCTGCAAGTTCTAAAAAGTCAGCCTCTAATGTTAAGATATCCTAATTAAACAGCTGTGACTCAAATTCTGTTGTTTGTGACATTTTTCAGGTTCTGCCAGGAATGAGTCTCACACTGAAGTGACACAGAATGTGGAGTGAGAATCTGCACAAAGGCTTGACTTTACAAGCTCATGATCCACAGGACTGGTTACATGCAGGACTTGGACCAGCTTAGTTACAGAAGAATAGATGTGTATGTACGAGTGTCATACATTGTTCATGACATTTCCTGCTTTTCTGAATGAATGAGGAATAGTTTCATTTTATATTTTTCTACCATACATAGTAGATCAAAGTATTTAACTTGAACTTTTTAAAATTGTGTTTAGAGTTATACTTCTGACAGTAGGATTAATCCACTGTCACTGTAAGGTCACCAACAGTAGTTGGTTGGAATTTATGTCAATTTATGGTGATAAAGCTCACAGGACTTGTTTTATTATCTAATTAGAAACCTCTACTACTCAAAACAAGCCATATATAACCTAGAAAGTTCAAGTAGGTTGCTCAGTGGTGGTGAAATGTAATTTCAGGTAACTATCCTGGGCTAATCATTTTATTTCACTTTCAGGTGTATTTGGTATTCAAAAAATAATGTATTAGTTTTTTCCTCTATAGATTTGTTTTAGCAGTGGAAGCAAATACATTTTATCAAAAGAGTATGAGCATACTTTGTTTCCAGCTAATTCAGAAACTGCAAAAGATCTTTGATTAAAAATAGTTCCTTATGACATCTGATGTTAGATTTTGTAAATGTTTTTATTTTATCAACAGCACATGCCATATCAGGAGTGAATATGCTGACAATAATGTCACATCAATGCAAAACACTGGGAAATGACTGCCTGATCCATTTTTTGGATTTATGATATTAAAATCAATTGTGAAATTTTGACAAGACATCAGAATTGTAGATGCATGAAAATAATTTTCTATGATCTTACTTGCAGTAGGTGTCATTTATCATCCCATAGACGTGAATTCCATAGCAGGCATCCATAGCCAAAATTAAGGTAAACCAGCCCGTGCTGAGATATGAACCTGACTGGACTCTGTAAAAATACAACATACACAAAACAAATTGCAATGAGAAATTATCAACACTTTATCAAAGAAATACAATCTATTGCCTGGGACAAAAGGCATTAAGCAGCTTGACAATCTGTCAAAACCACACAATTACTTTGAATTATTTATAGATATGCTCTCATTCTTCCCAGATTGGGGCCTCCAGCTATTGTCCACAGAAAAAAATACCATGTTAAATATCGGAAGTCAAACAATGCATCTCCCGTATAATTTATTTTCACATCTGAAAGATAGCAATTAGCAGAGTTTGTAAAATGAGATAAAGTTTACCAAAATACAAAGAACTGTCAGAACTTGTGGTGTGTGCATGTGGATAGGCGTCATCTTCTTCTGCAAGCAAAATCTTAATCTGCAGTGGGCTATCCTCAACCTGAAAATTCAGACAGTAATGAAACTTCCACAGATATTTTGGTACAAAACCATCTAATATAAGGTTCTGAAAACCAAAATTCTGTGCATATCCCTTTACATAATTTCGTGTTATCATTCTTTGAGATAACATAGCAGAGAGAAAACCACAAGAGGATAGTGCCCTGATTGACAGTCTTTGCTCAGATGACTAGATATGTTCAATCTGCCCAGAAGTATTACTTGCACAAGTGAGAAAAATTACATGTGTAAGGATTTGAATCACAGACTGGCTGTTTGAGCAAACACATGCACTGTTAACCACAAACCAAATCCTGTTCAGTCTGCTCACACAAATGTTACCAATGGGAGACTGGGAGTCATCGGAGTTACCCAGATAACCTGGGCATGCAAGACTCACTGCTTTCAAACCTCGTGAATAGTGAGAGCACACTCAGCCCTTGCTGCTTACAAACTGGTTGAAGGTCAGCTTTGTGCATGAGTTGCTTTCAGTTCGACTGAAATCAGTGAAAATAATTATCTTTAAATTATTTTAAAATGCCCAGTTTCCAGAGAAAGATACCACAAAACTCATAAAACCATCTTAACAGAGCATGTTAATAGAGCTGAGTGTGAGTGAGAGGAGGGGATTTATGAACTTTCTGCCACACCTGTAAGCTCTTAGCTTTTGGGTATGGCATGGAGCAGTCTGTCCTCCATCCTAAGTTAAAGCAGCCTAAGGTTTGCACACAATTAAGTTTTGCTGTGAAAGAACTCCCAAGTCAGCCTATGTGCAAATCAGTTATTGCCACCAACAAAGTCTTCTGAAAACATTTTCATCCTGGGGTAGGAATAAAATTTTCATGTGCAAAAAAAAAAAAATCCTATAGCAATTTATCCAGCCTATAAGATCCAACTTCCCTGTGAGACAGAAGAATCAACCTCAGGTGTTTTTTCCTGGTTCAGAGCAAGAATATACTCCGGTCTCCTGACTCCCTCCTCCTGTTTAAATATACCAATCAGTGGCTTTTGGCACAGATTCTGTGTTACTTCCTTGCTCGAGCTGAACTAAATACTTTTCAGGACAATGGGTGAAAAAGTAGTTGTACAACCTTTATCATGACAATTACCTTGCACATACAGGTCTGAAATTCAAATTCCTTCTCTGAGTAATACATTTTATTATGGATAGTAGAACAGCTCCAAGAGCTTTACATTCCTGAAGAAACTCCAGTACACTCCAGTTTAAATAAACCTTTGGTTTTTTTAGTGAAAAACAATTACCTCAGCTCCCAGAGCTGAGTCTAAGAACGCTGAAAGTAGTTAAATATTCTCTTTGTTGCCTATGTCTGTCATCCTCCATGGCTGAGCTGGTGTGAACTTCTGTCTCTACCTTTCCTGTAATGTCCTTTCCCTTGGGGAAACAGCTAAGTTTCTGCTTAGCTGCTTTTGTAAAGGACCATACTGGAAACAATAAATAAAGGGTTAACTTAAACTGAAGAACGACAAGTGGGAACCAAAATCAGGGTGTCAAACACCCATGTTTCATTAGGCGCTGTAACTGAGCTTCTTTTTTTGACACCTTTATAGCCACGGAAGTGTACAGCTGTTTATCTGCCCCATCAGGATCTTCATCTCTTCAACCAGAATGTTCTGCTCCTGTCTAGCTGCGAGAATTCCCAATCCAATTCATGTTATTTCAAAATAACATTCTGCCATGATAAAAGGCTGCATTGCTTCTAACTTGCTTTCAGCTCTTGCACCAGGAAAACACTGGCCTTGAGCTTTCAAAGCGTTTTAGAATCATAATAACCATTTATAAGAACACGACGAAGATCAGGACCCTTCCAATAATGGAGGTTTATTGGAGAGCACTATATTGACAGTAGCATCTGAAATTTGCTATACTCAGGAGGAAAAAGGAATTTAAAAAAAGAATTAATCAATATTTCATGTCTTGTTTTAACACCATTGGACCTTAGTCCTCTCATCTATATACTGCACTGGCAGGATAAATAAAAACAGCAGAGTGAGTTCCCAGGTACCTTCCCTGGGAGATGAAGTACATGACAGAATACAGATTATATACTTTAAACCAAAGCACTTACATTCATCCCATTTTCTCCTCTGAAGATACACAAGGATACGAGGGAATGTACTTAAGCAGTGGGGATTCTGGATGATTTGGTAACACCTTAGAATTCAATCTGATACCATAAACATACTTTCAAAATTCTAATGAAAGCAGTATTAGAAATGTGAAAACAATTTTAGCTGTCCCTAAAAAGCTATAAATCTCCGAATACCTTTTAAAATATCATCCCATAAAACTGTAGTGCAAAGCAATGTCTCAGCCCTTGCTATTATGCTAACACTGTGCACTCAATTTCCCTCTCTACGGGAGAGTTTTACATGTTTCTTGGTCAGGGGTTTTTGAGACTCATTAGAAAAAGAGTTCCTCTTGTTACTGTAATTGCACTCAAATTTCAAATTTTACACACGGGAAAGAAAAAAAATCCTCCATTTATGTGTAGCATAAGGCTACGTTACTGCACAAATCTGGGGGAAGGAGGATATTAACCCCAAAATAGGGTAAACAGGAGTTTGTTAAACATCATCTGTAGAACTACAGTAGGCAGACCTTTTGTAATATATGTGTGTGCAACAATCCCAAAATTGTTTCCTGTGGCTCAGAGCGACTTTTTTTTCAATAGTATAAAATTAATGGGGTACTAGATCTGGACAGGAAATTGTCTCAACAGCTCAGGAGAAAATAATGCACTATTTTTCAAAAAACAGTTTTTAAAAGATGGCTTTGCTTTCAAGACATGATTTACAGCTGAATGCAGCAATAAAAAGGCAATGCTCACAAAAAGTTACTTTGTTTACCTTAAAAAAAGAAATCTTATTTTGCATACTTCCTACTTCATTAGGACTCTTAACGAAATGTTAGTTACTGGTTGTAATTCACTCTGCTAAATACCATCCACCATTTCAGAAAAGTACATAGGCATATGCTTAACATTAAAGACATGAAAAGACCACTGGAATCAACTTAGTTAAAATGCTTGAAACGAAGTGTATGCTTGCTTATCTTGCTCTTAGTGAAGGTTTAAGTGCTTAAAATGTCATTATATAATCTCAGAATATAAAAGTAAGCTCCAAGATTAATAGTTACTTGAAAGTTTCATGTCTCAAAACATAGAATTTGCATTTTTAGTAATGCCTTCCATAAGCTCCAGCAGAAAGAACTGACTGCAGTTTCTCACAACATGTTACAAAAGAGATTTGCGTTCTGTTTCAGAAGAAAATGGTAAAAGGCACTTTCAGGATTGCTAGAGTTGTAATATGTGATACATAAAGCTTTAATTTAAAATTAATTTAAAATAAAAGCAATTAGACAGGGCTCTTTAGCTTTAACTTTCCACTGTTTCACAAAAAGAATAAGAAATTGATATAAAGAAGATGGAATAGAGAATGCACCCTAAAAATGCTGACAACTGAAATTCATCTTCTTTGACATCTATAACTATGCTTTGATGCAGGCTAAATGAAGGAAAAACTCCATCTTTCTGTCATCAGGGCAAACGGAGGAGCATAAAGTATTTTCTTAGTGATCCAGGGCTGGTGAGTTCAAATTGAGTACAAGTTTTGTTGTCACTTGAGTTCTGATTTTACCACAGAATTCCAGGAAGTTCTTTTCTTCATTCAGTTGTTCCAGGATTTTTTATGTGCACAATCAATTTTAGCTCTATGGTTCAATGGACTGTAATTTCCAGTGGGGACTTCAGTGGTAAAAAATAAAAATGAAAAAAAACGTTTGTGAAGGCAGAGAAGATGTGTAGACAAGCAATTGCATGTCAATCTCATTGCAGAAAAGAATTTAGAAGTCTATTTTTTAATTCTTTTGGGAGAAACTAGAGATCACAGAAGGTCAATTAAGAGTGTTAATTAAGATAAAAACTGAGGAAATTTAGTACTTCAAAAAGCTATTAATTAACAGAGAGCTTGCCAAAAGCATTAGATAGACACTTTTCCTTTCTGACTTAATTTCAAAATATTGCAGTAAAGTAAAATTCAACAATGACAGATTGAAATGACAAAATTCTCCAGGCCAATTAATTGACAAAAAATATATCTTTTCATAAAGGCTGTTTATAGAATCTAATCTTTTGATGACTCTCCTACCAAACTACTGAATCAGCAGCAGCTTTATTTGCAGCAGCTTGTCAGGCCTCTTGATTAATAAATAAGTATAAATAAGAGTATTGGTCTAAACAAACTAAGAGACCTATAATCCACAGAGTAGAGGCTTTATAAAGTGAGATGCCCTTCCAACAAAAAGGTTTGTTAAAATGACTCAAAATAGACAGAAATATTTTCAAAAATATGTCAGGATTAACTTAGACTATGTTCAGGGAGAGTTGTCTCTGGTACTTATTTGTATCTGTGATGCATCAAGAGACCATTAATCCTCTGGGAAGGGGTTGGGCTACTCCGGTTTTGTCTGGCACTATGTCACATGCCCTGTGCCAGCCTCGCCTGTGACAGGTCCTCGGGAATGAGGGTAGGAGGTACATGTCCCCTCTGCACTCCCTTGTTAAAGACAACCAGCTCTTTTTCTCCTGGGTTTCTCTGGGTTTTTCCATTGCTGAATAATGGTATATTTCCTTACAACTAAAAACATGGGAAATTTATCTGCCAGCGCATACTGGTGAGCCATTACTTAATTCTATACTAACCAAATTAATGCTACCATTGTACTTTTGTTGACTAAGATTTTTTTTTTTTTTTCCTGAGGAAGCATCTCTGAGTACAGCTGCTGAAAAACTCTTCTGCTTTGCTAAATTAAACACCCACATTCCCCAAGTCGCGGTTTTGATCTATGCCTTTCTCTCCACATCAGATGTAGATTTGTAAATGGCAGATTGGAATGAGTTGGCAGAAAAATGTACCCACCACTGAGAGAACAGCAAGGCTCTCACCTCTCCCCTGAGCAGCACATACACTTCCCTTGCCAGAGAGCTGTTTTTTTGAGAGGAGCAAAGGAAGTACATTTGGTACAGGAGAAGGGCAAGACTCTAAATCCTGAAGAATATCAGCCCTAGCCTGAATTTATTTCTGTTTTCTCTAAGACTCGGTGCTTTGTTGCAAATTATTTCATTACATACTTTCTGTAGAAAAAATAGCACAAGAAGAGCAAAGAAGATGCAAGCACAGAGAATTGATTTCACCTGGTAAAAATGGTTGCTATTTCTGCATTATAAAGATACCTGTTAGGCAGCCATTTATCATAACTATTCATTTTTTTGGTATGTGTGTATGTGTGAATGTACACACATGTGCTTGCTTTGCATTCCATAATGGTGCAGGACATCTAATAACACACAGCCGTGCCCCTCCAGCAGTGAGAAGGCAGTCTCACACATCGTGCTTCAGGTCATTCTGAAAAGTGAAACATTTACACATGCACAGATGTTTTATTATCCATCACGGATAGTTTTATGCAAAGCTTAAACAAGTGGAATGCATTACGAACAGCACAGACCACATTCCCGATTCAGGCAGTGACTGTGCCCAGCAAGATGTACCTGGGTATGGAGAAGTGATGCACTCCAGCCAGCCCAAACTCTTGGTAGATCATCCTTATTGTGAATCCTGAAAATAAACTGCAGTTGGGTGGCATACTGTTCAATTAATCTCCAGAAATACTGGCTTTCTGTTTATATTAATAGTGCACCAATGGAACACAGGTACAAGAGTCCATTTCAGGTCAGTTTGCTACAAACCCGCAGTAAAGGCTACTTCTAGGTCACAAACTGGCCCATGAGAATCTCCTCCCACAATCTGATTTTAAAAGAGATGTAAAAATTAATAAATCCCATGGCATTGAAAAAGACAGGAATGACACTTCTGAATGATCACAAAAAGGAGCAGAGAAATGATGGCTTTGTATTTAACTGCATCTAATTAAAAAACTACCAAAACTATTTGACTTACTATTTACGATTTTGGGCAAGACAGGCAAAACCAACATTAGAAATAAGGACTAATCTGTGACTAAAAGTACTGAAATACCTTGGGTATCTGCTTGCGTATTTCATTTACAGATATATTTCCCATCTTTGTGTTGTGTACATTTTTAAAATTTATTTCCTTTCTTTCTTTGGTCTATTCAATACACTTATGGAAACCTGAAACAAAGCCGGAAAAAAAAGGCAGCAGCCTAAGAAAATTGACTTCTGCTGTCCAAGCTTCTGTAGTTTCCTTATTTCTGATTCCTTGACCTCACTTTGATGCATCTCAGTTCAGCTGTGAACTCAGCCAACGAGACAAGGAAGTTATTTCACCCAGGCAGAGAGGGCTCCTTCAGACGCCTCTGCTGCTGAGCGCTGAGAAGAAAAGCAGAATTCCTGTTTATAAAGTGTGATCATAGAGGTCCAGGTTGCTGCAAAGCACACATAACAGAAACAAGACTAAAGAATTATGATTGTAAACTCTGTCCTCCAGCCCATATATTGCACATATATATTATTTCAAGTTGATTCTCACACATTCTCAAACCTGTGCTAATCTCTTCAAGATGAATGGCATCCCCTGTACAGAACACAAGTTGGTAGCTAAATTTCTTACAGCTACTGGGCTTCTACAGGTTGCACTGACTCTTCAGGTACAAATTGTGGTCTTGGTGCAAACTGTTTACAGAACAGTGAATCCCAATTCCAATCTTTTTTCTTTCCCCACTCTCTTCCCTAATCCTCCCGTTTTCAGAAATACATATTCTCTTGGTTTCTCTTGAATCAAGATTCTTTATTTCTCTGAAGTCAAGATTCTTTATTTCATTTTCTTAAGTACAGACTGTGGTCTGAGCCACAGCCCATGCTATTGCATGCACTCAAGTTATTAGTAGAAGATGCCTTTTGTGAGTGCCTGGGTTGCACTTGTCCCTTGGGGTCTGAAGTCGAGCAGTTTATGCACAATCACAAACAATCTTGACCCGCTTGAGCTGCACTGTGCAGAAAGAGAAGTGCATGGCTCCACCCACCTCCATTTGCACTTGGATTTTATTGATGAACAAATGTATATTTAAATCAGGACAGGATGCACAGAAATGTCGCCCATTACAAACATGCAATTACATTTAGAACAAAGGAAAACTAAATTCACATAAGCAGGTTTGAGGGCTAAGCTGTTGGCATCTTTACACAGCCACTTTTCTCTTCAAAAATCACCTGAGTAAAATTCATTCCATGCTTAGGAAGACTGTTTATCAGGAAATGCAACTTCTGGTCTATGCCAGCAGAGCATTTGCTCCACAGGACAACTACTTATGCTTGCAGTGGTTGAAGCAAATGGGAGGTAATGCCAAAATTTCCCTGGTTGTGGCACCATGGTGTAACCCTGTCCCACTGTTCCCCACCTTTTCTTGGACTATGCCAAAGACTTACTGTAATCCCTGGTGGCCGTGACAAAGGGAGTGACAGCTGAAACCCTGACACAGGTTTCAGGGCTGATGCCACAGTCCTCTGTAGGGCAGCTTTATGCGCTCTTCTCTTCACCAGTAGCTGCATCCAGTTTGCTGAGTCCTGGTTCAATATTTTGACACAGAGTGAAAGGGAGTAGAGAAGGATTTAGATTTTCATCCTTTGTAACCAAAAATGAATCAAAACTAAAAACTGTGCCAACTGGAAGAAAAAAAGACAACAGGGCCTTTTCCCTGCATCTACATTTAAATCAATATTTGCTGTCTTGGGTCTGCACATTTTTCTACAGGGAGGATATAAACTAAACAGAGCTGCAGTTAATCCAGGATCCCTGAAGAGATTTAATTAAGGAGGCTTTCCCACCCTTTTCTTTTGGTATTAAAGGGCACTCACTACTGCTAGCTGCATATTTTAGTGAAATGTATTGTAGGTGAATACAGAAGAAATTTCTTGATTAGCTCTTACCTTCTCAATACAAGATACTGAAAGGAATTCATCTAACCTTGTGTTGAAAGCAGCTTAAATTTTTCATAAAAACATTTTCTATTAGGTTGGGTCTTTTTTATGTTTAAATCAAAAATATGATAGAACTTTGTAAAGGTGTATATTGTATTTCTGTGACATTGGGATGTGAGCAGAGGCTTTTATAAAGATATTTTGTTTTATTGCTACAGTGAAAATGAAAGAATAGCTAGCACGAGATCGTACCCTAACTCTGTTCATTTAAGTGGGAAGAACATTGGACCAGATACTCGGCTGACAGAACCCACACTGATGTACATCAGCTGATACCCTTTCAAATTTTCCACAGTCAGCAGTCATTCTGGTAGTTCAAGCACTACCTCTTTGATACTGACATGGAAGGGAAGGCAATGTTACATTGTTCTCCCCACATTTCACATTTATCTGAGAACTTTGCTTTTTACCAGGATGGATGCCCATACAAAAAAAAATTATGGAGGGCCAGAATATTAACTGTAAGTTTCATTTCTGAACAGATAATATTCACAGGAAAAAGAGAACTCAGACTCTACAGATTAGACCTTCATCGGTGCGCATTCCTCTATCAACAACTCATCTCCCCCCAGCTGAGGTATTCAGAAGAGTGTTTCCAGGTATTCTAAAATTAATTCCTAATTTGTTGCTAAATTACTAACTGATTATTTACATTACAGTAGCACTGTGAATCCTCACTCTGCAAAGCACTGTACACACATGGCAGTTCTTGAACCAAAGAGCTTAACTGTCAAATACTCAAGAAAACCAGATTCTTTGGAGAACATACATGTCCTTATCCCTAACAGCGCATCGCGTCATAAATCACATTCTGTGGAATTGCATCCGGAGCCACAGAGCTCTTCTCTACACTGGCTATTTGCACTACCCAAAAGTTCATTTCAGATGATGGAACATCAATATTTTTAGCAAAATTGAAGTCTTAAATCCAGACAAATTATTCTGATATGGAAAAATGAGGTAAAAATAGAACTTGCGTGGGTCTGAATTTTAATTCAATTGCAAGAGGCCATAATGTAACACATCAGTCAAGCTTTGAAGATGAACTGCTAATTAACACAGATGTTGCCTTCCCTTTTACTACTGTAACTTTCTCCATATTAACTTTTCCTTAAAGTATAAAAGGAACAAAATATCTCTTTCCTTTTTTTTTTTCCTTTTTTGACATACATTTTAATGAAGCACACACACATATATAGGTATCATATTACCGTTAGTATCAATATTAGGGTCTTGCTTACTCTCTATATTCCATCCAAATGGATCAAGTCTTTCACTGCTTTCTTAATTAACTCACCTCTGTCCAAATATCAAGAAAGAAGCAAATAATCCTCACATCTGAGCTACTGAAACTTCCTCTAACCTCTCCACTGCTTGGCTTAATAATAGCTGGCTTTCTGATGGGCATCTTTTGCTCATGCACATTGTGGGCAGAAGATGTTGAAGTCTAATTAAAGCCCTATTTAAAATATAGGGTCCCAAATCCTCAGAACACACAGGATTAGCTTTTGTTGTTCCCCTTCTGTTCCCCTAGTCACTACATTTATGAAGCAGGGTCTTTTGAAGGCCAGATGCTTGCAGCCACTGGCTCAAATATTTACATTGGAGGCAGCACCTTGATTGTAGACAGACATATCTGGCAGAACAAAGAATGGCACAAGTTCTTCTCTCAGCTGGCAGCCTTTAGAAAAAGCATGATACAGCAAACAGTTCCGAAAAGCAGGAGACTGCCCCAGAGAAGCTCATAGAAAGAGGAACTATGGGACACAGTAGATTTCCTTCTATCCTACTGAACAGTTTCTTCAACACTGGACAATTTCAGAATATTTTCTTCCAATATTCATTGAATAGTCTGCAGGAGGTTAATAATATAAGTGGAAGCTTTGAGAAAAATCTCCATACTTATTAGAATGGCAGTGAAATGCTCTAAACCAGAATTTTTATGGCTTCTCTGCTATCAACTGAAGTAGCAAATTAGTTAATTTTCCGAGTCTTTCACAATCCAGCTTTTTGAGAATAGTAAACACAAGAATCATCATACTAATCATCTAGCCAGGTCACTGTCAGTCTAAGCTAATGCCTAGGCATCCAGAATGGTGAGGACTTCAGTTAGCACCAGGAATATGATATTTCCAGTGAACTCAATTTATTAGAATGCATTCATGAAGTGGGACAGTGGTCCTTTGCTTTATAAAAAAATGCTCTGATTTCTCTTCCACATTATATTGCTGTTAGTAACAACATCTTTTCAGCAATTTCCAGTACCAGATCCTCAAGACTTGGCAATGTTGCCACGGAATTCTGCAGGCAAGTAGCTCCTCAAAGGCCACACATGTGACAGGATCCACCAGAGGAGCCTGTGGCTGCTCCCCTGGCACCAAAGTTCAGGCCATCACAGTTAACTGAATTCTTATCGACAAGATTTGCATAACAAACATTAAAATAAGCTAATTCATTACAACTAGAAACTGCAACCCATTTGCCGCAATTCAGCTGACTCAAGTCTAAGACTACATCCTTTCAGCACCAAACTGTAAAATCTAGAACTGACAAAAATCTGTTCTGTGGTTACATTACAGAGAACCTCAGGTAACACTAGGAGCTACACTGCTGGAAGGAATACCAGATTAAAAATTTAGAGTTCAATCACACACAATAGCAGAGATAGTGTCACAATTAGCTTTACAAAACAACATCATTCTTTATAAAGCTTTTTCTTTGCCTCTTCATGCTATGTGCCTCATAAGCCCTTGCCAACCAAGACATTATACTAATTACAATTAGTTAGACAAAGTGCGGGACAACTTAAATGATTTATTGATTTTTTTTCCTCACAAAATAAATGCTATTTTGAAGTCCAAATATACAGTAAGAAAAATAAAGCAGAAGCCACAGATGGCATGTTCAGTCCAGACATGTATGAATGTGAATATACTTACAGGGACACTCGATCCATTTAAAACTTTAATCTTTTCCCTGGAAAAATCAGTGCAGAGTAGGTTTTATGCAATTAAATTTGTTTTTCCCTGAGCAGAGACATTTAAGGCACAAAACCAAGATCTGAGCTGTTTAAAAAACCCCCTTAGAATAAAGAGGAGCTTCCAACCATTTTTTTTAAAATGTCTTCAGGCCAACGAATAGAAGTATGCACATTTGTCATGCAATATTCATGTGGCACTGTGTTTGCATTTGATATAACCTATTATCTACATGCAGTCTGAAGACATGAAAGAATCTGAAGTTGGGTTAAATATCTTTCTAAGTTAACTATCAAACTGTGGTAACGACCACTTCATACCTAGGCATGGAAATAATAAAGGGATATTTTTGCTTCAGTTATTTGGGAACTCTTCCTAAGAATCGGACAAGACCCTCCTTTGTCCTCCATCCTGCAACACCATGAAGGTCCTGTAACCATACTGAGAATTTGCTTCTCCTGTGAATATCCTCAGTGTTCAAGTGTATTTCCAGGAAGGATGTGCAGCACTGAGAGTCTGAGCAGAACACAGTGCTCGATCCTTCAGGGGGACTCTCTCATAAGTCTATTTTGAATTCCTCTGAAGTTCCAAAAAAATACCTAGACTCACTGAAGATTGAAGAGCTGATACAGTCTGATGTTCTCCCAGTCTTTTTTACATGCCCCATCTCCCGAACGTCAATGCACTCAAGCACTTAGATGGAAACCTTCCATAACACAGACAATGAATGTACACAAGAAAAAAGGCTGAGACTCAAAAGCCACCCCCACAAACCAGCAGGTTTACTCCGTGCTCTCTGCAGTGCCTTTTGCCATTACACCAACCATTTTGTCCCCAGTCTTGTCAAGTGAAGGCATAGCACTTAGGAAAACACATTTCTCTTTTTTTCTGGTCTGCAAGTCAGCATTATCTGATTAGGTCTACTTCCTACGGCTTGTTCAGTCTCGCTTATCAGACACACTGGAAAATATTTCCAATAATAAGCCAGCAGAAATCTGCCTTCATATCTGGTGTCAGGCTACATATAACAGAAATCTTTTCATTTTAGTTTTAAAGTATTGCTTCATTCAACAAGCTGACTGCTGGCTGACACACAATCTAACCTAAAGGCTATGGATCAGCAGGTAAATGCAGAAATTCTATTAGTTTTCAGACCTGAGGTTTACGCCTTTCATTTCAAATGAAATCAAAATCCTACACATGAATAGGTAAAGCACAGAGTAAAGATCCTTTCTTAAAACCATCCATTACATATTACATGAGTGCAAAGAAGAAAGCAGTTTCTGCATCTTGTAGATACTGTATTTCTTGTGCTCAATGACTCTGGCAAGGATGGTAAATAGACATAAAAGAGACCCATTCTGAGGAAAAATTAAAACCATGACAAACATAATATTAGGCAATGTGAAATCCTGCAAAGGTACAAAGACAGGCATATTCAGATTTGCTTGGTATTAACAAAACCTCTCCAAGCTTGTATAAATTGGACTTCCTTACCTAAATCCAATTTTAAAAGTAATAATCAAACTTGTCTATGCTTTAAAGGTTTTGGAAATGAGCATCCTCATATAGGACTAGAAGAAGGAAGTAGTGCAAAAGTGCATATTACAAAGTATCCAGAATATTGAGGAGAATATTTCTTTTTTCAAACTGAAAGAAACACCACCAACAAAGAGAGATTTCATTCCTTTGTTCTTTCTAGAGGTGTACACACCCAGTCCTATATATAAATACAGGAGATTAAGGAGTCATTGACTCCTAACTTCATTTTACTGTTTGCTCTAAAGAGATATATTCACTGGAAGTTCTCAGAGCACAGGCATCAGACAGGCATCAGTATTTCGCGTAGTATGTGGACTGAATCCCCAAACTAATAGCAGAGAGTATAATTCATTTCTGATGTGGCTTTACTTCACAATGGTGGATCACGATAGTCTTAGAGCAAGAAAATCAATTGTGATTACATGATCACAATAATGATCACACTAATAGTGGTTTGGTTATTTTTGCTGTAGGTCTTATTCCATGCATTCAGTTAAAGAAATTGTTCCATGGCTTTGCTATTTATTCAGGAAAAAATACAGAATAAAAGCATGACTTTTTGTTCCTTGAAAACTCAGCTGTAATATTTGTCTTTGGAGTATGGCATTAAGAGTAAAGAGGCTTGTTGGGCTCGCTCTTTTTCATTAAATAAGCCTACTCACATCTTTCATTTGTACTTTGTGTTTATTTGTATTTAATCTGCATTTTCTCCTTGCAATAGGTTCGATAGCCTCTTGTTTCATTTTGTGCTGCTGCTAGCTTATAGCTTGATGAGAAGAAGTGAGTTGGTGTTCTTTATCATGGCTCTTAGCTACCATAATACACAGTTCTCATGCATAGATATCCCATATATTTTCTCCAAGAGAGGTAGAACTGTAGGTGTTACACAAATATAAAGAAATATTATGCCAACTGGCTGAGAGTGAAAGCTAACAGAAACATCCAGATGCAATGTCCAGGTCCAGCTCTCCCTTAAGTCCAGTAAGTCAATTAAATCACAGCTTACGAAGAAATAAAAAAACCCCAGACATGATAATTCTTGTTTATCTCAGAGATGATAACAGAAATGCTGCTTTATCTTGTCCTTTTGACAGGTATATGCCAGCACTTCTCATTCTGCACAAGTATTTTTGACAAGGAAACAGTGAGTGCTCTGTACTCTTCAGTCAAAGGCTGACCTAAATGGTGCTTTAAAAATAACATTTTGTTGGGTTTTACTAAACCAGGGCTGCACAAAGCTAATATAAAATATAAAATGTAAAAAAAAAAAAAAATAGAATATAGACTACATAATATAAAATATTAATTATAAAATAAAATACAAAAGATGAAATATAGAACATGAAATATAAAATATGAAATATAAAGTCTGAGCTGGCACCATTGCTTATGTAGTACCTTTCATCACGAAAGGTTTTTAGAAAACACGCACACTGACAAATGCAGCCACTTGTGCATGGCAATGATAGAGGACAATTTAGGATGAGGATGAAGAACCATGTATCAAGTGAACTCCCCAAAAATATGCGAGATGCTTGTTCAATGCTGGCAAGAGAGGAATACTGCTACAGAGCAGTTTCCCAATGCATTCCTGAATTACCTTGGAAATTGCTCACGTAAGTATTGACCAGATCTGACTACATTTAACTTGTTTGATCTGATGAGATCAGATTGTATGGCTGCAAGTTTGTGATAAGAAGCCAATGTTAGAAACTGCAGATCTCAGAAAAGCAAAGCAAGAAAACCCACAACCCTAAACCATTTATGTGGAAATTATTCAATATAAACAGGTAGTTTCTTCTTGAACTGCTCATATAATATTCTATATCCATGGATCATTACGAAAACCACGTGCGTACACAGATCATTAGCATATAAAACAATGAAGATGTCTTACGTCCCCTCATAGGTTTGCCAGCATTGCTCAGGGGTTTGTTATTTGAGAGCAATGTCAGTATCCTTTATCTTTATGCTGTGTAGGATCATCCTCAATTGTGCAGTATTCATTATCACACACTTTGTCATGCACTGCCTCTGCAGACGCATGTAACACACACAGATTACACCGATTTACAGATACCACAGACATACACTGCACTCACATCCATCAGAGTATTCCTCACCCTTACAAGGCAAAGCAGCTGAGTTGCACTAGTTTATACACTAGAAGATCATACTTTGTAAATGCTGAAAGATTTTAGTGGTGACATTATGACTTTGTTTTCGTTCAGTTTGTTCCTAAGAGGATGTAAGAAATAAAAATGTACTTGTGGGGGAAGGAATATAAATTAAACTGTTTTATAGATTTCAGCAATTGTTCAAAAGCTTGAGAACAATACAGGTGGAGGAAGAAGAGCAAACATCTTCAACTGACATCATTCAAGTTTGCCATTTACTTGTACAAGTATAACCAGAGAGCTGCTCTTCAACCAGGGAGCTGTCACTTCTCCTCTGAACTTGAGTGAAGATTTGTTCTTTTATACATTTGTATTTTTGTTTAATTTCTCTGAGTGCAGGCAAAGGATTCGTTTGAAATCGTTTTTTTTTCCCCCAGTGTGGAATGAGTTGCCCACCTCTAACTTGTAAAATACAATGTAGACTAGGCAGACTCCATAACATTTAAACAGTTTACAGAGGCAAGCAACAGAAAACAAGCAACTGGAGTGGAAGTATTTTGTACAGAGCAGCGTTTGAAAAGATGCTAGATATTATCTCCCTCAGTCCTCAAACACCACAGTAAATCAGCATATAAGTCAAACCTCATTTCTCCCTGGAACATCTTTTAAAACTGTCTTTCCTATAGATTTCTGGAGTTTCCCTTTAAGAAGAGAGTCTGGGATGAACGCATTACAAATATAAGATTATCTCCTCTTGATAACTTATTTTGCTAGTGCATAAATCATATGAAATGTGATTCTGAATTGCATGAATGCATGAAAATTAACCATGGGAAAACACACTGCAATCCAGAGGTGAAATCTACATTGGCAACATGTTCTTTTTTAGGCAGTTTGATGCTACAGATAAACAAACCCTCATAGTTTTATGCAAGGTATGTAAAGACAAATATTATCATCAACAAGCAGAAAGGCTAAACCTGGGGTGGACAAAGCCAGGTCTGTGCAGCTCAGTTCCATCCATGCTGAGCTCATGTCCCATCCCCACTCATGCTCAGCAGCCTGTCAGATCCTGCCCGAGATGAGCTGTGGGGTACAGGATGTTTCTGCTCCAGTTGTTTGTCAACACCAAACAGCTGGAGGTGGCTGATCCCACACAGCTCTGGAGCACATGGTGCAGGTCTCTAACCTGCTGTGAGCAAAATAACCAGACCACACCAACTCCTGGACACTGGAAGCACAACAGCAGGCACAGCACAGTTAGGAAGTGGCTTTGTCTTAAAGCAGTGCGGCCAGGAATGTGAATCTTGGCCCTCCAGGAGTGTGCATTCACGAGCCCTGGTAAAGCAGCTTCCTAGAATTTCTATTAATAGGAAATTAGAAAAAACTAAATTCACCAAAAGAGAGCAAAATATCTGATATTTTGATTATGGACAAGTAAATAGCTTCAAAATGGCCCTGTGCCTATAAAGACAATTACCGGAACCACATCTTTTCCAGCCTGGATTGAAGCATGCCTGATATTCACATACAAAGATCATTGTTGTAATGGTAATTTCTTTGCCACTCCAGGAGCCTAATAGTCTGAGTAGCAGACTCAGCTATGATTAAATCATTCAATTCACCTCTTTGTATCTTTTACCTGGCATGACATTGTTATTTACCTGAACAGTGCCTATAAACCCCCACAATTCAAATATTATACAAGGTAACAGACTATTGCGGATCTGAGACAAGACCACTAGTAAAGCACTCCTCCCTAAGTAAATAATGCTGTGAGCTTTTCAGTACTTTGCCTTAGGTGCTCAGCTTTGTTCAAAAATAATCATGAGAAGAGGCAGAAAAGATATTTGAAAAAGTGGTTAGGTGGAGGCTTACATTAAGATGGATTTTCATTCAGTAGCAGCAGGTGGAAGAGGCACGTTCTAGAAAGTAAGATATTTTTTCCTTCCTCCTTTTTGTAAGAGAAGAAAAAAGTTTCAATCCAAAGTAATTTTTATCAAAATTCCATAAAAATGAAATAAAATTATTTATGTTCTTTGTGATCTCTTTTGGTTCTTGGTCCGACATTAAACTGTACTGTGCTTATATCCAAATGACTTTGTAGATAGAGGGCTTCAACTGCCCAAGAAATAAGAATTAGAATTTGCACAAAGTTGTATTGAATTATTACACTCCTTCACATTTTGGAGTGCTCCAAAATCAACAACAACGTTTTGGGCTTTGTTCCAAGTACTTCCTGCAAACAGAATTATTAAACTATTCACAGCTTGAGAATGCAGCAGGCATTGGTTGGTTAGAGCCTGGTGTTGGTAATGCCAAGGTTGTGGGTTTGATCCCTGTATGGGACACTCACGTTAAGAGTCCCTTCCAACTCAGAATATTCTATGATTCTGTGATTCTGACTCACTAACTGAAGCACATGGAAGCTATGTGAGATATCTAAATGGCCTACTCATGGATAACACAGTTGTACTCTCATTGTCCCCAGAATCATATGATCAAGCCCAGAGCAAGCTGAAAATCAACAAAAGATAAATCTAATTCTCAATCAATTGCACTGACAGTGCACCATAGACCACAGGACAACAGGAAGACAACATGTTTAGCAAATACAAATTACACAGACAAGTTGTTGGATATCCCACAAGGCACACACAGGCATTGGCAACATGACCACCTGTATGGAATTTGTCCTAGCAGTTCTTGAATGACTCCCTTATAGGTGGGCAATGTGCCAACAATATGCAATTGTGATGGCAAAGCAAATGGAGGTCCATCTAAAAAGTGAAATTCCCTGTCTGCTTCTGCTGCTGAATCTCATAACTAAGTGGGATGTATGCTTAGTTTTCGTATGCAAAGAAAAACCTTCATCCTAGCCTGAATGCATGGAGAACTTTTCAAAGTACAGAATTTCAAACAAGATTAAACCCCAGTAAATCCTCTTTTGCTGTGCAGACTGTCCTTTCACTCAACACAGGTTTGAAATACGGGGAAACTGATTTCCCAGAGTGCCATCCTTCATTGGCTCAAATTCTCACAGAAGTTTGTTTTCTCAGCCAGCCCTGCATATTCCTCCCTCTAACGAGTGCAACTGTACTACAGAACAGCCAACAGAATGACTGCCTTGTCACAGGATCCAGGCTCCTACCAACAAGAAATAGAAAAGAGACAGATATTGTTCAACCCCGTCTCCCAAAATAGTGCAAAATTCCTGTCAACAAATTGACTTAATGTTCCTGAGGGTTCTGCAATTCTTGTTCGTCATATTTTACAAAATGTTCTTTTCAATGAAGTTTGAGTAGATCTTCAAAATTTAAATGAACTGGTCTAGAACAGGCAAGCGATCAACTGTGAAGGCAAAAGAAAACAACCAGTTTTCATTACAGAATTTATATATAATATAGAAACAGTATCCTAAATTTAAACTATATGGCACCCACTAATGAGCATGAGCCTCAACTGAAGTAACAATATCTTTCTGAAAGAAAAAAAGTACTGATGGCCTTTTTCTAAATTCTAGCAAGAGACAGAAATTATTCAGAAGAAAAACAGTACAAGTATTGTAAATATTGCAAGTATTTCTTTGGTATGAAGCAGGCATTGTTTTATAGCTTTCCTGTGAGAATGTCTGAAACCCATTTTCTTTTCCTGCAAAGAGAAGTACAAATATTCTGGAAGTGTATAACTATAACGCTCTAAAATATGTATTAGGTACAGAGATAAACTCTCCTAAGAAAACAGTAAGAAAAAATCTATTCATGAAACTGTATATCATTACCCTTTGGGTTTCTTCTGGAATAAAAATTAGTATTACAGCAATTAAAAGGATGAAACCCAGCAATTAATCAATTAATTTGTAAGGGCAAAGGAATAAAATCCTAGATGTATTCCCATGGGATTTGCTGAGCCATTTTGCACCTTCTGAGTCATCTGCCAAGAAAAGGTCACTTGAACTAATCCATGCTTACACCTTGGCATCTCCATTGAAATATGTCATCTCTCCACTGTAGAGGTATTACTCGCTGCCTGTGACACTAAGTCTCAGAAACAGGCCAGACTTGATCTCAGTGGAGGTGTGACTGATGTGCATTTCACAAGCCAATGAAACCTATACACTGGGTGTCTCAGGAGACTAACAGTTCAACTTCCTTTGGAGTATTTTCCTCTGCTGTCTACCTTTCAAAGCCTTCCTCCTCCTGACACGGTAACTGCAGTGTGGGAAAAGAATCATCAATCAAAATTCAACATCAAACAATTAACTTTGTGGGACAAAACTCAAAGGAAAGCTAAATGTATTTGCTTATGTTCATTTTCCTGAAAATTGGGGCTTAAACGTTCACTACTAGTTGAGAATTCATCTTCTCTGTGAAACCACAGCTTTCCTGGTCTCCCAGGCTTTCCCCGCACAAAGCCATCTCTTCATAAACTGGGAATCCTGAAATCTCACAGCGAATGCCTGGCAGCAAACAAACAAATGAAACAACACATCACAGAATAAAAGCAGCCATAAAAAAACCCTCATGTATAAAAATTAGTTGTCAGATAGCTGACAACTCCATTCTGTCTTCCTGTAACTTGTAATATGCAGGAAACAACCTCTTCACATTTATCATTATTTACCAATACTACACTCTCAGGTCTCAAAGCTTGGACCAGCTACAATTGCCACCCACTACATATTCATGGAATCCATCTCCTTCTCATGCCATCTGTTCTTTGTCCTGGATTAATCATGATATATAGGGCAATATGGTTGCTACCTGCTCTGAGCACTGCTCCCAGTATCTTAGCACAGGTTTCAGCAGAATCCCAACTGTGAGGCTGTGTGTATCACCTCCAAATGCTTGGTGTGAAACCACTGGAGCACAGAGGCAAGTTTTAGGACTAGCATTACTTCTGATGCTGTTACCATTTCTTGTTCAATGGTGGAGGATGTTTTCTCTCTTATTTCTTATCACTACCATGCTCCAAAGCTACATTTATTGCAAACAAATCTAGTTGGTAGTGGCCTCTGATGGATAACACACTATCATGTTTTAAATTCGGACTTCGAAGGGATTCTAAGATTTACCTCTGAAAATTAGGCTTTGATTGGTCTGTTTGGGAGTAAGTAAGTGTTATCAGTGATAATATATGCATTTTAGATTCTTCAAGAAACCTGACAGGTGCTAGACATAGAAATTGTAATTTTCCTCTGTGAGTCTGGCTCCATTACACACATGTTCAGATCCCATTTTTCAAGCAAAAGCCCTGCTTAAAAAATAGTTTTACAGGTTTTAAGAAGCCTGTAGTCATTTATTCAGAATTTTTCCTTTTTATTTCAGTCAGATATTAATAGAACAGCAAAGAAAAATCTTCCTGTGGTTCAAAGAACTAATTTTTCTCTATATCTGTCTTTGCTTACATGTGAGGGGAGAAAGGCTCTGATAATCTACAGTACAAGCAAGAAATGTGACAAAGGAAAACTTATCTTTTAAAATGCTCTCCCATTTTACTTCAGGTGAAACAGGCAGTTAATATGCTAGAGGCTGCTTTCTGTGTAGCCTGGAACAGCAAAGAGACACAGCATGCTAAATACCACATATAGAGCCTGAATCATAACACAGCAGCTTAGTTACTATTGGAAAATCTGTGACAACATGAGACAGACGGACAGGAATAGGAGTTTAACCAGGTTTGAAGTTAAAAATTAAATATCAGTGAGACTATTTCTTACTATTCCAAATATTAAGAATGCCAAATAATTTCACAGAATCACAGAATTTGAAAAACTAGAGTGAGGGTAATATGCAGCAAAGCACACAAGACTTTACCCTTGCAAACAAAGTTGGTGAGCATTTTTGCTCACAGGAAAAGCATCTTAGTTTGAATTTGTATGATAAGTAAATATTCCCACTTCTCTGCTGGTTTGGATGAGAGGTTAATAGAGGTGAAACATTCAACCAACATCTCTAACATACACATTTTTCTGTGCAGGAAATCATTATTTTTCCTGCTTCATGATTTTATCAGCCAGGATGTAAGATTTGCAAAATGGAAAAAGGTTTACAAACGTAAAAATTCCTTTTAGAGCAAAATAGAATTGCATATTTATGTTTCTGGTCAGAAAGTAAGCTAGGACAGTAATTTCATTGAATAAACAGAGACCAAGTCATCACCTCTTTCTTTGCTGAGATCAAAGCTGAGATTTGCAGATTTCATCCACTGAGGCTTGGATCTTCAGACCCATCAAGGCTCATAAGATTCAATCCAAGCAGTAGTAACATTTAAGTGGATTCTATTTTTGTTCAGCTTGAATTAACTGTCTGAAAGATTCATTACTTACATTGTTCAAGGCCTTGAACAAATCTGAATTAACTTTAGTGGTTCATTTTCATAGGACAGAGCTAGTTTGTATACAACTACAAGCTGAATTTTACCAGTGACCTAGGTGGATTTGATATGCACAAGACATAGAAAACTCAAGGTACTCGAGCATGTTAGAACCTGATTTCCTTAATTCACATTAATACCAGGTGTATGGATTATTGTAGTTTAAAAAATCTTTGATGTTAATAGTGTGAGTGATAAAATATGGGTCTAATCAAAATGACTCAGTATTGCACATTAAACCCTGCAGTACCCAATTACTCATTGCTGTTTCTGGTGAGAAATGTGATATTCAAGGGTATAACCTAACCTGCAGCCATAAATAACACATATATTAAAAAGAACAGGTTGATGGCAGGGCTACTAAATGGTGCTCTTTAACTTTGTGATCCTAGCTTTGAATCCAGTGGCAGCAGTAGCAATACAGCAGTTACACGGTACGATCAGGTCCACGGACTGAACAAAATCACAAAGCAGTTGTGCTTGTCAGAATGCAACATTAATAAGCTTGGGCTTGTTATGGAGATGATATTTCTTTAAAAAAAAGACTCACGTGTTTTGAGCTTGTCATTTTGATTTATCTAGGAGTCTCTTCTTGATTTGCCTTGAAAAACCTAACAAGGGACAGCAAGAGACTTTTTTGGGATGTCTCGTCACAGGAAAAGGCTTAATCTTACTGTCCACCCAGTTTGCTAAATAATAAGCCTGTCATTGCTTGTATTAATTCAATCAGGCCAAAGCTGAAATTCATTTTGAAGCTCGTATTTCAGCATTTTTTGTCTTGAACCAATTGAGCTTGTTGTATACGAACACAAAGCTGTCTGTCATAGACAGGGAAAACAATTTTTTAAAAAAGAAGATAAAAACCCTGTCAAATACTTTGGGCTAGGATTTTTTTCCCCTTTCAGTTCAAACAAGTGTCTGTTTTGTGCTGCAGAGATTGGTACAACACTTCATCCATTTCAAACGAAAGACTGCTTTATGAACTCATGGAAAACGGTTATTTTATACAGCAACTTGCAGATATGATCCTCTGACAAGCAGCGCTCATTAAAAGAGCATCAGCTGGCTCAAGCAGTAGTCTTGGTCGTTATTGAAGTAAGTCAGAGCCTTGGGGATTTTAACACCATTTGTTCAACAAACAGTCTCATTCTGCCCAGCTGAAAAAAAAAAATTCCAATTTAAAAATAAATCTTTTGTAATGGGCTCAAGGAAATGTATGGTACTGGAGGATTGAGAAGTTATCTATTATACAGGCATTCTGTTCACATCCAGGATGATTCTGCCTTGATAAACGAACAGTGACACTATTGGCAAACCTGGGATTTGAAGTAATGGTTCATTAATGCAACTGCACACTAAGTAATGTACTTGGGTGTCAGCATTCTGC
This sequence comes from Cnemophilus loriae, assembly GCA_013397755.1. Classification (NCBI taxonomy): domain Eukaryota; kingdom Metazoa; phylum Chordata; class Aves; order Passeriformes; family Corvidae; genus Cnemophilus; species Cnemophilus loriae. Next base: position 199,198 of record VZTF01006534.1, on the reverse strand, counting down.
TGGGTTTTCTTCCTCATTGTAATGCTCTTTTTCCTTCTGGATATGCTTAAAAAATATCCTGGCACTTCTGTCAATATATTAGTTTGAAAAATGTCACCATGGGCCTGTAACCGTGGTGTGTATATGTAACTGTGCATTGACACACGCATTGGCTTGATGCATTCTGGTGATGCGAGTTCAGTCTCCTGTAGAGATCCAAATTATGATACGATTGCACTGAGCTTACAGACTTCTCTCATGCTGGGATGGAGATGGTGTGAGGAGCTAAATTCGCAAAATAGAGCAACGTGCTGGTACTGCATGGTTTGAATAGCTCTTTCAGCTGCACACAGTGAACATCTTGCTTTTCCTTAGAGGAGTTTGCAGATTAGATATGGCTGAGGTGGGGATGTGGGGTATTCAGTTCTTCCCCCTCACTAACACAATCCTTCTCCTTCTGAATGGAGCTTCCACCCTTCCTTCCTTCCCTCTTACTTTTTTCAAATCGTATTCAACAGCTCCCACACTTACCTGTCAGGGATCAAATGTTTAATGCAATGGTTTGTACAGTCCATGGCTCTGGTCCAAAAGGGCGAGTGCTCAAAGGCCCTGGCAAAAATATTTTGATGGATCATTTAAAATTCAGGATCTATTTCAAAAAAGACCCAATCAGAACGGGTACTGTTGGTACAGCGTGGTGTTAGAGTGCAAATAGAGTATGGCAGGCTTCAATATCAAGGGGAACGACATACAAAAGGGACAGACTTAATAATTCCTTCCATCTGCCACCTATAGATGACAGAAGGTTGATCAAGCCATCTTTGAGTGATCAGAGGGGAAAAGCACATTTTCAGCACAATTATGTAGCACCAATTTTAACTATTATCATATTTGTCAGCAAGAATTGCTTGCTAGTCATTGGATGGCTTATGCAAATTTATTGTGTGAAGAACTCAGAAAAGGTGTGTGTAATTGTTTTAAACATGTTTCATTAGTTTTTAATTTGTAGGTGTGGAATAAAGCGGCCTCATGCTTCCTGCCCCAGGAAATCCTTGGAAATTAGATATTTCAACTCAGTGGGATTCACATTGCAATGTATTTTAAATTACGAGAACCGAGTCTTTTGCTTGCCTCAGTCCATCTGTGTTATAGTCTTGGATTTACTCCTATACACAGAATGTATAGATTGCTTCTTATCTACATAGCTTAGTGCAGCTTACACAGAAAAATCAGGGAGGAAATCTCAAAGGCAATTATGTTGGAGTTAAACAGCTGCAAGGAATCGCCAAATGCATTCTGGCCAGACCCAGCGGGAACGTTTGAAATAGTCTGAGTTTATGTGAAAACTCACCTCACATGGACTTTCTGAAGGAAGACATAACTCTCAGGTCAGGACTCTGTGAAATTTTACAGAATTGCTCAGTCCTATAAAGACATTACTGACAGTCAGCAGAGCTCTCCCTTGCTAGTGGCTACTGATTGTAATCCCTTTTCCCCCTGCCCCCACAGGTAGTGAATGAGAACAAATATCCACTGCAGTTAAAGGGATCATCCTAAATCCTTCAGAGGAAGCTATCCTACTCCATTAACCCACTGGGGACTGGCTGTAACAGAGGCCAGAGCGTGGTTTAGTTCCAAACCTACCTCAATTGCCACACAGTTTCTTAGGATGTCTGTACCAGCGTATCTGTGTACACAGACTGCACTGAGCCAACAACAATGACCTACTGTTCAAGTTGGAAAGCATATCAAGGAGCAGGCCTGACTAATTCCACCGCCAGGCTAAGATCATGCTGCATATTTGACATCTCTTTCCAGCTTGCCCAGGGGAATCTCCATTCTTATAATTTTGGCTTTTGATGTGCAGCACCTAAGGAACAAAAATACTTAGCGAGTTGCAAACATTAAGGGTGCACTTGAAAACTTCTTGTTCCAAGCTCATATATCTGATATTGAAGGTGCCCGTTGGCACATTCCAAGCAAGAGCAATTTTAAAAACTGAACTAAACATACTATTATTGATCTGATTTTGTCTGCTGTGCAAGGTGCAGCCCTTTCTCCAAGGTACCTATGCAGTTCCACGGCTGACAGCCACTCAGAGCACAAGTTGATTGATTTCCTATTTGTATCCAACAGCACTTTAGTGGCATTAAATATTATTTAATGGCACTGATTAAATTTTAATGAAATTATAAAAAATCTCGCAACCAAAAATAACAACAACCACGTCTGCCTTCACTGTAGCACTGTTCCAGCTCTGAAACAAGCACACTGTCTGGTTGCATTGGAGGGTCACATCTTGATTAAGCAGAGTGTCAAGAGTATTGATAGCATCTTTTCAGTATTCTGGGGAGCAGCCATCAACAAAACCCTAACAGAGTACAATGGCTTCTACTCTCTCTTTATTAATCATGAAAATATATTTACCATTGGAGCAGAAGTGGACGCATCGGTCCTCTTTGCCCACATTCACATTGCAATCCCCTTTCATTTCACAGGAACTGATGTTTAAAATGGAAGTCAGTTCACATGAATCTTCCTGTTGCAAACAATTATTGTTAGTAGAAATCTTCAAGAAAAATCAAAACAAGGCTCACAGGCAAATAAAAATGACAAGTTCAAAACAAAAGCGCATTAAAGATACAGAAAGAAAAAAATCTTTTTCCCTTACCAACATCAACCTAATAAAAAAGAAGATTCTGCCAAGCACAGTCCTGTTACATACAGAGACGCCAGAGTCCACATTCCTGATTGTTTTGTATGAGTGGTGTCAGGAAACTGCCCTTTCAATAGTACTAAATGGGAAACATATCAAATGTATTTACTTTAAAAATCAAATGCAGGTGAGCAGGACACTAATTCAATTTCTTCTTTTATGGTAAAATTTCTCTCTCCTTTCTGGGCTGCAGCTGTCTGTTTGCAGATTGTTTGACTTGTCCAGAGAATGCAGAACGTGGACAGAATCTCAAATTGTCAGGGCAGAGCAGAGGGGAGACATTTTCTCCTATAGGTCAGCAGTATGTAGTGTGGGACAGATAGGCAAGTTTGCCTGTTCACAAAAACCACACAAATAAAAATATTTCCCATGGCAATATGGAGAAAATCTTTCTGGACAGAATTCACAGCAGCCGCTCACTGCCTGATCTCTGAGTTACTTGTTTTACCAAGCCCAAGAGGTGCAAACAGTCTCCTGGGATATGTCAAACTGCCCATCTCCTGCTAGGGCACGCAGCTCCTTTCGGGAGATAGTCAGCATCTCATGTGATTTGGCCCTTTTACACACAGAGGCAAAAGAAGAGAAAGGAGAAAACTAAAATACCTGTATGGCTCATGTCCATGAAACCGAGAAGGCTCCTGAACACACACAGCAGAGGGGAGCAGTGAGGTGGGGCTCCTGCCCAGACAGGGAAAAATGTCCTATTTCCTATGTCCATCCTATGGCAAATATTTGCAAAGAGCAAGCAAGCACACTTAATTGGCTACTCTTTTTGCAAGCACAAGCCACAGAGGATGTTTATCTTCAAATCTGATTTCATACCTTAGCTGTCACTGTGGAAATTAAACATTCTGCAAGTCACTTTCGCTGTCAAATATGGAGACAGTTGGCAAATGAGGCCATAAAGCTAGAGATTAATTACTGGTTGCATGAATTGTTGCTGTTTTCCTCTGTCAATTACGTCACGGTTAATCATGGAGTGAACTCCTGAGAGTTTTGTATCACTCCTCCCTGCATTTTTAACAAATAAAAAGTAAACAAATGTAACCAGAGGTCAGGCTAAACTGTCTCTAGTCACTGGCAGGATAAAGTTCTGAGAATTGCAGCATCTCTCTCCCTCAAGATTAATTTAAAAGTTTTAATTTCACATGATAATTTAAAACTAGCAGATCAAGACATCATGATTTATTTGATGAATTTAAACAATACTTAGGCACACATTTACTCCTGGTAAAGGATTTTCTGGTTACTATATTTAGTAATTTCTTTCTCTTTTGGGTTCAGAGTTGCTTACATTAGGCTACATAAGATTTGTCATAAATGGTTGGGAGCAAAGAGTTAAATAAAAGAGAAGAATGGAAGGAATGTACATAGTGTAGGTGAGTCTCCTTAGTCATAATTACTGAGCTAAGTATTTCTCCCTGTGAGGCCACTCTGGACTGGGTTTTCACCAGAAGGCCTAGCTATAATAGATGAAAGCTAAATTTCATAGAAAGGTAGAAATATGATTTACTATTAAAGAAGGCAATATACCTGCCTATGTTGCGCAGCCAGCAGCATATCAGTACTCCTCTAGTACTTTAGAAAAGACAAGCATCCCAGTTGCCTCTACGGGTTGTTTTTTTAGAAAATGTGTTATTACTGTTGAATTCATTAAATAAGCCTAGATATCAGCACTAGCCCATATTCACACAGAACTTCCCACAGGAGACAAGTTGAAAAGAAGATTGTAAAGATGTCATTAAGGTATGTGGATAGGTGAGGGAATGAAATCTTCTTAAATACTAATGTAGGACACTCTAGAAGCACAGTTTGAGTTGTTTTCCTTGGATTACACATAGTCAAATCCACTCACCATATGAGTTAAGGAGTCAAATTCACTCACCATATGAGTTAAGGAGTCTTCTTCCATCAACTTTGACGTGTAGGACTAAAACCACCATAAGCGGGTACAGGACATTACTCACACCTGCATCAGTTCATTCCTCCCTACAGATAGTTATGGCCACACTGTAATTAGCACCATGTCTGTGAGTATTCATAAAAGGACTCTGCAAGAACAAGAATTATTCTCACTTCTACCTTACAGGACCATAAATACCCTTACCAGTTTTCTTCCTTTCGACACTAAGGAATAGGAAGTTAAAAACCCTGCTCTAGATCAAATTACAACTCTTGCTGACAGAAACAAAAAAAGACCTCAATAGTTTTTATTTCAAATACAGGAAAGAAGCTGTATGGACTACACTTCACAAAAATTATTAAGACCGAACATTAACTAAGGAAAAAATACATGAACAATTACATCTAATTAGTTGACCAAAATTGTCTTTGAATGGGGAAGTTGGTTGTAATTTGTACTTGGCACTGCTCAGTGATACAGCACGGGTAGAAGAGAAAAGTCTTAACACAGTTCTGTGTCAGAACAAGCCATTTGTATAATTTGAATCATTTGAATTGACTAAGATAACAGCATCTCAGTCTTAGACTGGAAGATTGGCAATGTGTGAGATAAACAAGACCTGCTGCTCAGATAAAGGAATAAAAACTAGCAATTACCGAGGGGTTACCACTTGAGTTTGCTAGACATAAAACTGATTAAGGACATCACCATTTATCTTTTCTTGCATCATAGAGGCTGTCTGGTGTGAGATATTTGTTGTTTCTTGCCTACTGATCCAGGAATATTGTATTTCCAAACAGTTGTGGAAATGGAGGCCAGCAAATATATTTGCCTTCACCTGGAAGGTGAATGTACTTGAATACGTAAAATATCTCAGGATATAACAGTGGTTACACCAATTCTGCTGGGCAAAGAAAGAAGTTAAAGAGGAGACTTTCTTTGTGTAAAGGTACAGAAGAAAGAGGCTCAAAAAGTAACACAACACCAGTGACATTTAGGCACAGACTCACCATAGTACACAAGCCTCATGTGCTTTGCTACCTAAGTTTCATTTCAGCTCCTTACCACAAGCTCCACTGCTCTGTCTGGGACTGGCATCTGTTTTCACTGAATGGAATTGTGGCCTGATGTGAACCTCCTTTTCATACCTACCTTCTTTATGTAATTACAATTAGATCTAAACCTTCCTACAGGTTCTTATTTGTTGCAGAAATTCAAACCTTAGCATAGATATTCAAAATTTTATACACAATCTTTTGTTAAAATCTGTAATTCCTGCCTCCATTGAGATGGATAACATCAATTTATAGATACATATATCTTAAAGAATATAATTAATTTAATTCTTCACTAGAGTTACTAATAACTAAATAAATAATGGATAATAATATGTTTGTCAGAATAAAGAGGCTGTGAGGGATATCATGACATCCAGCCACTCCTGTGAACTGCATTTCTCCAATCTGGTGTGCCAGAAACTACGTGTCATTCAAGCTACAGCCAAATGAAGATCGGAGTATTCCCGTGCATGCTGTTATGACTGTAAAAATAATTAGTTACTTATTAACCCACAAAGGATTATCTTGAACCAATAAGATTCTGCTAGTTGGACTGGAGCCACTTGATCACCTACTACTTCTGTTTACAGGGAATTGGGGATTACTGCTACTCACTCCATTGTCGTTACGAGAAAATTACCTTTTCTAATCAAGCTGTTATCATTACGTGGTTTTACCTTTTCTATTTACTGATGGTATGAATTACTACAATGTTGATATATATTTATTTTTTTTAGGTCTTATTTTAATAATTGGTCACCTTTCGGGTTCGGCCATAGGGCTGTTAAAATTAACTGCAATACGAGAATAGATGTCAAGAAACATCCTGACAAGACCAAAACAAAAACACAGTAATATCAGGTAAGAAGGCTGAATTATTGTAATGGTAAATTAATATCATATACAATCTGAAAGCAATACTTGGCTGGTTACATTCCTGACAGGCTTATGCTTGACAAATCTTCAGTCCATGGTGGAGAGCAGTACACCGATTATTTCCAATTCATGTCAAATTCTGGACTAGATCCATGCAAATATTTGAAAACTGTGTCTGCAATAAGCTGATTGGTTCAGCATCTAATTTTTATATAAGGAAAAAAACCAGTGAAAAAAAGAAAAAGCCAAACAACATAGAAGTGAGAATTTTATGGGACTGCAAGCTTACTCAGCCATCACAGGATGCCTGAAAGGCCAAGCACTTAGCTTTCCTTGGTACAGATTAATTAGCTAGCTGTGACTCCCAGATCTCTATTTTTAAATAACGACTTGCATAAATCTCTGAAGACAAGAATTTAACACTGCTACATTACACACAACCATGGCTGCAAGATATTACTATCACTGGAAATTCAAGTTTGCAGGAAACTGATGTAATGTTTTTCCATGAACAGTAAGAAAATTAACCCTGACACCTATATAATTCCACTTGGGCTCACCTCGATTTCCGATAAAACACTGTAACAAATTGCATCCTCATACTTCTTATACAACCACAGAGTTGGTAACATTAAAAAATCTGGCAATGTTCCTGCGTTTTAGCTAGAATTAATACTTGTGAAAAGGGAAATGTTTGGGAAATGTTGTAGTAAGCACTGCCTGGTGCATTTGTTCGAAGGCTACATTACAAACATTCATACATGGATACTTATACCTCCAATGAAGGTAAGCAGAACTATTTTGCCATTTTTCGGATTGTTTTTGTATGTTTGCGCTTATTACCATTGGGCTCACAACTCTCTCTCATTCTGAGCAGAAGAAGGTTTAACCACCTGCAGGTTTCAGATAAGAGTTGTTCCCTTTTCCAACTCAGGTTTTGAATTCCCTCAATTCATGTAAAATTTCTGTCTGCAGTCATGGTAAAGACAAAGAGCAGGATGAAAGGAATAGCTGCCTGCAGAGCGATCCTCGATAACTGCATACCCCAGGATACTGTCATTCGCTGGCAGGATTCAGGTGTCATTCATAAATGCGATTTTTAACAGAATGATAGGCAATAGAATTGCCATAATATTACAGTGAGAAGAGAGAGGAGACGTGAAACACTCCAAAGTTGATCTACGTTGCAATATTAAGTGAATTACCAACATTCTGCAGTAGGTTTATCTCAAGGAATACAAAAATAACTCAGCTTTGAAACATCCCAGTAGTTATTTAATAGGCGCAAAAGATCAACAGATAATTACAGTGTATTTTGTTAATTACAGTGGATATGATTTATGATATATTTTAATTACCACAGAGAACCTAGCATGAAGGATGAGCACTTAAAAGTCAAGATAAATATATTAATACATCGCCTATAAAAATAAACCTGTTAGGTAACATGTACTTCACTGATCTTTGCAAGAAATGGCCAGCATATGTAAGAACAGCCCTTTTCTGCTTGTTACGTAAAGGGCCAGTGAGCTACAGAACCATCTCTCACTATTTGCCAGGTTCAGTAGGACAAGTTTTGTTCCCCATCATAAGCATATAACTTTAAGAAGTCCAAAGGAAAGAAAACATCCAGTGCTTCACTTTGAATAGGTGACATCAAATGCTATTTTCTTAGCATTATTTCAGCCTTATGCTAATGAATTCCAGCACTGTTGTAGGTGAGTCTCTCCTCAATTATGCAAACTTTGGTCTTCAGTATAGAGGTCATTATGTGACACACAAAATTTGTATAGTAATGAAGTTATTCACATTCTGTTACAGTGCATAAGAATTGAAAACCAAAAGTGAAATTAGCTTTCTTCCTCATCTTTTTTGTCTTCACAGATTTAGGCTAATAACACAGTGGTATGGTATGACTGGGATACGAATATTTTAGAACACAGCATTGAACCAATATCACAAAGCAAACACCATAGTGGGGAGCATTGCATTAACACCCCGCTCCTGAGCCCTGGGAAATGAATTTCATATGTAATACAGTGTGATGTTTACCAATTCATTACAATGACCCGGCTTGCTGCTTCCCCTGAAAACTGCAAAAATGGAAATGTCACACATATTTGCATTCAGGAGGTTACTGTGTATCACTGCACACTTCTTATTCTGTCTAAACCCAAGTCTGCTTTTTGCTGTCAGTCCAATGGCTCGGCTGTGACCCCTTGGAACTGCCTTTGAGGGCACCAGTGGACCCTGGGCACTGGTAGCTTGTGGCATGGAAGAGATGAGGCACTTTGTTTCCTAAAGAGAGAAACTACAGTCAGGACAACCCATATCTCACAGGATCTTCTGGATATTTTTGGAATAGGCTGGAAGTGTGACTACAAGCAAGGGGATGTGGCGGAGGATAGGTGGTGTGAGAAGCTGGAACTAGCTGGTGCATTGGATTTGAATCGATGAGCATGGGATTTCAGACTGGGAAGCTGCCTTAGCTCAAGGTGGTGCAGAGTACATCTTCAAGGATGTATTAGGTACATACACGGATAAGGACATCCACATGCAGCTATCCCAGCTTAAACTTCCTCTGTTTCAGCTCTCTGTGTTGTTGGATCTTTTTATACTAAAAAATAACTTTATAAAATCTGTGTATAACATATGGTCCCAGTGTCTTTAAAACACATTTTATGCTAGTTACAGGAGTGGCTAGATTAAGACAGAAAAAAGGGTTTCCTTAAATGTTCATTAGGAATCTGATGAAATCTACAAAGCCAAGCAAAGCAAATTACTTCAGAGTGACATTCCAGTCTTGACAAGGCAAACTGCCCAGCACCCTAACTTCATGGAATATAAAGAGTGATGTAGAACAATTAGTTCCCAGCAGAAAGAGAAGAGCTATGGTCAGGCCAGCTCATATTCCACAAGGTGTCTTTCTGGCAGTGATGAGGATGTGCTGGAACAAAAAAAAGAGGGCCAGAATGTGGTTTCCATTTTATGGCAATTCTTGATGGTCCATGACTCAATCTCACTGAAAACTAATAAATATAAATTCCAAAGCAGAACTCTACAAGCTGTGTCACTGGCCATTTTTTAATCCTTAAGTTTCAGTTTAAAAATGAGGTTTGAATTTTGATTTATTATTTTTTCAGTAAAACAGCATTAATCTCTGTTATGTACTATTTTGAGTTTAATGCAAATATGACCTATAAGAATCACGCTATATTCAGAAAACTGACATGGCTGATTAATACTCAGTGTTCTTCTGCTTTTCTGAATTAAGGATACACCTGTGTAGAACAAAGCAGTGCAATACAAAATATATTTAACTTTAGCTAGAGGAGTGAAGTGCAAACAAGTTCCATGTCTCCTGTCTACACAGTAATAAAACAATTCAAGAAATGTCTATCCAAATGGCCTGACCTTCTAAAATAATCTCTACCCAGCAGCTACCAGTGAAGTTGCTGTACCTCAGAATTAATTTAAACTAAAGATATTTATTAAGTGGAAGATCTTCACAAGGAAAGCATGCAGTCATGGGAACAGAAATGCCAGGTGCACCTTTGGAAATCTCATCACTGTCAAACTCTGGAGTGAACATCTAACTTTTGGTACCAAAGTGTGTAAATCTTAGTTTTATTTTCACCATGTTTTACACACAATGGCTGACAAATAAAAAGTAACTATGAATTTGTAGTGACACTTACTAACTCTTCTGGGCTATGCTAAAGTCAGAAGTCTTACCCCAGCATTTATTCTCTTCCTAGTTCTCCATCTTTTCCTCTTGCAGCAGATCTGTGGCCTTGCCAGTATGTGCAAAAAACAGCATAACATAATCCTATTATGAAAAGTGCTCTTTAAAAATTGGTTCTTCCAAAACAGTATCTTTTGTGACTTTCTGGGAGGCACAAGTGGAAGGATCCCATCATGTCTTAATGCACCTTCCAGAATTTCTCAGCTTTTGGGAGATAATAGCTGTTCTCTGATTCCTTTGTGTGAAACGCCAACATATTTATATTGAGATCCAGGGTCTGTGGTTGAAGCATTATTACAAAAGCAGCAAAGTAGGCAACAAGTTCTAAATGCAATTTTCTGTGAGACAGAAGTACATTCTGTTCCACGTTTATATTCAATGATCTTTACATGCTGAATGCAATACCATTATCACATCTATTTGAAATCTTTTTCTGCTATGGCACAAAAGAAATCATTCTTAATCACACAGTCTGGCAAGTCATTAGGAGACCAAAGTTTCCATATGATCTGAAAGGGCTGCATCAGGAGAGATGGGGAGGTGAAAGACAGCTATTGCTCAGCTGCAGGACAAATCCTGTACTCTGCCCTGCAGACTGGCAGTGCCCAGCACTGGGCTGCTCTGCTTGCCAGGTCAGCTCAATACAGCTTCAGCCTGGAAGAATTACTCTGGATCCAGAAAAAGGAACTTCTTGTTAAGACTGTGGCGATTGTTTAGCATCTTGCTAGTGGTGTTGAATGTGCCACTAGTAAGCAAGTACTTGATGTGTGGAGCAACAGCGTGTGGATGAGGTTACAAAATCAGTTGTCTCCCTTAAATGTACTTTTTACCTTTACTTGGGCCAGGCAGGTAATCGGAGGACTCTTCCTGTTGTGTTTGCAAGAAAGCCTCAGCTGCCATTAAGAAATAATGTCCGAGATTGGCAAGCTTGTTTACCCAAATGCAGATGCAGCTGAAATTTAGAAATGAGAGAATTGTTGTAATTGCATTTAACGCTGAGGGTGGGTTGTCCAGGGAAGCCTCTGCCTGTGCTCCTTCTTCCAGGGAAGCATCAGTGAGATTCTCATTGCTCTCATCCCTGAGGGTTTTCGTGCAGGACTCTGAGAAGGGAAAAGGCCTCCGTTCAGCACAGGGAAGCAAACACAGCTTCACTGGGACAAGATCCTGGTATAATCATGCTGTGCTGTAAAAAGTAACTTGGATCAATGTGGCTTTCTGTACTGTCAGATACCAGCAGTACTGCAATGCACCATTTTCCTCCGGGTGATCCAGCACATGCCAGATGCTATTTCAGGACTACCAGTGGTAGAACTAAAGCTGATGGGCCATACTGGTATTGTGGAGGGAAGTGAAACACTGGGGACAGGGAAGTCCCACGAGTGACTTAAGAGCTTCTGGATGTAAATGATCCTTTCCCTGAATCCATGAGACTGGGACGTGCGAAACTCATCTATTCAGAAATTAAGGCACCTTTCTCATCACAGAACTGAGTTATATATTATCTGTTCAGTGACTTCTTGGCTGCCGTCCATCTAAGATACTTCCCATTCTCTTCCTGTAATCTAGAGCTAAAGTTTCAGTCCTAGGTTGTCCTTAATATCTTTAATTACAGTTTTTGGGTTTAGTAGCTCCTGAACCTAAAAAATTCTTAGCTCAAACTATGTTCCAAATTTTCCTAACCATTCACTTTGTCATTCAAATACATATAAACATATATATGTGTATGTAATCTGAAGCACTTCTGTAAATTACTGTGATGACATTTCCAGTATTCTTCATTACACTTAAAGAAACTTTAAGTTATTCCATAATATGAGAAGTGAAAGACTCTGGACATAAGACTCAAACATGAACCCTCTTTTTTCAAGATCGTGCTGTGGGGCAGTTTCACTATGTGATTATAAGACTGGAACCCTGAAACCTCTGAGATGAACTCCTTCCCACCAATTCTGAATTCTACCCCACTAGTGGCATTAACATGCAAAAAATCTGCTGGAACATGCAATTTTTATCACAACTATTAATGAAATGCAACATCATAAACAATAAAGCTTAATTAGTAACTAAAGTGTCTATGGCAATTAAATAAGAAGGAAGCGTTCTGGAACACAGCAGGATACTTGGAGTCATTTACATTGCAAATGGATTTCAAAGTTGCTATTGATGAAAGTTTGGGGGAAGTTTAGATTTTTAGAAAATGAGACATTGACTCTGTGACACTCAAATACGTACCTTGGCTTAACATGAACTTGGTAACTGGAACTGCAGGTGGAATTAATGGGAACAGTCAATCATATGAAGTGCAATGTAGAAGCATTTAAAAAAAGGGTTAAGAAAATCTTGTGCAGTCTAATGCAATGACATGACTCATTAGTATCAGGCCAAAATAGAACTTTAAATGAAAGAATACATGTTCAGTTATACAGTAAGGAAAAATTGCTAATGTATTTCATGCCTGATTATTTAAAACTGAACACAGCTGCTTACTACACTACACAGTCATAACTCGACCTGGAACACTGCAACTATTTAAGATACAGAGCAAAGGTCCTATTTCAGGACAGTTAGCGAATAACTTAAGTGGACAAGTGGTGGAACACTGTCCACTTGGTTCAACTCACAGTTCATTCCACCTGAATTATTCAACCTACAACAGCAAAGCTGGATAGTCGTCGGGAGAAGGCTGGGCAAGAAGAAAAATCAAGAGGAAAAGAGCCAGGTGGCTGAGATTTGAGGCCAAGATTTCTCCTCTGAGACAGGAAGGTAAAGCATGAGTGTTCTCTCTTTCTCAGAAAAAGTCAGTGAAAGCTACACAGGGAAAGAATTATCACGGGCTGGTTCACTAGGCAAGGGAGGTTTCAGTTTCGCACAGGCAGCTCTGAAAGCAAGCAAATCCTCCTGGGTTTGCAAAAGGACAGGTCACCTCCAAACCAGACGTGTCCTCAAGCACCTCACTACTGTCTGCACCAAGACTCGCCGTGTTCCCCCTGGGAATGTGCACTCAAGCATGCTGAAACATTGCTGGTCTTGGTACAGCGGCTGTGACTGTGCAAACTGCACCTGAGAGCCTCACAAAGGCCATCCAGCTTTTGAGCTGTCCATGAGGATATATTTAGGAAGAGGCAATTTGGGGTTCCTTATCTGCAGGGTTCAGGAATTTGAATTGTTCCCACTGACAGCAGCTATAATATGCCCAGTCAAAGACTCATTTTTATGATAGAAAGAATGGAAAAATAATGGCTTTAGATTCCTTCATTTTACAGGTTTCCATGAACTTGCAGTGCTTTAATTTTCAGACCTATCGGAATCTAAAAACACTGTCTGCCATCTCAAATTGGCCTTCAGGACCCCTTCAAGGTTTTTTTCTCTCTCGTTTTCTCATATCTCCTCCACTATCCCATGCACAGCATATCAATCTTAGCAAAATTTAAACAACAAAATTCTGGGCTTTGGTGCTATAATAGAATATCAGCTGGTTTCATAAAAATCCTTGGCATTATCTACTTTCTCCTTAAGGGAAGAGGTGAGTAAACAGAGCAAAAGGTATTTGTCAATAGCTTCATAAATAAAATCCCTTGACACTTCTGGTCCTCTCTCATCCCTCTTTGTTTGCATATTTACAAACATCCCAGCATCAAAAGAAAGGATTTTCAAAAGCATTCAGGAGATTGTTTACTTTGCTGTTAGTGCAACAGGAGGTAAAAGCGTCCCTTACCTAATGGGAGCCCTGTCAGCTTTTGCTGATAGTAAAACCCATCTCCAAGGTTTTTCTTCCCAGAATGTGTGTGGAATAAGCACCATAAGAAGACGGCATCTTAGCCACAGGGATATCTGCTCTACAGGATGGCTTCTCCCTGGAATATGTGCTGCTCTCCAGTGAACCACAGAGAGGGTCATTACCACTACACAGCCTTGACAGGTGACAAACTTCTGTTTCTTTTGCTCTTCTGTATTACAAGGAGGCACTGCCAGTAACTTTCTTCTGTTCTGAGCTACAGTGGGCACAGTGAATAGCCACACGTACTTCTGAGAATGCTTTGCACTCCAACGCTCACATCTGTGCAACATGAAAGCAACGCAAAGGCATAAAAACAGTGAAAGCAAAAAATAAAAATGTGTTATCCAAGGGTTTGAAGTTTTTGCTTTATGCTCTTCTAATAGCTCTGAAATGAAATGTCACTGGATCTTTTTAAATGAGTGCAGAAAATCTGACCTTGCAAGTGCTGGCTGCTCCTGTCCTGCTGCTGAGCGTTTCCCCTATTGCTTTAGAACTCTGATGCTCAATGCATGTTCTTTATACCTGTGGGACCAATCTCATCATTCATATTTTTACTATTGCAAGGTGAAAGAAAAAATGAAACTGTCAGAATTTGTATTGTTGAAGTGTGGAGTAGCCACGGAGCTGACTTTTGGAGCAAAACTTAGAAACTGGAGGGCACATGCAAATGTCTGAATACTAAGTGGCTGAGACATTGTTTTTCTTGAACTCAAACTTCAGTCAAATGACATGACATATGGAAATAGCTCCTCCAGGACTGGCTCATTAGTGCTCTTAAGACCTTGGATTCACCTTCCATTTTAAACGCAAAAACTTCTACAAGTTTTGTAAATATTAAACAAAATAATGGTGTGCACACAAATAATGGTGTGCAGGTTTTCAGTCAGCTCGGGGAAAAAAATTACTCTGTTTGTTGCCACAAAAAAAAGCACCTTTTTTACCTCTGCAAATGTAAACTTTCAAGGGTGGTGGTGAACTCTCACCCAGGGCCAGTTAGCCCTGCATGGATGAGGAAAGATAGCAACTTATGAGACCTGAACCAGGAAACATTCACATTTTTCCAAGGGCCCTGGATCTTTAAAATGAGCCAAATCTAAATCCTGACTGAAAAACATTTACCTTTGAGCTATTTGTTAGGGGATAAGCTTAAGTCATGGATCTAGTTTGAATTTTTTTGTTTTCTGATACCTGTGTTTCTTCCTTGCTATCAGCACAACCAATAGTGAATAAAAGCTGTGTCATAATTATAGCACAAGGCACAGCATGGGGAGAAAGGATATTCACACAACCTGAGACACTCTTCCCCAGGTTTTCTACAGCCACTGAAGGCAACTCAGAGCCCCTAAGTAACCCCCTCTGTCTAATCATCACTCTTGGATATTACTCTGAAAAGAACTCCAACACCTGTGAAAAGAGGCCTTCTCTTCAATGAATACAGAGAAAGCAAGAAAGCCAAGGTGTCCTAATGTAAGTTTCTGAGTAGTATTTTGAATGTCCTCAGTTCTGTTTATGCTTATTTGACAAGACTGTGCCTGACAAAAAAAGCAGGTGCCTCAGCTGGGTCCCCTTCCACCAGCTCCAGGGCCGGAGGTTAATGTTGAAGCCTGTAAAGCACCACAGCTGTGCAATGGGAGCACAAGAGGAAGAACAGGCGGGATGTGATGCTTCATATCACAGCACACCAGATTCTGTCTCTAACAGCAGATCTCCATAGAAAACATAACCAGAAGTAAGGTGGCACTACCAGTCTGTAACTGCTACGGATGGAAACTGGAATATGAAGAGAGATGCTGATATAAATGCTGGTATTGAGAGGCAGTTTGCCCAACAGAAGTGCTATCCTGTACCTATTTTAAAGTGTTTTATGATTTTAAAGCATCATAAAGGTCAAAGTTTAATAACTGTGGTGTATAATTCCCTCTACCTTTAGCTCTGCTTCTAGTGTTATTAACTTATCCGCAGTCTAGACATAATATGCAATGCAGCAGTTCGAGCAATGCTCTGCCAAGCTGACAGGATCAGCTTCTCAAGGGATGTAAGGGTAATTCACCTTCCAACTTTACTGAATCCTCTTTGGACCAAAACCTGCTAGTTGAACAAAAGTTGCCACAATGTGTCATCTGCTACAGCATATAAGAGATGTGAGATGTGGCAAACATTTGTAATTGAAAACACACAGCTGAGTGCAAGAGGAAGCTGTGCTTCGGAAAAGGAATGGGATGGTTCCACACGTATAAATAGCAATTTTATCTAATGTTAGGCAGCTCCTAAGAATAAAACACTCGCTTTTGCTTCCACAGGAAGCAGATCCAGGCTCTAAATTGATTAGGGTGGCCACTTTACTTGTATTACTCTAAGAGCAAAACATAGCCAAAGTCAACATCTCTCACTGTGGAGGAATCCACATTCTCACAGCCTCAACACAGTCAGTCCCCCAAACTCAATTAAAATAACAATTCAGACAATTAACTTAGTCTTTTTTTCCTAGCTCTGGTTTTTCTCAGCTGCATCCAGGAGGAGACTGATCCAAAACATACTCAAGCCAACGAATGACTATTGGTGGCTTCAATGGTTTTAGATCAGAAACTGTTTGAATGAACTTGGACAGATTCTTGCTCTAAGAATTGATCACAAATAGTTAGCAATAAAAAGCCCAGCATTTTTAAGTCATTATGCAACAAAAGTGATTTTTCACAGAGGACAGAGAAACTTTTGTCTGGCCCACAACTGGGTGAGTAGCAAAACATTTTTGCACATTCAAAATTAAAACTCTGCTCCTACAAAAACTCTTATATGAAATAGCGAAATTTACTTTCTGCAAACGTTTATACCAGATGTGATTGCTTGACTGTTTGCAGAGTTAATGTGAGAGTGTGAAGTAAATTAATTTTTAAATTAAAATGAATATTCATAGACATTTTCAGTTTGCGTTATTCATACAGCTTTGTTTAATACAGAAGCCAAGGAACAAATGTGCAGAACAAAGGGAGACATGAACATAATACCAGTTTCCTCTCTTTTGCCCCAATTTACTTTCTGGGCATAGCCTGTTACTCCCCAGTTCTGGCAGTTAGAACATGTGTATTGAAAAAGAAAGAAAATGTCCTCATTTTGCTCATCCTAGAACACAAATGTGGGAAAAAATGTGGCATTTCTTAGCTGTAGAAAATTGCACCAGGGATAACCTCCCTTCCTGTGCTTGAGTCTATCTTCAGAATTAGTATTAATGCCATGACACCATGCAACAGACATATGGAAGTGTTATTTGTTTCTCATTTTCCAAACAGATAAGAATATGGAAATAGTTTCAGTCCATTTGTTTGATGAGCTTCCTAAGCCAGTAATAAACAAATCAATACAATTAGTTTTGGCTCATCATCATTAGAAACCTTCACTACTGGGATACAATGTAATTATACCTCTTGTTCCACAGCAAAGCAAAGCCTTTGAAAATGGTCTACTTTGCCAACGATCGAACCAGGAGGGAGGAGCAGGAGGATACATCAGCGATGGAGGAGTTATTATCTAAGCAGGGTGTACAACATATAAAGCATATTGTGCAATACAATTTCCCTGATTGCAAGTCTAAAACATTCCTGTCATTAAGTGCTTATGAGCAACCCAATGTGAAATCCAGCTGTAAAATGACTGTGTATATGACACGCTTCATGTGAATGTTGCAATTAATATGGCATGCATCAATCACTCTTGGACTTGATTACAAATGCAGTAATCCTAATTGATTAATTAAGCTGCAAAGTTACATACAATAACGTAGGTTAAAAAATCCTCACCATATGTGTGCTAATGTCCCAAAATACATTTTCATTCTGGAGATTAATGCTGATACTTCACTCTCAGCTGTGCATCAAGGGTCTAACAAGTAGGGCTGCACTAAACACAGATATCCCTCAAACTGGAGACTCTTCAGTACAGGAATGCAGCGAGCTATAACAGCAGTAAGGGGAAGAAACACTCTGAGTCAAACCCTCTGGAATACTTTTGGAAGGAAAGGAGGAAAAGGCTGGAATCTAAACCTGACTTTCCTGACGAGCTCAAGAACCACAGTTCTGCTGGGGCAACACCAGCTGCAAAACAGTCCTCACCTCTGGAGGGGTAACAGGAAATTTCAAGTTTTAGGTGCACTGAATGCACAGAGTGGCAGCTCTCCAGCAGCATCAATCACAGCCTCAAGGCTTTAACTGGTATTTGCACAGCATCTCTTTGTGCCACAGTTGCAGTCACCCTTCTCTAAACCAGGCTTGAAAGCGAAGATCACCCCAGAGAGAAGGCAGCTGGGGTAGGGCTGTGCCAGCCTGTGAGGGGCGACGGGCTCAGATACTTTGTAGCTAGAGATGAAAGAACTACACAAGCTAAAAAACCCTCCAGTGACCTCCCCATTGTGTCGCCTTAGCAAAGGCCAGCTTTACCGGGCTTTTATATGCCATGGTTTCAATCCTCCAGGGAAAATACCTTTGTGAAATCTAAGGTGACTTGATGCATAAATAATGCAATTGGGATCACTCAAAAGCCATTACATTCATTGCACATCCAGTGCAAAGCTCACTATTGTATTTATAACAATACATCTTTGGATGACACATTTTAGATTGACTTGTAGGAACTTTTTACACAATCAATAAATGCTATCTCCAAATTAATTGCTTGGATATTTAAAAGTGTATTTCTGCTAGTACCCGGCATCAGGCACTGGCAATCAATGCACTCTGCTGTATAATTATTATCCTAATTTTCAGCTTACTTTTGAGTGGCACTAAAAGGAAAAAAATACCATGTTTTTAAAATACAGGAACTGCTGCATGTTTACTTTGAAAAACTGGGGTATATTTTACATTTCCATATTAAGACTTAGGATGCTAACTTCAGACAACCTTTCTGAGGTATCTTGCTGTAAAGAGACACATAAAAATTGCAGTAGGTTGCCTTAGCTGAAATTCAAGTAAGTGTCATAATGACAATAGGAGCTACTGAGATGTAGTCTTTCAAAGTACATGAGGCTGGTTTTCAGTTTCAGCTGGTCTCCAGTGTTATCAGAAAGGACCAAATCATCCTGGAAGGCAGGTATGAAAGGAAAATCACCCCAAGGTTCCCTAGTAATGCCAGAGTAACACCACCAATGCAGTATCTCAGCAGTACAGAACCAGAGCGAGCATCTGAAGATTCCCAGAAAATAATAGGATTTTTTTAAAGCCTCTTATACAGGCTGCTATGTTTTGCTGGGAAAAGTCTGTGAAAAATAATACGGTCTATTTCATGTTTGTTTATGGTTATTTTTGTCTTCAGGATGCGATGCAGTAATGTATTTTTGACTGCATACATGTATACATTTGCCCTTCCTAAGGTTTAACACTTCAGCTTCTCTTTCATCAGGTCCCTGCACCATAATCCAAAAGTAATGGTCCAGTATCACTTAAACTGTCATCTGAGTACACAGCTATTAAACAGAGCCGAGCTGATAAAAGGAAATGGTGAAATGTATCGATGGCTGAGTCCTGGAACAAATTTATCAGCCTCTTCTATAATGCATTATCACTAGTAACTGGTGTGGCAGAGTGGGGAGGGCACCTTGTTGAGGAGCTACTTAAAGCCCATTTTTCTCTGAGGAAGTTCGCACTGTTCGGATTGAAGTGTTCCCCTTTGCTGAATTGTCTTTGTAACACCTTCCTCAGCCTTACAGGACACGACAGTGGCTGCAAGCCAATAAAGCAAATCCTGCAAGAGGCTGCAGTTCAAACGAAAGGGACGTGAGCTTGGGGGAGGAAATGCACATTTATTTGCATAGTCATGCCTGAAGAGCACGGGGAGCTGAACCTTTGGCACAGTTCAAGGATCTCTCGACAGGACTGTGCCTGCCTCACTCATTGCCTCTGCTGAGAGTCCAGGGCAAAAGCCAGCAGTAACCTTAACTCAAATGACTCTACAGGGAAAAAAGGGAAAGTTAATAAAATCTGGGCTGTTGTATTAAAAATGTAGCAAACCCATTTTCCATGATGTTTTATCCTCTACAACACTTCACAGAAAAACAGGAAAACTTCATCCAAACACATCTTTTGTTTTAATGGCAAGACCCCAGGGCTGTGAGATTTCACAATTTTATTGTAAATTTTACATTATCTACCATTCTTTGAGCCCCACTTTTTGGAATCCATTGACTCGATGGCATGTGCCACTTTTGCTGCAACCAAAGAAATTTCCTAGCCATCATAATTTCAAAGAGCAGCTGGAAAACAAACTCAAGAAGCCCAGGAAAAAGAACAAAAATTAACAGAATTCCAGTTTTATCCTTCTTAAATTTCATCACCTCAGCTTCAGCCTTGAACACCTATGAATGATGGCTTTAAGACCCTTACTGACACCTCTAACAAGCTTCTCTTCCTGGCCCAGAATCTACACAGGGACTCAGAGGAAAAGCTCCCAGCACGTGTCAATGCAGATGTGATGAGGAGCACAGGCACCACCTGCAAAAAGACACCTTCTTACAGCACTTGGTGTTTTTCCCAACTGTACTTGATTGCACCAAAGAGACAAAGTTCAAAAGGCAAGAAAACCAACACACTTTGGGACCTGAAGGCAAGGCAGCTGACTGAAGCTCTGACCTCGCATGACAGTGAAAAAATGTAAGGCTTGTTACTACACATCTAGAAACCCTTTCTGAAAAGAAAGCACAAGTGCATTTGTTTCAGTGGGCATCCATTCAAAGGACTGCACTCATTTTGCGCTTTTAACTCAATATCTGATTAGAAACATGCAAAAAAAAAATTTATTCTGTCATCAAGTGAGCAATTTTGTTGTTTTAGTGTTTCCTTTAAAACAGATGATAGCTGCAAACAGAGCAAAACCAGGCTAAAAGCCTTAAATGCGCAAAAGTTTACCTACGTTTTTTCTGCGGTGCATCACTATCTGACAGCTCTCCACTGGTGAGTCATTCAGATCCATGGTTACAAAGTCCATTAGGATCTTGCAGTGAATTCTATTATCTGATTGTTCTAACATTTCTAAGAGGATAAGGTGGCATGGCCAC
The DNA here is from genome assembly GCA_013397755.1 of Cnemophilus loriae. Taxonomy (NCBI): domain Eukaryota; kingdom Metazoa; phylum Chordata; class Aves; order Passeriformes; family Corvidae; genus Cnemophilus; species Cnemophilus loriae. Next base: position 178,101 of record VZTF01006534.1, on the reverse strand, counting down.
ATTCTCTATTTCTCAAATGCAGTTATAATAATAGGCCCAGAAATCCAGCAAGCACTTTGCAATATTCAAGTGCTGTAAAACACCGTGAAATCTAACAGTCATAACTTTGAGACCCTTCAAAATTTTTCTGCTTTTCAAGGTTTAGTTAATCTGATCTGGGAAATTTATGCCAATGGGAATCATACACATTCATCTGCAGATTCTTGTTCAAAGGACAAGTCTTATAACTTCAGAATATATTCTTCTATTTTAATTGAACCCAGGATGTTGAAAGCATACTGTAAAACTCAGTGCTTTTCCAGTATCATTATTTCCTTCAAAACTGAGTGGTTTGAGTGGTTGATTGTTATGGAAATGAATGAAAAATGTCAAGAGATTCTGAATTTCGAGTGTTCTGTTCCCGGTATCAGATCAGACTGTATTGTAGCATGTAATTAATGGTGTATCTGCCCAATCTACTCAATTACACTGTTTTTAGAAACTAGAATAAATATTTCTTGTATGTATACACCCAGATGGTTAACTTGCATTAGCTGTATGACCTATAACTTTGAATATCTTTGTATGCAGTTAGATACTGAAGCATACTATTCCATCACCATAGTTTCTTGAATTTAATATAGTATTAATTCAGCAAGTCACTAAAAAAGCATTTGAGATGAGATAAAACAAACAGTAAGAATTTCACCTAATCTAAAAAGTCCAGTAGTAAGGGAAACCTGTGGTTTTATAATGTTGCCTCAGAAGAGTCTTTCACATAATCACTCAAAATTTTAATTTCTCTGCACAGAATGAAATTCCAAATGGTTTTTGACAGTCACAACTCTTACGCAAACCTATTTCATTTTAGTAGCTGAACATCAATTCATACCATAATGAAAAACAAATCTTCAAAGTTGTCTCTCTCTCTTCCCTAGCATTTAATACAAATCGATGACATAACGTGACCGCTATCACAGCATCTCTCCTTGCAGATTTTCTTAGTTAGCTTCACACATTTAATCAACGATACTAAGATACTAAAATCACTTTGCTGCCTTTCTTCAGTTTATCAAGACTGAGTCTCCCTCTGACTTTCAGTCAGCATGTAAGTTAGATATAACCGGCCGAATGTGGATTGATTTGAGGGCAATATTTATATGTAAAATAGCATACATTGCATTTAACTTTAGTGATCCAAGACGAGCAGTAGAATTTTTGAGTACGTGTATCACAGATGGTGTGGTATATTTCAATAGGTCTCCTGTTAAAAGCTGTAAATTTCACTCAAGCTCAGTAAAACATTTTGCATATATAAACTGACTCCTAATTGTGTGCTGACACTTGTGATAGTGCAGTAATCCCATGGATCTTTCTATTTTGTTTGGCAAAGTGCTCTTTACCATATCATTCGCTCTCTTTCTCTCTTGAGGTATATGAAGGTTTAACTGGAGCTCCAGGATACACTGCACACGGCCAGGAATTCACCAGCAGCCAGGGAGCCCCTTTGTTACTCCTTCATCCTCCGGGCTTGTGAAAAGAGCTGTTAATTCAGTGAGCAGCACTCTTACCTCTGTCCCCGTGCTGCTGGAGTGATCAGCCTGATTCCTCCCGCACTTGCACTGTTCTAAGCCCGCAGTCATTCTAGTGACATCATCAGTAAAACTGGTCTTTGTGATAGGAAAATGAAGCCCCATATCTTTCTGAGAGTAAGTGTTCTTTTTTACTGTAAAGGAAGTGCTTTTTCTGCATTGAAGCTATTAAAAATGTCAGAGTGCATTTTGCAAGGCCAGAAACATTTTACTTTTATGACCAAGTTCCAGTTTGAATAATTACAAGAACCAGTTAAAAATATGTCTTCAACTAAAAGGGGCAACATTTTCACGCAAATGTTTTCCTTCCATGCTGCATTTTCCCCAAAGTGTCAAACACACATTCGCTCTTTTCCTTCTCTCTTAAATGTCTATATTCTCTTTAGCAGACATTGCATTTCATGCTGGAGGTGACTGCATTACACAGTGGATAAAAGAGACTCTTTTATAAATAGTAAAGTTAATTATTTCTTATTTCTTCATTTCCACCAAGATTAGCTGTTATAAATAAATACATTTACAGTCATCAAATACTACTGCCTAATTTCCCACTAGATTCATTCTCTACATTTCTTTTCCATAAAATCAGACTCAGCTTTTTTATAGAAATAGGTCACATGATTTTTAATTCCACTAGGATTATGTCTTTGGGTCAAAGCATAATTGCCTACAATAAATAGAAGCATAAAAGAGTGACTCGGAAATGGAGAGACAATATGCTGGACCCATTTAAAAGACATCTGGTGCCCCAATTCACTGGTAGCAATGCTGAAGGATATTTGTTTTCCCCTGCTATGTGAAAATTCAATTTCCTTTGAACTAGAGGGAAATCGTATTTTTATTGATTAAAGGGAACGGAAAAAAGCAGACAGGTACCAAATTTTGTGGGTATCACACAGAGCACCTCTGGCCTTGCATATAGTATACTGCTGCTTTAACTAAAATACTGTTGGTCTTAATTTCTTTAGACAGCAGCCAGATCTAGGGAGGCAAGTGCATATCTGTGGGAAGACCAGCGGAGAAGCAATTCCAAATCTTTACATTTAGTTAGCCTCAGGCTCTAACTATTATTCAGTAGAGCAGCTTGGCAGGAAAGGTATATAATGTTTTGTAAGGTAAGAAAGGGTCTCCATTCCCCACCCTGGCACCAGATGGAACTAATGAACTACAATTAAAGTAACATTTGCTTCATTCACAGATGAACTAACAGACTGAAAACTACGGGGGATGTCTGCTCAGTATTGCTCTGAAAAGAGAGGTTTTAAATACCAATAGTTGTGTGCTAAGTAACCTCTGCACTCCTCTTATCAGCAATAAATTCTCCTAAGTTGCTGTAGCCACCTGCCAGTCCCTAAAACACCACCAAAAAGCTCTTCTAAATGTCAGTCACCTTTGCAGTGGCTCCCAGACGCACATCTGGCACTGACTGTAGGTGCTTTGCACAATTGACTTTCTGATCCCTCAAGGTTATTCACATGAGGGGAGTAAACGCCTTTTCAATCAGCCATAGAGCAGCTGTGAACAGCTGGAACAATGAAGAACAGCCTGCCAGAGCTGGATCCTCTCCATTCAACTATCCTACCACTGTGGCAACACCTGACGCTCCGCAAAGCACGGGAAGGTGATGGAAATTCAAGTATCCCCCGCCAGAGTGGGGCAGCTGCCGCCCCCTTGGCTGCTACACCCCGGCATTGGCTCCGTGTGGTGAGGGGATGGGGGATGTGGGGCCCAAGGCAGCAACATCACAGGGATTAACTGCCTTTCCTGAGGCCCCAGCCTGGCCAGTGGGAGCACTCTTGTTAACAGCAGCAGGAAACATTTGGAATAGTAACATCCAGAACTAAAATCTGCTCTGACTGATGGGAAAGTTAATTTACTCCTGGACGGCAGATGCCACAAAAGGTTAGTCACAAAGACACAGGTCTGAACAGGCACTGTAAATACAACCCAGCATCAGCTTAAGGTGTTTTATTCCTTTGCAAAAAGAGTTCCTCTTCTATCATTCCCTCCAGTGGGTTCACTGCTCTGCCCCTTATCCCTCATCCCATGGGGAAACAGGTAACAACTTAAGTGTTCAGCAGAGTCACACAACAGCCCATGGGCAAGTCTGGAGGAAAAGAATACAATGCCAGGAGAGAACGAGCCACAGAGAAAGCAAGCTCTGTCCTCACCAAAGCTGCCAAATTACCAACCTATCGGCGTGCTAAAGGCTTACAATGTGTGTTCCTAAACAAACACCTCTCAGTGCAGATGCTTCAGTCTACCTGTAACAAAGAAAAGGCATTCCCACAAACAGTTAGCTTTTCCCCCTTCTCTTCAAAAAGAAAATGAAAATTTAGTGAAAAACAGTCTGTGTCCAAACAATGTTGTAAGAACTTAGAAGACCAAGTGTTAATGTGCCAATGGGAGGAATGAATTTCGTAAGAAAAGGCAGTCAACTAAAACTGCCAACCACACTCACACTCTTAAGTCCATAGTACTGTTGTCTTGACTGTCCCATCTGAGTTTAGTCATACAGAACTAGAACAAAGCAATTTCAGCCTTTTCTAAACTCGATTTGTGCACTGGAAGGATTCCAGATAACTTTGGACAGTAATCTCTCTGCATTGAGAAATGTCAAGACTTTTCTATATCCAGGTGAACTCTAATACACCTTGGACGGTTGTAGGACTTCTGTATAACAATTAAAAGCTTCCCAGTGTTGTTCACTATAACTGGATCTCTGGAAAAATACTTCACAGCTATTCCAAAACTTGCTATCTGGCCAAACTTCTTTTTTTGGTACCTCTCTCACTCATTTTCCCTGCCACTTTTTACCTCTGACCCAGAGTGGAATTAAATTTCAGACCCAGTTTTATGCTGCCAGAAACAAGTAATTCTTAAGAACCAGGATGGCAACCAGACTGAAAAGAGTATGATAAAGCAGTTGAACTTTCTGCTGTGATAAGAACAAATCACCTCTGTCATGCCTTTACCAAAACCTTGAACTAAGTACAACAGCACATACCTGTTAGATGATACAACATATAACAAGACATTTAACCACTATTTACCTTGCCTAACCAAGAGCTAAATGTCTAGGTCACTCATCTAGACCATCTTTAGTCAACTGAGAAAGTGTGGAAAATTTGCTTCACCCATCTTTAGATGACTCTTTCAGTAAAATACTTTTCAGAGATGCTTACTGAAAACTGCCTGAAGGGAGGTGAGTGAACGCTCTAAACCAAACGCGTATCCTCCGCACTTCCAAAGCGACCCACTGAAAGTCTACCTGCATTAGGGATTTTTCATCTCAGCCTTATGTCATTTCCATAAACTTCTCCAGATTTTATATTTAATATGTTAAGAATTCTAATTCAGTTAGTTAGCTATGTTTAATGCAAGCCTTTGGTTTTCACTGCCTCTTGCCTGCAGTAGCTATTGCCTTTTACATTAACATTCTGTGTCAAGAAGCTGCACCCTATGACATTAAGGGTCTAAAAGTTTTATGACTGTATTCTGTAGCATTAAAATCAAAGAACCCAAATCAATGCCACAGATCACAGAATGCTTCGTTGGGAGTTTCTCACCATTAAAAAAACATGTCCTATGATCTATGTTGTAAATACACACTCAATCAATTTTTAAAACATATATTACTCTGAGTGTGTAGTGATGGTAATGGGAATGGCAAGGACGTCATGAGATATTCCTGCCCAAATACCTCCCCTGAGTGGAAGATGTTTTATTGAACTGATATGTGAAACTATCAAGACAGTCATTACAAATACAGATACATACGGTTTGTTAGTTACAGCCAGAGTCTTGTAGAACTGATGACTAAATTTATCGCCACTAGAAATGTTAAAAACTGATTCTGGAAAGCCAGCGCTTCTATAATCCATAATGGTTCAGATTACACGATGAGATACAACTTATCTTCATATAATCTTCCACACAGTGGCTTATAAATACATTTTCCTTTGATAGATAAGGTAATGGTTCAGCAGAATTCAGCAGAACTTTCTCCTGAAAATTTATTCAAACAATAATGAAGATCAGGCTGTTATATTAGCCTTGATATTACATGTGATTACAGGTGATTTTTTTAGATTCGGATGAGAAAGCAGAAAAGAAAACCCAGCCCATCAGCTAGTCTGAATGAAAACACAGCATAACATTTTGAATTCTCCTCTTCTGTTGTCATGCACAGATATGTAAGAAATGAAAGCATGCGTGAAATATAGGGTGGGAATGGCTGCTGATCCAAGTGTTCAGCATTCAAAGAGCACAAAACAAAGCGAAAAGGGTTTAAAGTTTCTGCTTGCACCTGCAGCCCACTTGGTACCGCGCAGTGCCAGGCTGATACAACTTCTTAAACTGTAACATTTTAAGGTAATGTGGAGTTCAATTGTACTTTAAGTGGAGAGGGCTCCTCTAGGAATTAGAAGAATCAATTACTGCAGATGAGGCACAGCAGATATAACTTTTGTGTGAACCTTTAATTTGAAACTAATAGGTTTGGTCCTCAGTAGAAAAGCATGCACTTTGTAACTCTGACTTTAAACAGTATTTTCTCGGAAAATTTTTCACTGAGATTCTCTATCACACTGCCTTCCTGCTCACTCCTTTCTTTTAGTTACTACAACTACCATGTTATAATGCTAAGATACCTGCAACACCAGCAATCATGCAGAACTTCATAATCATGTTTAGGAAAAACAGCACAAGAAATTTAGACCAAAATTACCAGAAAATCTCTGCTTCTTCAACTAATGTAAACATCCAACAGTAGTGTTTCCAGTTCTGCTTTCAGAAGAAAATGAGAACTTCAGATACTTCAGTCAGAAAAAAACCATCAACACACCTAAATTACTCAGGGAACTGTTTCATTTTCAGATGTAATACAGGCTATTCGGTCAGGGAGGTGCTTTGGAAAATGTTTTTCCCTATATTTGTGCCAAGTCGATCGATAGCAAATAGTTACTGATGATCAAGACATGTAAACAGGAATAAAACACTGGCAAAACTTAGCTGCCAGCTCTCAAATTTCCTAGAATGAATTGAAACACCTTTCTCGCTTAGAAGAGAGTTCCTGATGCAGCATCCCATGTATCAATCCTGTCTGTGAACAAAAGTGCAACACAACGTCTGACCTCCTGACTTTGGTGGGGGATGTGCACGTTGAAAAACAGATTAGAGATCTGCTGTTCAGGCCAGGCTTGGATTTACAGGGATTTGGTGGCAGGGAGAAGAGGGAAAGAAGGTGGTAATGGCTGGCTGAGAAAGCTATAACACCGCTCAATTCACAGTGCAGGTGAAGAGAAATCTGCAGCACACAGCAAGTATGGCTTTTCTGCCTTTTTCAGCCTTTTCTAAAACAAAAAGTTTGCATCAGGTTCTATTAATGCCATCTGGACACCATCACAAAGGCTTCTGAGCTTACAGTTCAGCAGGTTGAGTAAGAATAGCAGCGTGTTGTGGATTATTTACATGGGGATTTATTCAGCTAATTTCTTTCCTCTCTTGCTATAAGATCACTCATAGCAGCTCAGAAATGCCTAATGAAAAGAGTAGTGTATCTGATTCCAGTCATGCTGTTGTAAGAGAATTAATCGGAGTCGTCATTACCTTAAACCCTTCCATTCAGAGTAGGTTTTATGATGAGCTCAAGAAAAGTAAATGCTGTTTCAAATAGGTACCACTATATATTAAATCAAATAAATGAATGATAAAGTGCTGGCACTTTTTGGCTGTAATCCTGTTATTGCTTAGAGCCATTTCTAATGCAAATGAAGAATGATGTAGCAGAGCTATTTAGCAATTTTCTTTGATGGGCAACGTTAACTGCTGGGAAGTGGCAGGAAAGCAACTGCTTGAATATGGAGTGCTCCAACCTGTCTTGCAATATTCCTTCCTAAATCTAATGATCACCCCTCCCTCCTGCAAAGTGTTATCTTTAAACAACGCTCTGCTGAGCAATACAAGCCTATCTTTGCACAGAGGCCAAGGCACAAGAGCTGGGTCTAGTCATACAAAATTTTAGGAAACACAGAACTTCTAGCGAATTCTTTTAAGAAATCCCAGTTCTTTCTGCCTATAAAAATGCACTCGATACGGATACGATCATCACTTGGTCACCCAGGCCCCCCTCCTAGGTAAGCACGAACTTGCACAGGTAAGAATAAACACTCGTGCCTTCTGAATGTCAGGGCAGCGCATCAGAGACAATTGGGAGCCCTGACTGAAGGGTACCTTCATAGCTCTGCCACAGACTTGCAGGATGATACCTCTGTGCAACTTGACAAATGACTCCCTGCACGAGTTTTACAATCGGGAAAATGGGAAAATTAAAGCTGATTTAACGTCCTGCAGTGCTTTAAGGTCTGTGGATGATATGCGCTATGAAATGCTAAATAATATTAATGAATCCTAACACTGACTTCAATCTTGGGAAGAAAGACGGGCTTGGGAACTGTCCCTCTATTTAATAAAACATCACATAGGGCCAGTAGGAGGTTGTCATCAAGTAAGAGCATACATACCAAATGTGGTAGATTATATGTCTATTGTAAATTCAAGCCTAGAAAACTTCTTCAGAGACTGCAAACTATCTGGACAATGTGAAATGGTGCATAAACATCAGCTTTAAAATGGAATAGCATGTTCTCTCTTCAGGATATATACGAGGAAACAAGAAGCCACACCCAACCTCAATTTTTTGGGCTTCTTTGATGTCTGTGTCATAAATGTGAGATGTGGCACTGACTGGAAACCCCAAGCTACCAGGATGCAACACTGCTGGCTGCAGCCCAGATTCCAGGCATTCAGACCCACTAATACACCGTCAGGAGTGAAGTGCCACAGACAGGTGGCAAGAAAGAAAGACCAGACCCCCCATCTGCATAGACACCCCCAGCACGCTGAACAGCCACCCTGATGGCACTGTCACACTGCAGGTGGGGTCCTTTGGAGAGAGTGTCCCTGGGGACACTCAGAGACACCCAAATGTACCTTCCCCAGCCCTCAGCACACACTGCTACATATCTAGGGGGAAGAAAGTATTTATACTGCAGCACCCTAGGGAAATATGAGACATTCTGAAGTGAATGAAAACATCAATAAAACCATTTCCACTAGGATAACAGGTCTGGAAAACTGGGCAGACCTTGCTAAAGAAAACGGCCAAGAAAAAAAAAACTACTCAGAAAGATGTTTTCCAGTCAGACTGACCAGGCTTGAAGGATGCTAACCAGCATTTTTGCAGCACTACATTTTTGCTCAGACTTTTCCATCTGAAGAATGACTTCGGAAATGGAGAAGCAGGGCTTGCTGAGATCCATATGTTGCAGTGAGAAGAGTTGTAACTCTGAGCATTTTCCACAAGACTGGGCAGGGCAATCTGTCCTCAAAGGGCATATTTACAGGAAATCATCAAAGATAAATTTGCAGTTTCCATGTTCCTGATTGGAGCAGATGATTGCTATTGCAGGTCCTCAGGTTTCCTGCTGTTTTCAATACTTTGCACTTTAAACTGTCTTACAACTGACTTTGGTCTTTTTTTATTTATTAAAAAACACTTCCATCCATTTAACTAGTTGATGCTTTCACAGCCCTTTGAAGCTGTAAAGCACTGCAAATTTAGAAACTGTTCTTAATAATCACTTGGACAAATGGATCCAGAAAATTGCATATTGATGTAAGGAGTTTATGTTCTTTGCAGTCAAATATTTCCTCACTCGTTTCATGCAAAATTGCTTGGCCAAACAGATTTTCCCAAGGCTCTCTCAATAATGAATGTAACTTTCTTTTGTTTCTGGCTCTTCTCCGAACCCATCAGGAAAGGGTAAAGCACAATGACATAGGTCTGTTGCTTCCTGTAACCCTCTGGGACTGTTTTCTCTAATGTGATTGTTTGAAAATCAGCAGTTTTCTGCCAGGAAATAAAATAAGCCACTTTCTTTCCAAGTAACACTGAAAAAATCTGAATGCCACGCAGCCTGCTCACTCATGCAACATTAATTTTTAAAAGAATCAATTTTGTAATCTTTCAATTATGGTTTATTATAATGATAATAATCACTGTGAAATCAAGTTTTTTTCCACTGCTAGTGCTGGTGGCTATCATCAAACCACTTTTAGCAATGCTGAAAACACCTGGACTAATAAACTAGGCATTATTTATTTATACTTTAGTTTTACTTATTTAGAAATGTATTAAGCATCAATTCCCTTAGCAGTTGGTGATGTCACAAAAACTAAAAGCAAATAAATTAAAACTGTAGACCTAAAAGTCACTGCCAGACTGGCTATCTTGTACTGTTATAATAAAAAGGGCTTACAAAAAGCAAAGCACATGCACTCTGCTCATTGCTAGCACATGAAGTGAGTCTCTGAGTGGACGCTCCTGTGCTGGGAGCCCACAGAAAGGCTGCCCAGCCCCAGGCAGGCAGACGCTCCCCAGATCCCTCTGCTTTTCACTTGCAGATCTCACTGTGCTGGGTGGTTGGTACACTGGAGAGCTGGCATGAAGCAACTGTGAAAGCTCCTATATTCACATATAGATGAATTGCCTTGTAACAGCTTCAGGCCTTAATCAATGGTCACAATATACAGAGCTACAAACCTGTGTGACAGCGAACACGCACCGTTCATACAGCAGGTCAGGCCAGGGCTTAGCATTTAACAGCAGGAGCACAATGGGTTTATACTATGTTCACATTTTGCAATAAAAAGTGTACAGAAAAATCACTTGGTTTCTGATCAAAATCTGAGCTCCCTGCTGTTTTAATTCCTGTAACCAACAATCATCAATAAATAATCATGCACAGTTTCTACGCCCCACTGTGATATTTTGTTTTTGTTTTAAGAACTGGATGTACTGAGTTGAGATCTGCAGTTCCGGACCTGCAGACTTTCAGGTGTTCTGCACCAGGATTCAAGTGAATGAGGAAGCACAAGGGCGAGGGCAAGGGCGAGGGCAAGGGCACAGGGGGAAAAGCTGCTCTTCGTCAGATACCTTGCAGGTCTGTGAGCTGTTTTGAAAGAGATTGTGCCGAAAACAGGAGGTGTGTTCGAGGCAATACATTTCACAATAAAAGGACAAAAGGCTGAAAGAAGAAAGCTGTATAGATGACATAGTTACAAACAATGAGGCAGGAAATAAAAGAGGAAAAATGTCCAAAATATCCGTAAAAAATGTCAGAGAAGTAAAAAATATTTCAAGAAAAGTAAGGAACAAATAATATGGAAATAAGTATCCCATTGGGAAGAGTGTGGCCAGCAGGTTGAGGAAGGTGTCATCCTCCTCCTCTTCTTAGCCCTGGTGAGGCCACATCTGGATACTGTGTCCAGTTCCGGGCTCCTCAGGATAAGAAAGACAAGGAGCTACTGGAGAAGGTCCAGCAGAGGCCACAAAGATGATGAGGGGTCTGGAGAATCTCTCTTATGAGGAGAGACTGTGGGAGCTGGGCCTGTTTAGTCTGGACAAGAGCACACTGAGAGGGGATCTCATTAATAATATAAATATCTCAGAGGTGGGTGCCAAGAGAACCGTGCTGGACTCTTTTCAGTGGTGCCCAGCAACAGGACAGAGGAAGGAGCAACAGCCATAAACTACAATACAAGAAGTTCCACCTCAACACGAAGAAGAATTTCTTTACAGTGAGGGTGGCAGAGCACTGGAACAGCTGCCCAGGGAAGTCGTGGAGTCTGCATCACTGCAGACATTCCAAACCCACCTGCGTGCGTTCCTGCGTCACCTGCTCTGATGAGCCTGCCTTGGCAAGGGGGTTGGACTGGATGATCTCCAGAGGTTCCTTCCAACCCTACCAATTCTGTGATTCTGTGATCAGAAAGAGAAAGTGAATGACAAGCATAGAGAAGAAGGAGTTTTTGACCAAAACACAGTGAAAACATTAGAGCTTGTGATTTGAGTTAGCTAATCCAATGGAAGAGTCTGAGACAGGTGTAAGAGAAGGCTTGGAAGTTGAAACACTTCAGGAATTACTTGGGACCAGGCCTCGAGACTCACAGACAATGAGTGCCTTAGTATGTACTGAGCTGTCCTGGCATCCAAACAGAGGATGGGCTCGGAACACCCTAAAACCATGTACACTGTGGCTAACAAACTAGACCCACCTTTTAGCTCACTGGAACATAAATTAATTAAATATCAAGCTATTAGACCAAAGACATTTTCTATTGATGTAATTTCATATAAAATCAATGCAATTATACTTTTAATGCCTCGTTCATTCATAACTGCTTAATTCATATCTCTTAATTCTGTTTTGGAGTGAAATGGATTAGATTATACAATTCCCACCTCCATGAGTCTGGCATTTAAAGGTAACATTCGAATAAATCATTATGCTTAAAAAATACGCAAAATATTGAAAAGTGGAGGACAATCTTACTGCATCTTTAAAAATCAGTGTAGTATGATCTGTATTTAAAAACACCAAAATGCCTTAATTCTGATTAGTCTTCTTGCCATTAAGATAATTTGGGAGCTCTATCTATGCATTCCTGAACTAAACACTCTTCACTCAGAGCTCAGTATCCCAACGTACAAAATGAGACGTTTCTCTACCCGTGACAAAGCCCTGTTTTGCTATTTGTTCTTGCATGTTCTCCCCCTGGATACAACAGAAAAGCCACTTGCTCACCTGCCTGACAATGCCTTGCAGACAATACTGAATCAAAATTGCCACAGATGGTGGATAATGTACCCATTTGACATTTCTCATTCACCCAAAGAGAGACAGTATTCTACTGACTGACTCAGTGGCAAGCTGCCTTCATTTTTCTAACACCTCAAACCTGAAGAAACTAATTTTATTTTAAAATTTATGTTCAGTGCAGGCATGCTGCAAATTTGACTCCCTCTGATAACTTAGCTTCAAAACTGTTCTTTGTGAAAACTGTGTGTACCATTTGATAAAAACGAACATGCCACCATTGGTCTTAAAACAGTTGTAATTTGAAGCACATAGAGAGTGGACACAAACTTTACTGAAGCATGCCAATCTACAATTCCGTGCAAAATGCTCTCTTTATGGGAAGAGCAAAAGTATTGTAAAATGTAATTAGATATAATCTTTCCTGTTTTCATTAGCTATTAACTTTATGCAAAGATAAACTAAAGCATAATGAGTCCTTGCATTATCACGTAATTGTTATTTTAATGGTTACATTACAAGCAATAGAATACTATACATCCACCTCTCATATTAGTGGGCAATTATTTTGAGACTTCATATTATAATCTACCCACAAAGACCAATGTATTAATGCCACCACTTTAGCACAACGATGACTGTGGTTTTGAAATCAGTATGACAGCCTCAAGGAAAAATGTAAAGTAATAATGAAGAAAATGCTTATATTATATGCCAGTCTCAGGCCTGGAACGCAGACCAAAGAAGTTTAAGGAAAACATGTGGAGCTGGTCTTGCTTCTGCTATCCTAAAACTGGTCAAATTTATATGACATCAGTAGTTATTATTTCAAAAACAAAGGAAACCTATCAAGTGATCCAAAATTAGGAGCTTGAAAGGGAAACTGGAATAAGCCTTTCCTCAATGTATCATTTCCAAGTACCATCCTGAACCATATCCAGAAATAGCACCTGAAATCCTACATTTCCCACTGATAAACACTGAACTGGCTTTAGTTACTCATCCATTTATTGCCTTCCTTCTAACCAAGCAAAGCAGTGTAGCTTGGCAGGAAGTGATTAGACAGATCTAAGCAGTACATAAAGCTCGAGGATACCCTGGGGATGTCCTCGATAAAGTTAAATGAAGTTTCATATCCAAGAGGCACTCCATGAGCAAGACTCAAAATACCTCTGGGAGTGCGAAGGTTTTGGGATGTCACTGCAGCCGAGAGTCCCTGGCACATTCTCTACAGTGAAGCTGAAATCCAACTCTCCTGAACACTGTGCATTCTTGGAAGGGGAGGTAAAGGCAATTTAAGACCATGAAATTAGCCCCAAGGAGCTAAGGACCACTGCTTGCTTCTACTCCAAACACGAAACATATTTCACAGTGTCACCACTTACATAAAATCAGAGCAGCACAAACACAGCGAGCAAAAATCCACGACTACTGAGCTCTGGCAAAGACACAATTCTCCCTTGCTAAAAGAAAAAGCTACACATGACAAACACTAGTCACATTGCTTAATGGACTAGAGAAAGGTGTGTAAAGAATACTAAAACGCATGGACACAGAATATTGATAATATATGAAATAATATTTTAAAAAATTGAAACTAAAAATCTTCTGTTAGAGGAACACTGCTTTGCACATACTCTTCGGAATATTTTCTTTTCCTAATATTTAGATTGATTGTAAAATGTCAAGAGAGTACTGCTAATTTCATATAGAAGTAAATTCTGTAACATTACCATGTTTGGCTGAAAACAGGTTATAGAGCAGCAGAAATTTGTTCCATACTGCACTTCCAGACCATTCCAACTCCAAATTAGGACTGTATGAGATTGAAATGCCTTCACAGTGAGCATACAATATTCAAAAAGCCCTATGAGCATGAATTTCTGCATAGCAATAGCTTCTGCTTTCCCCTAGTGTCCTTTTCTCTCAGGGAAGCCAAGTTGTAAAAAGGGGATAAATATCCTTTGCCTCACAAAGGCATTTTGAGACTTAAGTGATACCGGCAATATTTTTCAGAAATGCTTTCATGGAAAATGTTTGGGGCACTTTTTGGAGACAGGAGTGCTAGCAAATCTAATGAATTTATTCAAGAAAAATTGTGAAACAACATATGGAGAGCAAACTGAACACAGAGAACATATTTCTGACATTTATCTTTGTTTTTATTGTTAAGATAAAAGCATGCTGTTTGTTTCTTAGAATTTCATCTGCTAACTCTTTCTTTCCTTTCTCTGACTATTTCTACACTAGTGACATCATCCGCAGCAATTTTTAAAGCTTTGCAGAAAATCCTGTGCTTTGAAAGCTCTAATGAATCATGTAGAGACTGTTATTAGACAGGGAGTTTATGCCTCCTTTCTGTAACCAGTAGGACTAGAGCAGAGAGGATATGTGTGCTGGGACGACTTAAATTTCAAAATAAAAACAAACAAAAAGAAGTCTCCAAATATAATGATGGGATACCAACAAGAACAAATACGAGCAATTAAAATATCTTCTTGTAAAGAACAAATATGAGCAATTAAAAACCTTTTCTTCTACTGCAATTGCATGTTTACTGAATTCTAATGCACCAGATAAGGCTGCTCAGCTTCTGAGATGAGTGGTGTCTCTGGTAAGTGGTCCCAACTGCACTGAATGCTCCCACAATCAGGAATTGCTTACAAAGTCTTGAAAACAGAACGACTGAATCTTTGAACATCTGTATAAAAAAGTATTTCCCTTCACACCCAAACTAAGCCCCATGCTAGTCAATATCTGACACATCACACAAACTGTTTGAAGACATAAGATTCAAGTTTCATAATAAATTGCCCCTGTTACAGTTATGTTTTTCCAGACTGTTGAAAGTTCCAAAACCTTCCGAAGACGTCAATCTCTGAGAAAAATTGTACATGCTGTTCTTGTGCATGTTACTCTTTAAATGCGGAGTTGCCTCCCAGTTAAAAGCTCAGAGAAGTTGAGTATCACAGGACCTGTGTAGGAGTGATTGTTTTCCAAACACAGGTTGTAGCACATCCCAATAGCACATCAGGTTCCCTGAGAAGCATTGCTATGAATCCTGAGTTATCTTCAAAGGCATGTGCTATAAATCCATATATTTGAACAGTTTCACTGTTCTGAAATTGCAGCCTAAATTCTTTATGTGGGATAACAGACACAGAAACAAAAAAATTTAGAACATCTGCTTTGTTTCCATCTGGTAAAAATACATATCGAAGATGTGCACAAGCACGCACCTAGTCAACAATGAGTTCTAAACTAACATAACAAGTCACAAAAATTCACCATTTCCCCTTAGTTTTCCTCCCATCTCTGTCTATGAGGTCTCATACAGGCTTGATTTCTTACTAATTAAATTTTCCATGCAGAATTTATTTACTAGTCTTTCTACATTTTAAGGTAAAATACTCAAACTTAAGTTGAGGCTAAACTTTTTCTACTTTCAAACAGATTTTCTTTTGCTGTGTTGTTTGCTTGTACAAAGCTTTGAGACAATAATCTTTTCTAAATATCATTCAGTGAGATATGTATGAGAGTTCTCATACACCTTTTCTTACAAAAGTAGTTTCTAATAAATTTGAATAGCCAGTGGGGGGACAGATGTACAGAAACTCTTCTCTATCCAAAGCAAGAAATTACTGTAGTCTTATTCCCTGTCTCCTGAAGTTGCTATCCCGACTTGAGCAGTGGCTCTGTGCACAAACCTCCCAGTGCCTCTCATGCAGTTTGTTTGCAGTATTGTTTTTTACTGAGCACTGTAAATATGGCTCAGTGCTCTTCAGGGAGCTTCCACTAGAAACCCCACAGTTACCAGCAACCAACAGGTATCGCACTTAAGCAATAGCAACATTACATTTATCTTCTAATCTGTTTAATATATCTTAGAAGAGAACTGCCATGTGACAACTGGTAATAAGTGTAGACTTCCATGGTAATCACTCTGTGATCTTCAAGACAACTACTCCAGCTGGCAGCCAGGCTGAATTTTAAAAAACAGATTAATTTATCTTTTCTTTTTAATTTTTAAATTAAAAAAAATATTTCTATTCCTTCAAAATTTTAAGCTCCTTTAGGAACTTCAAGGTCTATTTTACACACTGTGATCTGAAAAGAGAAAAACATTGAACTATGGAAGATAAACGCCAAAGGCTTCATTCAAAATCTATGCTTCTGCTAATTTTTCTCTCCAAGACTTTTTTCCTTTGCAACCATAAAATATCCTCACCATCAGCAGCAAAACTGAAAGCCCTGCAATCCAGGGTGCTACCAGGATTGCCAGCATGAGTCACTGACTTACATCATCCTTTCCAAAGGTTGGTGTTCATGGGATGTGAGAATCACAGAATCACAGGATATGCTGAGTTGGAAGGGACCCTCAAGGATCAAGTCCAGAATCCCATCCATATGTACAGCTCCTTCTGAGAGGTATGAGCAATTCTCTCATAACAATAAAAGCTGCAGAGTATTTAAAGCACAGGATGAAAAAGGTATGCACGTAATTAGGACTATACCAAACAGTGTATAAAGATTCAACATCATCAGGAGCAGAAAACAGATCCAGTGGCACTTAAAGAAGATGTGATAAAATAAAAGAAATAGATGCATAAATTCAAAGAACGTGTGAAAATGCACAATGATAGAGTAGATCCTGATTATATATTCTTCGTCTTTAATCATTAATTAAAAAGAAATAACTCCATAGCTATAGTCAGCAACTGCTCCAGAATCAATAGGTCTCTAAGCTCACACCAATCTATATGCAGCCACAGCTTTATCACAAAATAATAGCTAATATTGATATTTTTTAATAAAGTTTCGCTTTACTATGTAATTAGTGTAATGTAGTAGGAGCTGTGTTTCTTATCAGTAGTGCTGGTGCTTTGAGCAGCATTTACTGGCATGTTAATAAAGAACGGACTTCTTCTATTGAGTTCCATCTGCCTAATAGAGAAAAGTGTTCATCTTAATTAGGAAAATCTTCATAAAGAATATAAATGCAGTTACTAATGGGCTGCAGGGAATAAATGTAGGACACTCAGGAACAACTGGTGTTTTACCAGGAAATGGAAGAGTGGATATAAACCCCCAAACAGTTGTTAACCATCTGGTGATTGACCACAAATAGCAATAGATGCTGGGGTTTTAAGTGTTCTATAATGAAAAATCTATTTATTTCATTAAGGTTTCATGCTTTAGACCATTGTTTTTACAGGTAATAAAGCAGTCTTGACTGACAATGAAACTATTTAAACCCTTTATGAATTAAGATGGACAAATCCATTAGTGTTTTTTTAAAGAATTACTTTATAAAAAGAAAGAATGGAAGTGCCAACCAATGGTTCAAGAAAGATCCACAGTCAAATACTTGAGAAACGGTCACTATATCAAACACATATTTTTTGGGTTGCTGAGATGCTCACAGGTAGTTCAGAACTTTTTGTTGACTTTATTGGTGCAGCAGCAGATATTACATCATCATGAAAAATACTATAGCAAAATGTAAACGACAATTAATCTTTGCCCTTAAAAATGTTCCAACAGGCATTATATATTTCCTCTGTCAGTCTGAATCAGTTTTTTCATCCTTTTCTTCCTAAAGCTCTATTATTTAAAGACATTGATATTCCCTAACTCTGTTCATTTTCTATTCAAAATGAAACGAACTTTTACTCATCTTCCAGAAATATTTTTTTTAGAAAAACCACATTAATCCAAAGCACTGATGGGACGTACCTCCCAAGTGCCAAAATTTAACTCTCTGAGCCAGGCTCAGTGTCAATGTTCACAGCTCCCCAAGGAAAAACTACTTTCTGCAAATTTTAACCAACACTAGCTAAGATTTTATATTTCCTCTGAATAACTTTGATACAGAAACCAATACATATATGGAAGCAAGTCCAAAAATGAAAATATCATTACTATAATATTTCATTCAAGCCAACAACCAGAAGCATGGCATAAAACTCTGATATTCTGGACACTGACAGCTTTACTACCTCAATTCACAGAGAATATCATCAAACAATAGAACTTGCAGCTACCTGAACCTCAGAGAATGTAATTTCATTTATTCATTTCAATGACATTTTTACTAGACTATAGCTTCATGTAGATTAGTCAGACACATGAAAAACCACATATTAACTGAGGGGAAGCTGTGATGACTACAGTTGTCTTAACAGTGTCAATCCAAACTTTAGATGAATGTAATTTGCTAGCTCTAAATGACAAAGATATAATATAGATCTCAAATATCACTGAAGTAATAAATAATTAGTGAGCAGAACTGAGTAAAATGGCAGGTTGAACACAACCCCAAATTTTGAATTTTGATGCAGAAGTCAGCGATCAGAATGATACATCTTTCTGCCTTGAATGATAAAACAGCTTTCTCACAGCCTAACACATAGCACCATCTGGCACAAACAGGGGAAACGAAGAACTTCTGGAAGAGAAGCACAAAAGCAATTTAGTTTCTTCAGAAGTGTCCAAGACATTGACAGAAGTCTTTCAGAAACAGTCATTTGACTGCAAATGTGGCTCAGTGAACCTGCCTCCTGAAGACATGTGTGTGTAGCTAATAATCTCAAAAAAATGTTATTGAATTGAACTGACTGGGTATGGGATGGGCACTGTCAGAGTAAAAGAGTGTATGTGGACAGTCAACTGTCTACCAAATTGGCTGGGTTTCAGAACAGCATCTCACATCTCTTACCGGGAATTTTAGGAGCTCAGGACACATTTCTTCAGCAGAGCTCAGCAGGCTCTTTCCCGTAGTTACTCACAAAAAGAGTGACTACAAGCACCCAGTTAAGCCGTGCTTTGAGCAGCACCAGCCCACCAGCACAGGCTGTTTGCTGGGGCTCAATGCCTCGCAAGGGCAGTGGGACGGGAGTGGTCTGAGCCCACTGCCAGCCCCGAGGGGGGCGGTGGAGCTGGGCCATCACAGGCACTGTCGGAGGTGCAGTGCTCAGGGGTTAGCCCGAGATGCTCGTAGGAAGAACACAAATGGAGCCTGCAGTCCAGAAAACATCAGACTGCTCCGCTGATATCAGCACAGATTTATTTTAGCATTGCTTGTTGAAAGTGACTTTTAACGCAGACTGTTTTCTAAATGATCCTTAAAAGACACTCCTTTCTTTCTCATCACCTTCACCTAAGGCAAGAACATCCAGTAGCATTGATCTATTTGCTGCTAGTTTTCATTAATTTTACCCTCCCTAAGGGTGGTGCAGCTTTGGTGCCAGCTAATTAAAACCTATTTAGGGATGCTCAGTGCACTTTATCAGACCAGAATTAGCTTTGCTGCTTTAATGAAGACTACAGTTTTCTCTGTTATTACCAATTAAATGTTATTATATCATATTGCATTATATTTGTATTGCATGGCAAAGATATAGATGGCTTTAGAACCACTTATCTGGATTGTGGTATATACAAAGATGCCACATTTAGTAATTATTTTATATTTCTTTAAATCCTTTCACTTGAGTCAATATATATAATACACCAGTACATTAGTGAAGTACTGGAAGAAGCTGCCAGCTTTATGCTCCCTCTAGGGAAGTACCAAGTAAAATGCATTAATGAAAAATTGTGAATGTCTAGTAATGAATATTATTTATGTACAACAATTATTCAGAGTGGATGAGCATTCACCACCTCGAACTCGACTGCTTCACTAACGAAGACTCTCAGAAAGAACATATGCTCCCCAGATTCCTAACACTCATGCAAGGTTAATTACCCAGCGCGGACAGCCCATATCAGAGGGTATTCTGAACTGCTGCAGAATTAGAAAATGCATTACAAAATAAAAAACAGTTTGTTGGAAGTTACTTAGAGGCAATTCTTGTTTCTTCCATGCATCAATAATAAATCATTTGTCAATACCAAAGCTGTGGGTTTTGAACCTGCAGCCAATGAAGTCAGGGATAAAGCCCCCATGTCAGCACTGCAGGACCAGAGCTCTTCTGCAGTAGAGAAGTGACTGCAGCACATACCTGCTAGCTGCTTCTCACAACATCCTTTAAAAACTTGAGCACCACAAGGATGAAACTGCTGAAAAGTCCCACTAATTACCTAAAAAGATAGTACATCAAAGAGTAGAAACAGAAAACTCATTAAAGGCTCGACAGACTAGAAATCTGTCGCAATCTCACTATGCATTAGTAGCATACACTGTACAGAAAGACAGTATTTTAGGATTAAACTAAAATAGATGTAGTTGCAATCCACTCAGTACATTTTAAAATATGAGTTGAAATTGGTTTCCTTCCAGAATTTTTGCTGGAAACACGTCGAACCAGACCTCTGTTCAATCTAATATTCCAAGCAAGGGTTGATGTTTCTCTGAGGAACTGAAGGAACATTTGGCTGAGGAACCCAAGTCTGTCTCAGCATCGTAATAGCCTGGCACAATGTGTGAAAGTATTTTCATCACCCACAAATCTCTTGTGCTCTCCATTTACTGCTTCCACAAATGCCACATACCTCTAACAGTCTCTTGACCCTTCCTAGAAACAGAAAACAGGTCCTGCAAATTGAAGATGTTACAGAAAATGAAACGGTTTCCAAACTGAAGTCCCCGATTAGTAGAGAACTGCAGGATGTTTTCTTGAGATACGGAAGGTGTTGGCTGGTGACGCATCAATCATTTCCCTTCTTTCTGACTGACAAAAGCACTAAATGATGTTAAAAAACATCACTAAGTATTTGATGTGGAAAAGTAGAACTAAAAACTAAAGTTGCAATAGATACAAGGATGTTACCTGGTTGCCACTGTGAGAAGTGGTGGGTTTTTCCCTTGGTGTCGAAGGGACACGCATGCACAAACAACGTGATGGGTTGTGAGACAGACTTGTAAAAATTTATTGCTGTTGCAATGTGAAACTTAAGGACAAAGAACATGGGCCACTTTAACATTAGGCTGCTTAAGAACTTTATTATAAGCACTGAGAGAAGTTCAATCTGCTTTTGACATGAAAAGAAGCATTTGTATTGTGTTAATTGCATAACTATAAAAACTTGAGATGTGTTAATTTGTTGAAGAGGAGTGGATTAGGCTGGAGAGAAGTATACTTTGACATTGAATGATGAGATTTTTTTTCATAGGAAAAAGAGGAGATTTTTTCAAGGTCTGATCTCACAATAAGGATTTTGATGAAGTATTGTAAAGTCGCTGTGACCTCACTGACTCATAAATATAAACAAATTTATGTACAGCAATGCAATAATGTACCCATGATCATATTTAGCTTGATTAATATGTAAACAGGGTGACTTGGATTATTAAAGGTCATTTTTGAAGAATGGATCTTGTGTATTTATTAGCCTCTGTTTATCAGTTTGTTCAGTTAAACTGAAGAAGCCACGATAACCTTGACACCTTTATGAGATATATGAGCTCCCTCCAACTCCAGAACCACAGCAGCAACATGTGCACTTGGTGAACAAGCTGAGAGGCAGGCTCCTCCTTATGTTTCAATAGTTTGAAAAATAGGAAAAATCAACTGTCACCAAATTCCGACAGTTTAAGGACATAGTGAAACAAGTATATTTGAGATAACGAGCTCTTCTACTTCAAAAGCCAAGTCAAAATTTCAAACTACGTTAGGCTGTTTGTGAATATCTGTATCTTTAATTTGGTCAGAATAGCAACAGTCCTTCCCACCTTCAAATTCATGATGTGTAAATTTAAGATTAATATTCTAGCACAGCAGTGATCTGGAAATTCCTTCTTAGTTAACTCAAGTGAGTATGTGTGACAGGTGCTCTTCCAGGCCAAAACACAGATGACCTGAATTTGTGCAGCTTGGTTACAAATTCTTGAAATTTGTGGTCTTAATTCCACAAATCCAGTTTCTGCTTTGAACATGCTAGCCCACACAGTGGCCCTCACACTCTCACCTCTTACAACTTCCACTTGAGCAGCTTAAACACACATTCTCAGGCATGGAAAACAGAATTTCAGCATAATACTGGTAAAAACCTAAATCTATTCCAGTACCTCTTTTAACCCATTTTTACCAAGAAACAGAAATAATGCATAACCCTGAGGTCTGTGTTTGAAGAAAAGCTACAGTGAATCTCTACAGAGAAAAAAAATGCAATATCCAGAATTATCCTGAGGTTGTGCATTTGGAAATGTTGTTTGTGTAGGATTATCCTCTTCAAATAAAATGTCAATTTAATCAATAGTAAATTGAGCTGAAAACAACACACAGCTTTGAAAATATTTCAGGAAGACATCCAATATTTTTGGGATTCAAGCCAACAGAAATGGAACGAACAGAAGGTAGCGTAGGTGGGGTAAATGGGGCCTAGCTGCTGCCTCATCAAGTGCTTATAACAGTCAAACCCATATAACAACCCATTAAAAACATATCTGGGACTCACTTAGTAGCTGACACCCTGCATGGACTTTTCTCATGTATCTTTTGTCAAACATTATAATTGTTCTTCACGTTCAAGACTTACCGGTCTTTTCCTGTCTCCTTCTTAAATACCGCATCGCAGTAACTCATGCGCTTCTCCGTCGTCACGTAGATTTTGGCAGTTGGGTAGCTGTCAACAGTTTTCTTCAGCATGTTGTACACAATGCCATTTCCATCCCTCCTCATGTTTCGAAAAGGACCCCAGATCACGTAAACGGTGTTGTTGGTTTCTTTGAAAAAGTACTCAGGATTCTTGAGCAGGAGAGGCACGCTTGTGTGCGAGACCACTCTTATGGTTGTCCTCTTTCCAACATCTTCCTCATAGCCCTTTGTGGGAGCATTGTTCATCCTCCATATGCAGGAGGACTTGTCTATCTCGGTGCCCACCTTCTGGCCAGCCATCTGTCCCGAGTTTGAAACAATGGCACAGAGGTCACAGTCAAGTTGTAGAGGCTGGAAGACAGGAAACAATAATATATATTGCAAGTTTTTCTCTGTAAAACATGAAGACTGAAAATTCAGTTAAACGAAAGACAGGTACAGTACAGCAAATTGATAGCAATGCTTCTCTCTAGAAAAGCAAAACCACAATCCCCATGTGGCAGAGCTGCCCGAAAACTCTACTACTACAAAGCTCTGAATGCAAATCTTTTCAGGGAAATAGGCAGTTCCAATCTTCACCCTTGTTCCCACCTTGCAAAGTCCACCACACAAATAATTATTCCTTTTTTTCCTCTAAATGCTACTCTTCTCACTAAAAACAAGGAAATAAAGAAGCAGCAGAAAACAATATTTAGATCAATGGCTTCTCTTTTAACAAGGTGTGGTCAGCAATAGGAAAAAATCTACTGAAAAAGTAATGCTGGAAATTTAACTGTACACTAACTGTGTTTGTGTCTGAATGAACAGTTTCCAAATTTGTGACAGAAGCTGAATGGGAGATGCACCTCTAAAAAGCAATCCAATAGTATGAAAATCCTGCAGTTGGAAGGGAGACGCGGACAGAGGAATATGTTGTTCTCTCCAGAGAGCAGTTATGACCCATGGAAAATGAGAGGCAGATGGACTGGTGACACCTGAACTAGGAACTTATTCCTGAGAAAACTGAAGTCAAAACAGTATTTCCTGACCACATTCTACGGTGCCATTACTTCAGTATGAATTGAAAAATAGAAAAAATTATCTAATAGAGATATAAGGACCTATCTGATGTTCCATTTGTCAGAGCATAAAGAGTAAACGTCTTTTGGTTCTTTTGTACCTACAGACTAAAATGAAATGCCCTCTATTTAAATTGGATTTTATAAAGAGTTCAGTTAGAAATTGAAATCAAACGAAAACTAGACCCATCAAAAAAACCCCTACAGAAGATCATCCAGGTCAGAGATAACCTACAATTTTTTGTATGGTCACAGACTTCATCCTCTGTCATGCTCACAACTGGGAGCCAGTGACCTCAGTTTAATATTTTTTAGGAATAATTCCCTTCACGTTCTTTGGACATTTACTCTGACAGGATGCTAGGTGCTTTTCTGATCAGACTTGTGGTTATTTCTCTTCAAAATCACACCTCATTTAGCTGATGTGGATGAATAGCCTGCCTACATTTGACCACTGTAACCCTAGGATGCAGTTGCTGACAAAACATCAAATTCTTTGATAAGGAGGAATAATGCAAGGACAAGAGACAAACCTCTGAAGAGAGCCAAACTGTAAGAGCTAAAATATCTCATCTTTGCATGACAAATATTGTACTGAATTAAGGTGCATCCTGCAAGACTTGTGCAGTAAATTTCACAGTTTCAAAGCTTTGATTTCTCTACTGTGATTGATTTGATTTTGCTATGTGGCTGGTTCAGGAAAACATTCTTTCCTCATTTCATCAGTAGCTAAAGATTCCTGATTGAATGCAACAGCATTGTCAATGTTTCCTCTACAGAACACCATGCATTTTTTATAGCTGTTATAGTTTTAGAGAGCTGTCCTGCATGGCTCTCTGACAGCAGGGATGAAATCCCAAGAGATGCAGCTGAACACAGCAGTCTTTCTGTTTACCGCTTACTTACAGAAATTCTCTCTAAGATACATTATGAGGACATGGCTGGGTGACCTAAACAAATCCATGGGCATAACTCATATCCTAGCATGAAGTGAATTGTTACAGTCCCAGTAGATTAATTTATAGCTTTCAGGGTGAACTTTCAAACTAACAAATGCTGAAAATGAAACTGCTAGATAGGAAAAGCCAATCTGGTCAAGAATCTGGTTCCATTTAAATTTGTTTCATCCTCAGTGCTGCTTTTTTCACTAAATTCTTCCTTCTCCATTAAAATGGAGCTGCTCTCTTAAACGTGGAATTGTTTGATTTTCTGACCTTCGTTGGAATTGCAATGCACATTTTCTATTCACTGAGTGTAACTGTTCTGCTTGAATAAGCTGAGTATACTCACTCCTGCAACTGTGTCCCCTGGTTTTCTAGCTCTTTTCTTGTGATTCATTTATCTTGTTCCAATTTATGAAGTGCTTTCATAATACTGAAAGCCTGCACTAGGTCAACATATAATCTACAATTCTCAAACAGAGTCAGAGGCTAAGCCCCTCCCAGCTCTAACTCACAATAAATACTTTTTACAATGTAGAGAGGTTTTACATGTCCCAATATACATATTTTCCAACAGATATCCCAGACAGAGTTAAGAGACTGACACTCACGACAGATATTCCACTGACTCCAGAATCATTCACTGTCTTCATCATCTTTTTGCATCATATCTCCCTCAACATGTGAGAAAACAAGTATCAATATTCAGTCATTGAACCCCTTATGGAGACAGGCCACCAGACTGTGGTGTTGGTTTGTAGCGTCACAGACATGGTTTCAGTAACACACACGAATCCACATACAATACGAATGGGTCTGCCAGGCATCCCAGGCTGCCCTCTCATCTTCAGAGATGGTCCAGCAGCAGTGGGATTGAAACAGATTGGCAGGACTACACAGAAACCTGTGCTGTTACTGCTTGTCCTCTCTGGACCCAGAACATCAGGCCGAGGTTCACCTCTCACAGGATCTTCATTCACTTGCATCATAGATACATGAGTTAAAGACAAAAACATTAAGAACCATCCACCTTTTCTTCTCTTTTCATGTACTTAGACATTTATTTCACCTCTAAACACCATGGGGGCTGAGCTATTATTGCTGCTAGAAAATTGTTCATTTTGTTGCTGACCAGAAGGATGTAGAAGTCCTCAGCAGAGCAGCTGGGCATGGTTATGACAAATAGTCCCATCTTTTTCCTGAATGATACATTGTAGCTGTTGAAGAACACTTATATTTTAATCAGTAAAGAAAATGAAATGTCTGACCTTTCCATTTCCTGTGGAAAGCTTACAGACAATAGAAAAGATAATTAAAACTGTGAATTAGAACTTGCAAAACAGTGCCATTTCTCTAGCAAAGAGAAATAGCTGTGTAATAAAGGTCACTTATCAAACAGTTCTAGTTATTAAATCTTTGCATTTAGCACTGAAGTGGCTTCACAGAATCAAAGGTCAAATCATTAAATAACAAAATCAGCCAGAATTAGAAAAGGTCACAAGCGAATCCAACTAAAGTAGGTCACAAAACATGATTCTCTTCCACATAAGATTTCATTATTTGGAAAATTGCTTACTTTCCAAATTTGACAACTCCCCTGCCATTTCCAATGCCTCCACCAGGAGACTGAAACTCCAGCTACAGAACCATTTGTATGGGTGGGTCTCCCAATGGCACAGATCCTGGATCACCACATTTCCCAGCCACAGCCCTGTAGATCTGCTGAGGTCCCTGCGGAGATGATCTCAGGTCAGGTCTCCGAACCACAAAACAATGTCTGGACAGACCAGGCACACACCAAGCTCTGGTCTCAGCAGAGACTGAGACCAGATTCACTCCTCAGCTGGACCAAATCCAGCTCAGGACCTCTGCAGATGGAATTTCCACTAATG
This sequence comes from Cnemophilus loriae, assembly GCA_013397755.1. Lineage (NCBI taxonomy): Eukaryota > Metazoa > Chordata > Aves > Passeriformes > Corvidae > Cnemophilus > Cnemophilus loriae. The sequence continues at coordinate 151,437 of VZTF01006534.1, read as the reverse complement.
CAAAGCTGAATTTCTCTTGTGGCTTCTTAGCACTACAGACCGGTGGTGCGCTCTCTCCAACCACCAACTCTGTTCCACTCTGAATCCCACAACTAATCATGCAGATAGTTAGGAAACTCAGACTAAACTTTCTCAATTGTTACTTTAACAATATGATTGTAATTTTGTAAATTGGATGCAATGCCCATTCACTACATAATGAGGCAATTATTAGCAGCTTGCCACATATTAATTTGCTCCTTTAATGTTGAAACAAATGAGATCTTTTCTTATAATCATCCTATTTGAGTGAATTCTAACAAAGCCGATTGAACAAAGCTCCAGAGAGACTTTCTTTATTTCAATGCCATTTATTCTTCTACTCTTCTTGGATGTCTTTAGAGTTTTAGAGGATACAACATTTATAATGATGCCAATAGGGAATAGATTTTGCCTTTATTCTTCTTGATGTTCTTTTGAGGTCTTTGAAATGAAAGTTACAAGAGAGGCATTAACCGTCTGGCATTGTTTTTATTGCTTTTCTCTACTTTACAAGCAAAAAATGTATTTTAATTTTTCCTGTGTTTCAATGATTAAACAAGCTGGTTTTATCTACACTTACTCGCTTTCTTCAGACCTCTGACTGGGAGAAAAGACTTGCCAGGCTTCTCTAGGAAAAAATTCAGCACATTAAAAGAAAGATAGTATTTGTGTGTTCACCCAGAAAGGACTACCAATTTAGTACAGCACTGTATATAACTTACATTATATTACTAACATCAAGCAATAGAAATAAAAATTGTAAAAAAGACAGGCCTGATTACCTTAAGTTTGCGTTTGTTCCCTCTTCCTCCCTATGGCAGTACTGTGTTTTTTTTACCTTCAGCAGTTGATTTTGGTCTTAGCCCTCGGCATCACATCCCAGCAAACATTTCTGTCTTCATAAAATTTAATGTTAAGATTTCATAAAGATTTTAACATTTTGACATTATTTTGAAATAAGCCCGATGTCAACATGCATCCCATTTCCAAATAAATAGAATACAATCTGCTTTTTCATAAGACTGTTCCTGAGACTCAAGTGCCTGGGATATTTTATTTAGATAAATGTCACTGATACGTACATGAGTTCTAGCAGAAGGTTTTTATTTAAATTGAATGAATTCGAAGGGAATGCATAGGAGGCACATAATGGGACTAATCTTACAGCAAGAGACTGAATAAATAACCATTGTTGAAAGTCTTTCTACATACACTGACCCAGTTGTTACAGAACTGTTTGATTTGCAGCTCTTTAAAGGGGCTGCACCAGCCCTTTGCTTGAACAAGTATCTTGTGGATTCCTCATGTCAGTGGTAATGAGACAGAAAAACAAAAGAAGCTCAGACTTTGGGCAGAGATTGAAACTTGCGTGCCAAAGTCACCCGCCCCATCTAAACTTTCAACCAGCAAGTGTATTTTTGAAACATTTTAGCTTTCTTTCTTATAGACAAGAAAAAAAAAAAAAAACAAACCAGAAACTCAAACCTTCCAAACACGAACCACAGTGCAAAGTGATGCAGTGTCATCTTTCTCACTTTTGAGACAGCTCCAGACAACTCCATGCCAGCTCCTACCTCTCTCAAGATACAGCAGAGCAAATGCTCACCAGAATGTTGTTGATTTTGCCGCTGCTATTGGGAACAATATAGGCAGCTTTGAAACAAAGCAAGATTCAAGTACATCTCATGATACCAAGAGCTGAAAACCAAATGCCTCAAATATACGTGAGAAAACTCTGAGCAGAAAGAGTCAAGTATATGGCCTATAAAGAGTAAAACCAGGTCTTTTTATGTATTTTAGGTACTTTCTACTACTTTATTGTAAGGCACAAATTGAAAAGTCAAAGATAATACCCCGATGATCTTCTCATAAAACAAAATTTAGTAAAATTGAATAAAAGCCAGGTCCAGCTTGATCAAAATATTTTAGCTTTCTATTTTTCAAAAATCATATTTAAATAATTTTCTAAAATGGAGTAAAACGCTCCTCCAATTGAACGTTTTGCTTTATTATGAAAAGGTGAAAGAATGGTAGTTCACATTAACAAAACAGTCCCTTTCAGTTTTTTCATTTTTCCTGATTTCCAGCTGAAACTTCATGGGAACTGACACCTTTTAAATAAGCCTACACTAATATTTTCTTCTGTAATAATAAACTATTGGAAAACTCTTGATAGCTCTATTGGTAAAAAAATCTTAAAAATAGGAAGGTGGCAGGGAGTAAGTAAGAATGGGAGAAACTGCTCTGCCTCTGCATGGAGGGGTAATGCAGGAAGGAAGCTGCCAGAGTCAGTGCTTCAAGTACAACAGAAAGACCTGGGCAAGACACAACTCTGGAGGACTGATGGTCAACAGCCCTGAAGGACTTTGGGGCAGGCGAAGAAAGTTTTGCCCTAAGGCATTTCCTGAAGGATGTGAAGCCCTGTCCTGCATGTGTACTCTCAGTCAGTCCATGGAAGACTGATTTTTGTTTGTGTCTCAGCTGCCTGGCAAACTGTCCTGTCCCTAGGCAGGATGGCAGAAGGGACGTGCTCTTATTTACACGAATGGATTATGTCACAAAAGGGGAAGAAATAAATGGAAAGAACACACAGAAGAGAAGAGAGAACAGAAAAAAATTCGGACAACCTATGAAAGGGTAGGATGCAGTTTAGTGCTTAAAAGGGAAACATGTAAGAGGAAGGAGGATTTGAGAAAAAGCAAAATACTGATTTATAGCCAAGAAGATAAACCATGATGTTTGGGAACGCAATCTAGCAAAGACGAACCAAAACTCCCCTAAAGTTATTTGTTAAGCTATAAACTAACTGCTGTGAAGAAAGCTTCATCAGACATGTCAATCAAACAACTCAGGATTAGGCAGAGAGAAAAGCTTCTGTCCTTTACACTGCAACTGCCCAAGCAGAAAACAGATGAAAATGGCTATGTTCACTCCAGCATACAGTACTAGTTTGTAGGTAACCAGAAACCCCAACATCCCTTAGGCATGCAGATGTCTACAACTTCAGATCCACATAATTAACACCTCTGAATTGGAGGAAAAGCAGAATACTCTTTGGCATATATATATAGATAAAAATCAGCATAAAAATACAAGTACACCAAAGAACATATGCGGAAATGCTCTTGTGAAACACCGTTGAGGATTGAATTGTTATGGAAGGGAAGCAAACTCCATCATGCACACCCTACGCAGCAAGTTCACAAGGTAGGCACTAAAATAGCATTCACTCTGAAAAACAGCCTATGAAAAAATTAACTTCACAGCTGTGCAGAATGGAAAACCAAACAAACTACATTAGTTCTAGAGTATTCCTAAATTCATCCCAGAGGTTGAGCTTATGACCATAAATAACCAGAATGTTTGTGACACTCCATCTATCACCCCTTTACAAATACACAGGCTTTAAAATATCCTGACTTTGTAGTAGTTCAAAAGCTGGGAATTCTTCCAAACAAATACTGCTTGCTGAATGCTGAATCCAGTAAGTCATTTATCTTAACATCCACCACATTGCTCACCTGCTCTCAGTACTACGTGATGACTCTTGAATTTTGTGCACAAAAGTTACTGGAAAACACAATGTAAAGTAGACGCTGTCCATCAAACAGCATAAACAACTCAGAGCACAACCCAACCAGCTGATCCGAACAATGGCACCCCTTTTGCCACTCTGCTGCAGAACTGTATTTGCAACAGTACATTTGCTACCAGCAAAACATGTCACTTGATTCAGCAGGCCATTGGTATCATAATATTTAGCTCTAATTTATCTTCTGCAATTCTCTGTCTGTATCACATTTCTTTTCTGGTTTCTACATTTAGTAATAAGAAAGATAACAACTGTTTCTTCTCTATACAGATATATTTGCTCAGCAAACAATACAAACCACAAGGAGGTAAAATGTCACAACTCAAGGAGATATAAAAAGGAGGAACGTCCTGCTAGCACATGGGCTGAATAGCGAATGAATCTCAGTACAAAAGGACAAGAACAATTTTTCACACCCAATAATGTGTGCGGCAGCAGAGCAGGGGTAACATGTAACACATAATCCTTCCTTACAGAGTGGACTCTAGAAAGACATCCTTGACAGCAACCAAGGCCAAAAGAACTCTATCCACAAAAACCGTTTTTTCTTTGCAAATAATAGTAAGTATCTCTGCAAAAAAATTAATGAGAATTCCTACTATGAAGATGCCTACTGGAAGACTATGTCTAAGGAATTCTCTGTCACATATGGAAAACATGGGTTTTTCTAACCGCTGACTTTAATTTGTATTTATTATAAATACCCACAGATGGCGGTAAAGTATATAATGTATACAGCAGATTTGTTCCAAGTTTGCTTTCTCTAATAACCTCCTATTATCAGCACTCACCATTAATCATGGACCATTATCTAGGAACTTAGTTGGCTGAATCACAGATGCAGTAATGCCTGTTAGGCCTCTAATCTAAATACATTTGAAAAAATTAGACTCGCAAATAAACTAGGGGACTTCTAATATGAAGTTCACATCTTATTTCAGGTCAGTTTACTTGGGATTTGATACGGGGAAACAGTATCAAGGTAAGCAGCAAAAACTGTCAGAAAAACTACCTTGTATTAAACCCCCCTCTTCTTTTCCATGAAAACCCACCTAACAGGCTGGAAGCCTAACCTCTAATTTATTTTGGTTCCATGCTGTCTAGACCTATTATTTAATTTTGTCTTTCTTGGTGGTCTATCTGTCAAGTTATTTGTATGCATGGAAGGAAAGTGATAAGCTAAAATGCTAATTATCCATTTTTCTGAAATTAAAAAAAAAAAAAGCATGCCAGGAATAAGAATGAGGTTTATTACAATAGCATTAAAACCAGTGGCATTTTTCATTTGACAAAATAAGCCTTAAGAAGCTTTCTAAGTCCAGTGTTTTTAATTGCAGGATGCCTTATCTAAAAGAGAATACATAGTTGCTTCTGGCCACATTCATTTACTTTCCCCTCGCTGGTACATCAGGAATATTTGCAGTACCACTCTATGGGCGTCATGTGTAAAAATGTTTAAAATTTTCTCTAAGAATATAATTTCAGGTTAAAATTTCATTTAGAAAGTGCTAGTCCAAAAATTTAATTTCTTGAAATATCTTTTATTTTAAGATCATAAAATTATTTCAGTTGCAGAAAGATACACGGTTAAATCATCATTTTGTCAAGACACCTGAAATTTCAAACACTATGGCAATGGGCACTAGGACAAAAATTTAAAGTGGTTTGGAAAGTTCTGCTTAAATAATTAGGTAGATGTGTTTTACATTTTTTTAAGTCATTAATGAAAACTATAGAAGCATAGCTGCACATTTCAAAACTTTGAAGTTAAAGGTCTGTTTCAAAAGAAAAAAATTGCTGTACACATACTCTCTTCTGATTGCTTTTGCATCATTGCCTTGGTGGGTATGTCCACTAACCACCTTTCAATCAGTGCAGATTTCATGCAGACAACAGTCTGTATCATGGACTAACAACACCTGCAGTAACTCGGTAAGCGGAAACTCAAGTGGAAGCTACTGCAGTTAAATGACTTGCAAATAATTCAAAGATCCTTCTGTGTTGGTTCTCCTTACTTGTGGACCTTGACAGCTTCTGCTCCTGCCCCATCCCAAACCAGCCCGATTTACCTCTCACTCAAAAGCCTTTACTGAAGAAAAGCCCCTGAAGCTCAGTGGCCTCTGCCAAATCTCACTGAAGTCAAGGGCCTTGTGCAGCTCTGTGCATCCTCAGCACAGAGCTCAGAACGAGACCAAGGCCTGAGGTGCTGAGTAACACATGCACACAAATGAGCTGGTAAGTTATGAGGTGAAACATGCTAGGAGCAATTGCAAAACAAAATCTTATTAAAAGATGAAAATAATAAACCCCATCAATCTTTTCTCCACTATATAGTCTGGCCTGACAGTGACATAGTTGCAAGATATAAACAACACTACTTCCAAAATGGGTATTTATAATCATATAGCTCTTCTACCTATAATTTAAATTTTTAAGAGAGAAATTAATTTTTAGTCCTTCATATATCTTCAAAAGAAAAATACCACTGCAATGTACCTATACGCTGATTTTCTGGGTAAATCTATGGCACGTTCATTGCCGCCATTACAGTTAAAAGCAAAACTCCCACTGACATGACCAGGACTTCATGGAGACTTCACCTAACATAGAAATTTGGGGAAGAGAAATTTGGATTTGCAGTTCATAGGTGGACAGGATTACAAGATCACAGTGCTGCTCCTTTGCCTGGGCAGCAGCAGAGGCCTTTCAGCTGTGATTCTGCTTCAACCCATGAAAAGGGTGCAGAGTGTTTTCTTGATACAAGTGATCTACTCACAAAGCCAGAATATGGTGTTCCTTCTCTGTGTGTGAGCACACATACTGATGTTCTGGGCTGCATAGACCTCCCTGGTCACTACTGAAACTATTTCCTGCCCCAAGTCTATCTCTGGGATGGAAGCCATGGAGGCCACATTGGCTTCCATGCTGGCATCAGATTCTATATTTCCACTCTGCTTGTGAGTGCACAGAGTTTGTGTACGTAGGTTTTTTTGTTTTGTTCTTTTAGACTGTCGGCTTTAATGTAGCTCGTGGTTCCTAATGTTTCCAAGGACTGCAATGACAGCAGGATCTTTGAAACTTGAAAAGCAATCTTAAAGGTCAATACCTAAGCTCATCAGTGGCTCTGTAACTCACACTGATACAGCAATGACTACCACGGTTCTGACAAAACAGGTTCTTGGGGACGGCAACATGAGAAAGAAAACCAGTGCCCTCTGAGAGCATCTGCCTGCTGCGGCTTGCTGGCACTATGAATATGGCAAAATGCATCTCAGCTGAGGGCCTAGAAAGGGAAGAGATAATGGAATACTGACAACTGCCTTCTGAGCAAACAAATTGTGCGTCTCCTTTCCTCCTCCTTCTGGAGCAACGCTGCTCCATGCTACAGGCTCTGTTGCACCTCAAGCTATCAACAGCTCAACTGCATACTGGGAACTGAGAGGTTAAGTTCTACCTCACTGCCACAAAGCAGGCCTGAGGGACTCCGGGATGCAGCTGACTGAAAAAAAATAAAATCAACTGAAGTCAAATAATTATAAAATAATCATCCAAAGGAATGTCCAGGTTGCAGCTTATGCTGAGGAAAAACATAGAAATAACATTTCTTCATTTCTACGGACAGTATGCAATGGAAAATGTTTCCATACTCAACGTTAGTTCTATGTTCTCGTCTGCTTAGTGACTTTAAAAAAAGCGCATACATGTACATATGTATTAACAACACCAAAAGGAGCAAGAGAGAGAGAAGGAGGGTTTAGATTACGTATTAATTTAATTCTAAGAAAATATTTACAAAGCAAATGTGCAAGTTTTGGCATTCCCTCTCTCTGAGTCATACGACTGAAGAATTATAGATGCAGCATGAAGAAGTCTGTGTGTGTCTGTGTTCAGCTACCCCGTCATACATGGTGCCAGACATCTAACAGTGTTCTCATGGCTAAAAAAGTCCAAGGCAGATGAGCTGAGGAAAAAGAATGCATGGACTATACATATCCCATAAAAAAATAATCCTTTTTTCAAGGAACGCACTTTTGTGACAGAGGGCAATTAAGCTTTGAAACAGGTGCCCAAAGGATTTTAGAGTCTCTGTTCCTAGAGATTTTCAAAGCCTGAAGAGGCACAGACCTGACCCAACCTTGATGTTAGTCCTATATATAGTTGATACTGGACAAGATGGTCTCCAGAGGTTATTTCCAACATACTTTTTTTCAGTAATTCTACAGTTCTATCACTTTGAAGAACCAAGGGGAAGCTCAATGAATTTTAATGAAAAAGACAGCACACAGTTTTAATAATGAGGACTACTGAATGTGCTGGGGAACCCCAAAGAAATAAAAGAACTCAAAATGACAACAAAATATTGACAACTGAATAATTAGTGAAAAATTATTCTCTTTTTTTCTTGTCTGTTCTTGGTTCTTTCTACTGCCTGTCACACACATAATCATACAAAACACAGCAGCAGAGAGAAACATTTCTAAAATGAAAATGGGCTAAGATTTGATCTGCATGTCCTATGAGAATCCCACACAGAACCTACACCTAATAAATCTTATTCCAGGTGAAATACTATTGGGCACAGTTACATGACTGGAATCCAGAATGACCTGAGATCCCAAGCACAGGTTCATTCCAGCTGGTTGCAGCACAGGGTATGGGCAGGCAATACAGTGCAATTTCCCTCCTGGCATGTGTGAACCAGCACCAGGACTGCTAAGATGGCTGTATCCAACAGTTTAGGCTCAGTACTTTGTATGTATTTGTGGAGTAAGCTAAGTTTATTGAGTCCTCCTCATAAGCCTTCTTTCTAAGGCTGTTAGCAGTGAATACAAGGTGATAAATACCACGCCATACCTGGAGACCAGTGCTGGGAGTTTTTGTTACTCCTTTTAGCTCTGCTAACTAACAGTGGTGCCTTCTTCACCAGTACTGGAACATGGCTGAGATGCAGAAGTGGTGGCTCAAACGGACTCCGGGGAGAAGAGGGGTAAAAAGAAAGAAAGAACCCCAGTGATCCAGAATGAACAGGTCTTTTTCAGAACAGAAATCTAAACTGCTGCCATGTGCTAGTGTCCACTGAGCAGTAAACTGTGGCTTCACAGGCTGAGACAGAGGGGAGGGACGAGGAGGACAGGTATGTTCTAAGAAATCAAATGCATATTACATTCCAGAAAAATGGGGAAAACTCCCATACAATCAGACCTTCAAAATCTCAACTATAAAACAGCTGAATTATAGTGGCTACGACATGTAGGATACTGAAAATCAATTCTGGAAAAGTGTATCATAGGTAAATACTGTATTTATCCCCTCCTCCTGGAAAAACCTCACTGCAGCAGCAAAACAATTGCTGACTCTGTCACAAGACCCTTGCAAAAATCCTGCAGACCTTGTTTTTCAAAAGAGCAATAATTAAAAAATAAAGTCCTGTGGTGCTTTTCCTCTATAAGCCCCGTTTATGAATTCATAGCACAGCATGAAGGTTATTAAAATCCCATATGTGAGAACCACACACGGCACAAGGAGATATGAATTGGCATTCCACAGAGGTAATGCTATCTAATGGGCAAAACAAGGAGCACGGCTTCATTCTTCTTCAGAGTACATTTGGAAAGGGCAAAGCATCTGCCTGCTGCTCATGGATAGCTGACCAGACACATGACATTTCTTCTTCTTACCTGTTGATGAACAAGTTAAATGTGAAGAGCATGGCTGTTATCTTGCCTTGATATTCCCAGGACACCCTTCTACCCACAAACCACTTGATGTGGGGGGATTAACTGCTATTTGGGGTGACCCAGACACAGTGACTATTAAACACATTGCTGTTTACTTCCACATCCACACATTTCAAATCAAAATGTAATTAACTGTGGAGATAACCAATATACCTCACAGGTTAATTCTGAAGTACTGCCTATCCAATAATACAATTATTTTTCCAAAATTATTCAGTTATTTCCCATTTTATTGTTGAAACAAAACAGTCAATGCTGTGCTTTATTTTAGTGCCAAAACTGTTTTGTACCCACATAGTACAGAGCTATTTTGAACACTATCAGCATCTGGAAAAACTTCAAGAAAAAGCCAGAACAACTGTTTTTGAAAAAAGGTTTATGAAAAAAACCCCAAACTGACGAAGTATAGACATGCACAAAAGAATTTCCTCAGTTTTCAAATACGCCGAAGCTTTCGTTAAAGAGAAAGCAGTCTGTGGTTCCACAATCTTTGAGTCAAATTTAATGCATAAAACATACTCTACTTAAGGACACTGATCAAAGGTTTGTGAGGCTGTTTCTCTGCCTTGCATGTATGATCAATCAGGCATCAGCAGGGAGACCACAGGTGTCTGATGGGAGTCATCGCTAATGCCAGAGATGGAAAGCACTCCAAAACAGGAAAGCCAGGATCTGCCATGAAGCAACAGGAGACAGAACCTTCTTCTGGCAGGATTAAAATCCATGTGCTTGCTCAGTACTCTGCTATATTGCTGAGGAAGGGTTTCCTTCTCATCTGTATCCCTATGATCACACAGTGCTGCTCCGTTCTCACACTTCAAATACCATTGCTAAAATTCAGAACTTGGATGAGAGCTGTGAAACTTGCATGCAGATATGAACTTTCTCTAATTTCAGGCCTGTTCAGACTCAAGATTCTCATTTACACCAATTATACACTCTTTCAGCTGCACCTTCCAATCTTGTCTCTATGTGATAGGTCCCATCACGATATTACACTATTGATTTCAGCTGTTGGATTCTGCTTACATGCCACAATCAACATCACTGTCAGAAATTATAACCTCTATCAATATTTTAGGGATGCAAAGGAGGAAAGACAGTGAAAACAAATTAAGTTTCATAACTAAAATGAAAAATCCTTTCCCTCTAATGACTCCTGCCTTCCAACCTGTCTTTCTTTATGCATGAGACAATTTGACTTGGGATTTGCTCCCTGACTAGGCTTAGCTACATACTTTGGAACAAGAGACTTGCAATGAGAAATACATAAGACATAACAATAAAATTCTGTAGCATGCCATGCCAAATAGAGACGGTTATCCTTCCAATCACCCTCACAACTAAAGCTACAGTCAGGTATTTAATACTGCTCCACAAGCAAGAGCTCTCTGCCTTCATCTTCCCACTTCATTTCTGCCAAGTCACAGAACAAAATAAATATCCAACAGAAAAAAAATCTTCTATCAGTCTTTTGAATACTTTTGCAAGAGAAATCACTTAGAAGTGATGTGTCAGGGCACCTTGTCTGCTTCTTTCTCTCCCTTTCTCAGTCGAAGGATGGCATTAAAAAAGCAAAAGCACTTGTAAGTGCTGTTTGGGGAATAAAATCCCCTGCCATCCATCTCTCGCTAGGAAAAATTTTGAAAAAAAAAGCACTTAGAAGTCTCTTTTTGTCTCCATCTACATTATTCCTTTTCTTGGGTGTGGTTTGAAATAAGAATAGAAATGAAATGCTATTTTCACTGTTTTGAAGTTCAAATCAGGCATGTCTCCTCTACTTTCTTCCATTTGCGTTTGCTCTGTAACAAATACCAGTTTTGGTGTATACTGCATTCCATTTCTCTCTCTTTTTAATCTCAACATCCCCCTCCCAATTCAAGTAATGAGATTATGATGCTATAATCTTATTCTGAGCATGCCCTTTGATTTCTATGGATTTCTATTCCAACAAAGATACATCCGTTCTGCTGGCCAGATGTCAGCAATATAAACGTTTAGCTAATTTAATTGATGTTTTAACTTTGTAAAGTGGGGCAGCCTTCAGTGACAATGGCAGTCATCTCCAGAGCTACAAGTCACAAATGTGTGCTCAGTGGCAGCAAAATCATCAATACAGGTTTTAGCAACTAAAAAAGCAAACATAATCCTGAGACATACATAAAGGGTTTTGAAATTATCTTTTCACTCTATTCAGCAGCACTGATAGTAAATTCAGTCTGGGCATTCGACTTCAGCACAGATTTGGATCTGCTGCTGAAAGGCCAGAAAAAGCAAAAAGAATAATCCATGCCCTAGAAAAATTAACCAGCAATGGAAGAACTGGGTTAGTGCAGAGAAGAGAAAATGGAGGAGATGTGATAAATGTTTCCAACTACAGAAAATATGCTGCAAAGGATTCTTCAGGTCTGTTCTACATTAGCAGGGTGGTAGCTAGATTTGGGTTAGACTTTAAGTAGCTTTTTATATGAAAACAGTTATAAACAGTCTTGCCAGGGGCACAATTACAAACTTGCTATCTCCGGAAGTCCTTTCTTATCCTAATTTCTGTAATTCTGTGAATTTTAGTAGGTTGATGTGCACACAGCACTTCACAACTTAGCCTTCTTGGTGACACTAAAGAAAGAAGATAATATTCTGTGCTGCAGTCTCTAGCTCAGCACTATGCTCTGCACTACATGGAAAAGTAGTTATCCAGGTATCCTTTAGCAAAAAGGTACCAGAGCTGATCGGTGTGTACGGATGGAACTCGTGTTCTAGTAAAGCAACCTGCAATTTGACAAACCTTATTCCCCAGACAGAGAATCAGTAAAATGAGAATAGATCAGGTTGTCCATAATGCAGCAGCAGTAAAGGTAACAGCTTCAAACATTTTAGAAAGTTAAGAATATTTTTCTAATTAGTAACGGTTATTTTAGTACAGTGTCATGCACTTCTGATTTTCAAGTTCAAGATACAGCAAAATGAAACTGAAACACAAATATTCACAAGCCCATAGCCTTTTATGCTGAAGTCCTGCTTAAATGCAATAGAAGAATTGAAATCAACCTATCTTTCCTGTAAATCTATTCAAACGTTACCTGAAGCATTCCTAGCAAACCCCTGTTTCTTAACAACAGTAGATATGAAGCTGTCTTTGTGTAAAAGCTGTATTTCTTCTTAGTTTATGATAGCTCTCAACTTGCCATCTTTTTTTTTTCAGTAGAAAGAATAGGAGTAATTGTGGAATAAAGTACCACTCATCATGAGTAAGGATGTCAAATTCTTTTCTATTGTAAGCTCTGTCAAATGATAAGTAATTAGACCCTGCTTTCAAGGTTGCTTAAATAAATAATATTTTATATGAGTTACTTTTAAAAAAGCTGCCTGATGTACATATCACAGTCTGGAATAGTGATATGTCTACACTAACCGTGGTGTTGAGTGCGTATTTAAAAAATAAGAATTTCTATATGTGCAAAAAAATGTTGTTTTTAAAGTCAGTCTGAGGGTGTGCATTTTCACATGTTTCTGATCAGCTCTTCCCTGACACTTTTCCAAAGTCTTTGCCATACTGTTAGCATCATCTTCATATATAGCTGCCAGGCAAAAATGAATCAGATGCCACGAATTACTCAAGGGCAATGAAGCCCTGAAGGAACCTTCTGCAGAAAGTTTCTGACTACAGAGTGTACGCCTGCTGTGCTCTGAAGTTCCTTGGTGGAATTCTCCTGTGAAGGCAAACGTGTTTGTTTACTGCAGAGACACCCTACATGTCCTATGGCAAAGGAATGCCATTTTGTGGCTACTACCTTTGATGATGTAGACAATAGAAAAGCACTTACGGATGTTTTAAAGCCATTTCTAGGTGAATGACCCTACTGGCCTAGGAAAAACCCACAGGTTAAATCTGCATTTCATGTGTTGCTTGGTTCCAAGGTGTTGCAAGTTCACATGCTAACCAAGTAACTGTATCACTTGTAAAAACAGATATGGGCTTCCATAGGCAATAACCCTTGATACAACATGAGTGTATTGTGTGGAATCTCTGATGCTCCGCCTGCATCACAGAGGTCTTGTGATTCATGACTTTCAGTGTATCATCAAAAACCCACCACTTAGGGAAATGCACGTGTGGAGATCCTGCTACAGCACATTTCCACATCCATCACTACAGCTGAACTTGTCCAGAGAAGTCCAGGCTGGCCTCAACATTTGCAAACCAGCTCAAGTACTGAATGACGCCCTCTGACAGAGATCACTCTGTTTACAACAGCTCCTGTATGGGAAGCAAATACTGCGCTCACACAGAGCTCACTGCAAGCAGAACCACGTGCACACGGCTGCACAGCGAGGGCTCAGCTACAATGGGAAAAACAGGTTATAAGGCAAAATAACAACCGCAGGCTTCAGAGAGACAGACTGTAAATGCTGATGTGCTTCAATTATTGGCATTGGGATGCAAGAATCAGACTCTCCATTTTTTTCTGTGAGCTATCTTTGACTTTACACTTGTAATAGCACAACAAGGTCACTCTATTCTGCACAGTGATGCGGAGATTTTCTCTAAGATGCAACCTTTACACTATTTTATTTATTTACTTATTTCTTCAGCAGCATTATTCATATGACCAGAATCTATAACACTGACAATTAAACAAACAAAAAAGTCCAAAACCCACACCCAAGTTTGTATGAGTCTGATAATGCAGACAAAGGAAAAGGAACAGAGGACTTCATTCTCCTTTAACACTACTATAAACTTGAAGTTCTGGGTAAGTCATTCATGCCAGTGGCAGAAATAAGAAATCTGCACTGTGAATTGCAGACCACTACAGAGAGATCCAAACAAAGGAAGGTAAGAGACTGCACAAGTTTCTGCTGAAAAACTGCTGTGCTGAAGGGAGATAATGCTTCTGGTATATAACTGTACTTTTTACTTTTGTCCTTTTTGCTGAGCACAAAAATATCAATTCTGTTCCCCAAAAGCACGATACATGAGAAATAATAATGAATACAGATATCCTTCAAACCCAGATGGATTTTTTAAAAACATCTTTATCATAAACAGGTGCTATTGTTAAAGGGCTATGTAAAAGTACAGATGAGGGCTAATTAGCAGGGTAATGAAACAACCCCCATGAGGAACCAATAAACAGCACAGAGTAGAAAAGATCTGTCTGTGGGTGCACTTTCAGATTTAGGAGTCTGAACTTTGGCAACCATATCCATTTCTGAACTGGTGGAGCGGCCATCAGGGTTACTTCTGATACCAGATTATTTCTCCAAGAAACATAAATTTTTCTAGTCTTGGAGCAAATGGATAACAAATGGCATGTAACTCACATCCCCCTGGACTCTAAGCCCAATAGTGTCACCTTAAATAGCACTTCCTTCTGAATAGGCCTCTTACAACCAGTCACATTATCCCTGGAGTGAGCTATTGCTTCTGTTCACTAGATCCCAAAATATTGCAGTTTGAGGCAACATTCATTTTTATGCAATTTTATTCGTGCTGTGTAACATTTGCTCTCTCCTATGGGGAGAATCCACAGACAGATGCAGGGAGGAAGGCATGGGAATAGAAGTTTAATGAGGCAGAAGGTAGGCAGGGACGGCCAGGCCCATAAGGGGCCAGTCTCAAAGACAGTTAGCAATATATAGCAATATTTACCTTGTGGATCCTGGCTCAGGGGAGCAAGTCTGAACTGACAGCTTTAAATGCCCAAAGAAAGACTTTGTCTGGTTCAAAGATTTGGTATAAGTACCTGATTGGGGTGGGTGAGAGTCATGGAGAAAGCAAACTCTTCTCAGTGATACCCAGTGACAGACCACGATATGATGTGCATGAACAAAAATACAGGAAATCCCAGTCAAACATACAAAAAACTTTTCTATTGTGAGGGGGCTGGGCACCAGAACAGGTTGCCCAAAGACGCTGGGAAGTCGCCATCCATGGAGGCATTCAAGCACAACTGGAGAGACTCTTGAGCAATCTGCTCTAGCTGACTCTGCTTTGGGGATGAAGGTTGGACTAGATGATCTCCAGAGCCTCCAAACCCAGAGGCAAATACAAAAATCAACCCCAGCTGAGCTGTGCTCACGGGAAAGATCACTCATGAGTGATGATGAGTTTTTGTGTTTTTTTAGAAGAGGAAGACCATGTGTATAAAAACCCTCTTGCTGTTCAGCAAAGAAAAAGGTGTAAGGCTAGACATATTTTTTTCTGGATCTCAGAAACTGATTTTATACTGCTTCATCTAACAGATTGATTTCTAAAGCAGGAAAGCATGGCATTGAAAAAGACAGAAAACAGAGCTGGTTATAAATCTTTCCACAGACAAGGAAACAAGGATGTCTATAAAAGGAACATCTCAAGGTTTTACTGTAGAGAATGTGTAGTGCCATATGTGTACCTACTAGAACCACTTGAGCTTTTTTTATACCATTTTTTGCCATTATAAAGAAAATAAATCTGGGCATCTAACGTAAGTAAAAATAGAAATGGATAGTAAAAATTTTCTGCTAAGCAGAAAGAATGAACTTGCAACCTTCCACGCTAGCCAGTGGGCCTTTCTTACACCTAATGGAGTAATTTCCAGCCTAACATGTATTTTCTGTCAATGATAGACAATAAATACCTTAGATATGCAAACAGCATGTAGATTTTTTTAAAAGTCTTCACTACATTTTTTTGTCTCTGCTAAATGTATTTTATTGCTTTTTATTGTTTGCATAAAACTAGTAATAAGCTGTATCTGCACAGAGAATTGAAGAGAAAAATTCAGGTCCACAGGAGCTGATCTCAATTGGCTGCTTTTAAATGCAAAACTACAGAGAGCTGAAATCATAGTTTTGGGACAAAATATCAGCAAGCTCTACGCAATCACTACACAAGACTGCCAAAGTATTATACTGCCAAAACTCAAACATCTCTGTATCCACAGTGTAGATAATTACACCAAATTGCACCAAAACAAGGAAGAATGAGGGACAGCAGTTCACACAGATTAACTTGTTATTTTGTTTGGTTGCTCAGGTTTGGTTTTGTTGGTTTTGTTGGGTTTTTTTTTTAATTATATATAGGTATCAGCCCATGTTCTGGGAAACTAACCCAGGAATCAAAATTAGTAGTTATCACACATATCCAGGTTCATTTTGAATGATTAAACTCATGCTTTCCAAAGGGCTTCAGAAAGAATGGTACGGTGAAGTGAGAGCTTCTGAGATGGAATGGTAGTAAAAATCACATAGACTAAATCATAAAAGGAAGGAATGAACAGTACAATATCCAGAACAAGGAAAGGATTTGAAGGTTACAATAAATTATACACTAAAGCCACCTGTACAGTATATTTTCAATTGGAGTCACTTTCTGAAACCATCACAGAGCAGGACCATGTTACAAATACTTCAGTGAGCATCCTGAGCTGCTATTTGCAAGAAGGAGGCTTACTGTGGATGAAAAATACAGCAGGAAATCAACCAAAATCACAGGTTTCTGTGATAGAAGCAAATTGTTAAAAAAAAAAAAGAAAAAAAGGAAAGAGAATTCAGGGAATACACATGTAGTATAAATGTCTCCTAGCTTCACTGCCTTCAGTGTAAATGCATTGACTATCTCCCTTTAAAATTTTTATCTATTACAAACTGGAGGTAATTCAGCCAATACAGAATTTAGCATGTGCTTAAATGCTTTGCGATCTATTCCAAAACATATTAAAAATCAATGTTTTTATCTGGTTTGGGATGAGGCCCCTGTTAAATACATCTGAGGCTAAGCACGAGCTGAGGTGTTTTTCTAAACAAGTATTAAAGAGAAATAAAGATCTCACAGAGGTCATTTCTGTCTGTCTAAGCACTTAAATGCTACTATTCCACCAGAGACAGCAAGTTTTAAACAACGTAAGGTGGAAGCATTCGGACAGTACAAGGCCAGCTTCTTGAAGAATCCTAAGTGTAGCAGCAGATGATACTATAAGTTCTGGATAATTACTGGGCTTGACCCGTCACCCTTGTTTGTTACCATCTGACTGTGTTCTCTGTGCTTCTGATTTTAATTCACATGAACAGGGAGTGACAGGAATATGTGATTCTACAAATGCTTAACTAGAAAAAATGGGTCACAACATTCAGCTATGGAGCTCAAAGTAGCAACGGTTCTGAAAAACTTCTGTAGTTTACATAAATGCCATGACTGTCAGAGCCTGTACCAACCTAAGTCTCAACAAAATATTCCAAAAGGCTTCACAATATGAGGCTATGCTATAATGTAATTCATTGCCAAATTATTTCCATACAGTTTCTAGATAAAGAGGTTTATAAGAACAGAAAGCTTGGTAAAAGTCTGGTAAAACTGATACGAAAACTGCGATAAAAGAGTAAGTATCATTTCAGAGTTAGCCATCTCTTTTCACTACAACTTTAGATATCTTGTGAAAGGCTAGAATTCCTGACTGCTAAACAATCAAAAGGAAAAGATACAACTAAAGACAATACCAATGGAAAACTAAAATAAATATTAAGTTCCAGGTGCAAGTAAAAGGTCACTTGCAGCTTATTTTCTGACATAAAACCAAAGTTATACTATGCTTCTTTTGTTCCGTTACACGCCTAAAATCCATTTCTCCAAAGGAGAAAAAAAAAAATCCCTTCATTCCAGTGAATCAATGTTTAATTATAGCCCATTTGACTCTAAGTCCAAGGACTGGTTCTGCAAAAAAATACTAACAGTGCTTTAAAGATGATGTCTGCATGGCTTGACACATACCGTAGATACCTTCATTCGTTATTTCTTGTCATCATAATGACAACTTTTTATTTCGGGTAAAATCTTAGAAAAGGGAAAGAAGCTAATTGAGTTATGACTATCTAGACAGGGCAAGGCAAAAAAAGGCTCAGCTTTTCAGGCTTTCTAACCCTGGATCTATCACCTGGGTTTGTATTTTGATGTCATGACTAATGCCGAAGATTACCCGACACCACCAGCAGCCCCTTTGGTACGAAGACAGATTCAGCATGAGTAGAAATGTAAGAATGTAGCTGTACCAGGAAACGAGACTGCTTTAACTCTGCAAGTCGTTAGGGACAGCCCGCGCAGGTGGACGGGCACTGGTGCAGAGGAGGTGCCTTCACGAATGGAGGCTGGCAAAGGAGGTTCTCACTCACCCCATATCCCCCCTTCTGCCCCTCTGCTCTGTCAGGTGGGTGAAGGGGACTTGGTGTCTGACAACAGCAACTGAGACATTCAGGCATCTCCCCTCAGCCAGGAAGCACAGGGAACAAGGCCCTTGCTCAATCCTTGGCCATATCCATACTCAAGTGAGGCCATATTTCAGAATATTGGAGTCCTGCTTCAGGTAGAGCACTTACAGTGCAATTGTGGTCCTGAACGGCTCAGGAGAGCGGCATCAGTGAAGTATTGAAATAATTTATTTGCATGCACAAGACAAAAAGTCTCAATAAAGCTTATTTACTTTCCTGTCCCTCATTCTCCTTTCCCAGTCTCTCAATTTTTCCACTTCTGTGTTTACTGTTCTTCTGTGATATTCTGAAAAGTTCCACATCACACAGGCAGGTAATGCCAAGTAGAAAGCTGCACTTGAGAACCAAAGTATCTAGCTGCAGATCGTAATTTTCCAGAAGAAGTGGGTGAAATAAATTTATTGTTTTAAATGAGGGCCACAGCTAAAGACTACTCACAACCAAGGGAGAAGAGTCTTATGAACACAAGTCTCATTAAAAGTTGCTTCATCCAGATCATCATCAGCCATGAAGGCCTAGAAATAACGTAACATAGTGGGTAAGAAAACAGACTGCACTGAAAACATAACTAACTTCCTAAAAATAATTATGCAAAGAAAACAAATTCATTACCACTGATGTAAACCCTTCAAAGCTCTGGCAGCCTGAGGTTTCCTGTTCTGCAGCATGATATCCGAGGTTCATTGCAAAGCCCTGTTTATCCAACTGCATTTCTCAGTAGTTCTAGCTAATTAACAGTTTGGCAATGAAGGAGGCAATGGGGGAGCGTATATATGTAAATACACCAAAAATATGCTAGGGAACATTAAATGTGTAAAATCAAGCTCTGAAAACTTAGGGAAGTGTCAGAATTAGAGTTGCTGTGCAGCCCTAATTGGGCAACCTTGTGTGCATGCATTATGATACTATCTTTAATTACCCGACCACCTACTATTTTTTCCACTGGACCCCTGCCTGCACTGACTGACATAATGAGCAGCTACTCAATGCCTTTGTTTTCTTGTTATTAGTCAATGTGTCCCCATGCCTCATTTATTGAACATTATTCACACCCTGCTCTGAGACTTATTAATTTCTGCCTGGGCTGTCATTCAGTACCTACAGTAGCTCCTCCCTTCTCAAATACCATTCTAAAGAGAGACAGGAAAAGATTGTACTAGCCCTCTTCAATAGAAGAGGTCTGAGAAATTCAAGTGAAAGTTATAATTTAAGTGAAAGTTATAATTTAAATTAAAAAGAATACACTTACAGAACCTGGAGCAATTAGAATTCTTTGGTAATTTATATGTTCAAATAATTTTAATTGACTTGAGCTATCTCTGTGCTTCATAAATCAGACCCAAGGGTCTCAAACTAAGCATTCAGAAAGTAAACACACACAATTAGTAAAAGCATGGCTTGATTAGATTGAAATCACATGGAAATTCTGTAACAGAGGTAAGAATAGAATATAGCAGCCAGCATTAAGGCTTGACTGCGACAGCCTTGCCTTCCATTCCTGTAGTGTCCTGACTCCTTCATACCTTTTCATTTCTTCAGCAAATGAGGGAGCAGTCCTAGCAACTTCTTTATACATTTCCACCCAGCACCAGAAATGGTAAAATCTGGACAATGAATGAGGCTGAAGTTGTCCCATTCTGCACAGCCATGAATACACCAACGAAGTCTGAATAGAAAGCGGACAGGTGATTTTATTTATGGCATTCCCCAGTTCTTGAACCTTGACTTTGCAGCCCTACTAGTATTACATCAGCTTCAAAGGTACATAAGCATATTAAAAAGGCCAAGAAATCTGTCCACAGCATGAGAGCAACACGTGTGTTGTCCATGGTAGGGCCAGAACCTGCCTATCCTCCACACAGATTTTGGTCAGTTGAACTAACACAGCAGTAATAGCAGCAGCAGAACACCACTCTCTACTTCAGTAGCCACACTATTTTTCCTTTTTAATTATAATGTCATGATTGTTATTGGAAAAATATTTTTCCAACTAGCTCTAGTGAAAGTATTTCCCCCTGACCAACTAATACATCATTAAGAAATAAAATATTCATATTAAAGAAACATCCAAAATTTTGTGTCTAACAGATAGCCATGTTCCGAAATTCATTATGTAAACTAATTAAGTGGTATTTATCAAGTCTATGTTCCAAACTGCTTTTTGTGTCTTTCACCCACCAGTTTTCCATTTGGCAATACAAATTATTCCCTGGACATACAAGCCCACCACCCCAGAAGCAAGGCAAAATACAAGTCTGGAGTTTTGGACTCAGGAAGCCTGAGCTGTGGTCTGGCCTGCTCCTGACCTGCTTTATGTCTCAGGTAAATGACAGCCTCAAGGTCTCACTTTGCCAATCTGCAAAACAGAGCTGCATTGCTATGTCAGTGTTATTGAAATAAAGCCTCCCCACCTCAAACCTCTCCACACGTAATGCTGTTTGTGAAGGCGAAGTATTTAGCATGGTCCATTTAGTTAGAGAATTATCATGCACCCTGCAAGAGCCCTGTTGGCTCCCTGAGCATGGGGATCAGTGGTTTAGACCTCCAACCCTCCAGGTTTCACCCTGCAGGGACCAGGGAACAGGCAGGCAGATCAATTCCAAGGAAGCACAGCAGGAGAAATCTGAGGTATTGGCATGTGGTCCACCAGTCAAATTTAAATTTAATTAAAACTTCTTTTTGCAAAGTCCTCTTAAGTTGACGTGGATTTAGCTACCAGTCAGCTCTAGACATTATGCAAGTAAATACAAAGTTCCTGTAACAGCATGATGGATAATGCCTTTCTCAGGTGCTCACTAAATGTGCACAGCAGGTGCTGAGATATTAGAATTGAAAATTCAAAATATTTAAATCTAAAAATCTATGCAAATATATGTTCTAGAGGAATGATTTCAACTGAGTATTCAAAAGTATAAACAGGCCATCTCACTGCTAGTAAAACATAATTAGCAAGTGACATAGCTTTTACTTATTAATTATATTTCTTTTGTATCAACACTACAGGAACTGAAGTAAAAAAAAATTATAATCAGCAAAAATCTTTTCTGATGACAGGTGTTTTCTTCTATTAGCTCTGCAAAACATATGAATCCTGAAAGAATGATATTCCTTTTCAGTTTTGCCTAGCAGTGTGTATAAATAAAAGCATTAACTGCCAGGACATAATTTTCAGTATGCTTGTCTTACTTCAGATGTGTGTTTTCTGTTTGGAGCACAGCTGTTCATATTTCCCAACATGAGCTTCAGTGCTGTAAATATCTTCTCTATTGAGGGCTACATTCCTAAACTGCTGCACAGGGGCCACATGCTCAGATTGTGTTAGTGCTAATGTAAGCTGTGTGCATGCAAATCCATGCACAGCACTCAGAAAAACACGGATCACGGACCTTGACCCCAACGCTTTGCCACTGAACCAGAATTGCTCTATTTAAAGCTGTGGCTGTGACATAAATCAGGTTTTTCAAAAGGCTTTTATTCAGCTAAAAGAACTCATTCTGGGATAAAATTTAAACAGCTCATGCTGCAGAACTGCATTAATGAAGCAAATTACTCCCAGCAACCTAGAAAACAAAATAATTTGGAAACTGGAGGTAAGATTGTCTGGGGTTTATTGCTACATTTTTTCAACAGTTAGAAGTCTGCGCTGTGTTTAGCTCAGTTTCTTCACTTCTGGATCTCAAAAACAAGTCCTTTGCCTGTCAGCATAACACAGCTGGGCAGCACTACTGCCTCTCCACTGGAAGGTCAGGGATTCACATCTCTGACTGAGACACGGGCTTGTGTCCAATGCTGACACTGCAGCAGAGGTTTGGGGGATGCCTCTGCACAGCTCGAGCTGCCTGCATTCAGATGAGACACCAGAGCAAGGTCACTGCTGCCCATCAGTGGGGACCATCTGGGTGAAAGGTAATACTCCCATGACAATTTTCACAACAGTAGGACATAGGCACAATGGTCTTAAGAAATATTTGCTTCTAACAAATAGCTTTGGGTATCTAAGAATCTTTCGAAGCAATTGTTAAGCAAAATATTAGAAATCCGTGGGGCTATCCAAACCATGCCAAAGATACTTCCCTCCTTACTCTGCAAAGCTTTCTTTGTTTAGGAGAGAGGACACCCTACTTCTAAGAACAATGAGAGCACAGAGTTCAAATACACATTAATACATTTTGTACAAATGGAGCATATCTTGTACATTTTTAGAAACATGGATTCATGAATTTCCAGTTTTCTGATGGATAATTTGCAACAATAATTACCAAATTAGGTATCTTTCAGTCAGTCTGCTGCTTTAGGAAGAGGGGGGAAATGCTGAGAAACATGAGCATGGGAAACAAAAGCTATTTCTACACCACTTTTCTTTGAGCAGTCAAGTGGATTCTATGGCTGGCGACAAAAGTGGTGGCTGGTGGCCATCTACCCACTCCGTATCCCGGCTTTGTGACTACAGGGACAGAATCTGATGAACAGACAGGGGCATTTTTTTATCTCTTACAGGATCAATCTATATTGTAAGATCAAGAGCAGAAAGAAAGAATGGCACAACTCCTGATGAATGTAAGGCTGTTGCTCTGAAGGCAGTGAAATATCACATCTTTGAGTAAGAGCTAGAACAATACAGAGATCACCTAAGAGAGTGTCATGGAAGCAGGGTTACTGTGTTTGGGAACTTGGGCAGTCACTGAAATCTCCCTCTATGGTCGAGGATTTAATCTATTCCCCATGGACTACAAACAAGTAAGAAGATTTATCTACTTAGTTAGTTTTGTTTTTAAATCAGACACTGTCTGAAACAAAGATGAGCCTATAAAGCAGATTTTGGGTACAGCAAGAGATTTGATTAAAAAAAAGAAAGGAATCTGAATTGATTTGCAGGCAAGAAATTATAACACATGTTTTTCTTTCCAAGGAAGCCCTCACAAGGAAACTGAGAGGACTTGCATCACTTCAGGTATTGATAAAATAGAGCTCTTCATTGTGTTAACTTGGGAAATCCTAGGGAAGTCTCATGAAAGGAAATATGTTGCTTTATTCATTCATGTGACAGGAGAAATAAAAATAAAAGAGTATGAGATAAAAGCCAAATTGGACTAAAGTTGTATTTGACCACGACTGAAAATTAGAAGCAAAACATAATATATACATCGTAGATAGTGGAATAAAATTAAACATACAAATAAAATTGCCGCTTCTATAAAAATAAGAAATACACATATACTTAACATTCATCATGGGAAAAATTCCAGTGAAGTTACAATTAGATTTTGAGAGTAATTTCAGCAGTAACCTATTTCATTTCTATAACACCATAATGATTTCATCAGTAACAAATTCTCTAGGTAGTATCACACTGGAAAGTTTAAGGATGGCACCATTAAATAGCATCCATAATTGTTACAATCAACTACATATTACACAAAAGGGTGCATTTCCAGATGACTGTTAAATGTACCAATTTACCAGATTAGCATTTTGCTGAAAGTAATACGCTGAGCCTTCAAGAACCTATTACCTATGGACCAAAGCTCACGTCAAGTCCATTTTCTGCTGCAAAATGAAACTGGGCATCCTTTCACAATAGAATTTATATTACAGCCACACATACTACTGATTACCATGAACTGTTCTGTTAGGGAGGGGCAAAACACGGGGGTTTTAAATGCCACTGAGCACAGGGCTGGGTAAGCTGATGTGCTGAATACATGCAGATGTTTCCTCACCTTGTTCAGTCTCCTTTGTGCTTAGAACTATTGCAGGGAGCTGTGACCTGTGCTTTGCAAAGGCTGACAGGATTTGGGCTGTGAGCCTGACAGAACAGTGTACTCATTTAACAGGAAAGGAATCTTGCAGACACACACAGAGGTTCCACAAAGCATGAGAACCTGAGGTTTCACTTCAAGTGGTGCTGGGAGCAAACCTAACCATGCAATCTAGAAACATCCTTGCCCTCCCAAATCACCACAATAGTTAAATAATATACACTACCTCCGTGTAGAGCACTTTTAAAAATCATGCTATCTCAAATATGAAACACTTGTAGAACTCTTGGACATCCTTAGGTAGATAGATATTTCATTGCATCCAGAAATAACTAGTGGTTGTATAGAGAGATAGCTACTCATATCGGAAAGAAACAAAAAAGCTACATTCATGAATCCTCTAGCAATTTACAAATTCAAACAGATTTTAAGATATATTATGCAATAGTATCTACTCACTCACATCTTACATAGAAATGCCTCTTAGTGATATGTAGTTGCTAAAAATGTATTTATGTTTATAAAGATCTTGCCAGACAAACTAGATTTTTCAAAGAAAAATGACATGCTTAGTGAGTGAAGGGAAATTACTAGAGGCATTCTTGCATTTACTAAAGAATGATAAAAAGACAGATTTTCAGGAATTCAGAATACAGCTTCCTAGATAATTGGACAATTAATCTGAATGTACAAGAAATACAAATGTATATACAAATCAAGTGTTCTGAACATAAAATGAAGCTCTAATTTCTTAACAGATCCATTCTGTTATTCCATTATGAAAACTGTTCCTCTAATGAACAAGGGCATTTAAACTGCAAGAACTCTACTGCAGACTGAATGGAAAAAATTATGACCAAAAATCCTATTTTCAAGAATAACTTAAACCACTATAAGATTTCTTATATGGACTGAAACAAATGAAGGAGAAAAACCCCAACAAACCACAAACCAACCAACAAAAAAAAAAAAACACTTTGCCTTTCAGTTCTAAACCTTTTTGAATTGGCCTCAGACAACACCATATTTGTGATCTTTTCCTTGCTAAATCTGCCTTATTTTTACAAACCATCTTCAGGAGAAAATAAATGGTATTTGCAGAAGGAGCGTACAAGCATGAGGAAAGCAACATGGTGGGCATCATTTTGGAAAACAATGAAGTGATTCATCTAGCAGAAAAAGATCCAAGACACGTTAGGAAAAATAAATCCAAGGTAATTTGATATCTAGAAGAAGAGGTACCATGTTATGTTATCTCCTCTCTTCCATTACAGCTCAATCCCATACTGAGTTCTAGGGAACTGAGCAGCAGGAAGTGAGGAAAAAGCAGGCTCTTTCTATGGATGACTTAGGAAAAATAAAGAAGCATTTTGTTTGATAATATGGTGATAAAGGTGAAACTGGAAGTGTCTCTACACACTGGAAGAAAAAAGAGAATAAGAAGTAGAAACATCTACTAAGATAGTCAAAGAAATTTGAAAAAAAGAGATGTAAATAGCTTATAAACAGTAATATTTGCTGTATCTCAATCGCAGAAAATACTCAAGTGGTACAACATGATCTTATAAGCGATGTGGGTAAAGGCCCAAGAATTGCAATTAGAACAACAGGCAGGTTAAAACCTGAGATAATGTGAAATATGGGTCAATCACGTACTAGCAGGAAGATGAGTAGCCAACTGGCTTCTTTCAGCTCTAGATTTTGGGTTTTGTATATGCAACTATTTAGCACACACTGAAACTAGCAGACAAATATATGCATTATTCATGCTATTTGTGGCAGACATGCACTGTAGTTTCAGTGAACAGGACTGGAAGTAATACCAGAGGAAATAGAGGCCTTAGAGGAAGACACTAATCTCAGAAAACTCACAGTGTCACTGTAATTTTTTTTAAGGGTTCTGTTATGGTAATAGTTATGTTTGCAGAAAATTATTTCTGCACTATTCAGATAAACAACCTCACAGAGGGTCATTTCTTCCCCAGGAAATGAAGAGTGGATAACACCCGCCAGAGTGGGAGCAAGCCATTTAAGAGCAAGTGGAGGGAGCTCCACAATGCTGGTTCCTATGTCGTTATCAACAGCCTATACATAACAAATGATCAAATTATTTAGATTTTACAGCAAAACTTACCTTGCATCGCAGCCAGCAGAGGTGGCAACTAATTTTAAACAGGAAACAATATCACCCCTGTCTCTTGCTTGAAAATGACTTCTCATCTACAATTAGCTGTCAGTTTTACCTTCTCATTTTCAGCTATCACCAGCCCCCATACCTACAAAAGTCCTTTCTCCTTGATGCTTATGCTCAGCTCCAAAATAATTTATTAGGAGTTACACATGCTTATCAAAGACAGACAGGATTCGTGCAGAAATTAATGGCAGTCTATGGAAGTTGCTATATATCATTATATAATACATGCCAACACTGCTGTCACTGTACGCGGATTGCCTCATCCTTTGTCAATCAGAATGAAGCATTAGTGCGGTGCAAAGATCACTTTTGTTGTTGTTCTGACAATAAAGTTCCGGCTGTAACACAATGGTAATAAGGGATAATCTATCCAGGTTAGTAGATTCACAATCATTTTATGACAGTCATTCTGAGTATAACATTTTAATTTTTGAACATGACCACAAGTAACTTGATCGAAAAATGTTACTTGCTCTTTATAAACATGAATCCTTTACAAATATGACGATCCTGAAGCAGTGAAGAGTACTTTGGTCCACATCAGCAGTGGGACAGAAACTGAGGTAAGCTCGTAAGAGTTCCAGTCTGTTCCTCTGCCCACTCCTTTATGAGTAGAACATCAACACTAATCATCATTATTTGCCTTACAATAATGTTATCAGCTCCATCCGTTGTCACTGATACTGGTGGTGACAAGGCACATTCAACACCAAGGGCCAACTGGAGCAAAAATGATCAGGACAGCTCCAGAGTGACCTCACCAGCACAGAGGACCCCAAAGGATGGTCCCACTACCTCCAAGGCACTCTCCTGTGGGACTCACTGAAGGTCTGCCATGGAGACAATTAATGAAGAAGGACCATCTGCTACGTGTCTGAGAAAACTGCATTTTTCTGGCTTCTTACTGGAGAGCTAGTTCAGCCTTGGAAACACTGAAAAGTGCCTGTACTCAGCCTTTGGGAAACACTGACATGGCTTCAAATAAACTTTTTTGGGGTTCCCTCCATTTGAAAAAGAAGTCATTCTTCTAAGGACATCAGAAAGAAACTTAAAAAGAACTCTGACCTGACACACGGTTTTGTCACAGGTTCTTCTGATTTGCAATCTATTTCCAGATGCCTTTCCAAAGCCTGCTACCAGAAGACTGGAACAATGTATTCATCTTGAGGCCACATCTTGACTCCATCAGGAATCAAACCTTGTGCAGAATGCAGCACCAGGTGGCTTAAGAACAGCCTCTTGTCTCCTAAATCTCCAATCTATGCCTTCAAAGCTGTCTTAAATAGTAATATATTTTGGGGGAAGTGGAAATCTTATGATCTAGTGAAAGAAATTTTGGGCAGTAAAGCGCAAGCCAAACTGGAGGGGAAGCTGAAGAAAAATCAGCAGTTTTGGACAGCATGGACTGGCTCTAAAAAGGAAGCGCTAACAGGAATTAGGATTGACATTACAAATCTTTTACATGGTAGAAATAAGATGACACAAGAAACTGTATTGTAAGCTGGAAAATATTGATAAATCAATACAATTAATTACACAAAAAACACCTGAGAACAAAACTGTCATTCATTGATCAATTCCATAATACATTGTATGCCATCAAATACAGGGTTATTGTTTTTACCTAAAGGCCAGACTTTATCCCTCACCTTGGTATTTAATTTCTGTTGTAGGATATTTGGCAGTGCTGATCTAAGATTTAAGTGTACTGCCCTGAAACTTCTTTAGAGTGAGTCCTGTGCATGCAGTCAGGCATTTCATAGGAGTCTGAAGGCATCAGAGTAAAAGCTTAGAAATATACTTTTTCAACTTGATGCACTCCAGAAATTATATTTTCTCTTTACAAATGTGAATCCTAGGCACCAGCACTGAAACAGGAAGAAAGGAGGGAGGGTGGTAGCATCACTGAACCAGAACCAGGGAAATCAACCCAAACCAACTTGCACTTGGGCTGGTGTAATACTAATACGAGACCCTCGAGCGCTCTTTTGAGTCTCTAACTGGAGCAAAGCAGGTTCCATCCTCTGGAGAAATATTGATCTAAGACTAGTAGCATTTTCATCAATTTCAAATCCAAAACTCTGGGTCCTAACTACAAGAAACTCTTAAAGACAAATTCAAGAAGTGGTACTTCGAAAAATGATGCTATTAGTCGCAGAGAGGAGGGCTTGACTGGTATGAAAAGGTAAAGGCACTAATGTGCATCCCTGGGGTTGGGGATAAAAATGGAGGATGAATTGTTGTTATTAAGAGGACAATCATGAAATCACTCTAGTAATTTCTCTGCACTCCTTTGGGGATTTTCATTTAACACTGTATTTATTCATCTAATGGGCCAACTGCTTTTCTAAGTGACAGGAAACAAGAGATTACTTTAATCTCTGACTAGCTCAACTTGGAAAATATATCAATTAGAGAGAAAGAAAAATAAAGATGGAAGAAAGAAATATTGCAAGTAACACAGAACTTCACTATTCTCCCTCCCACCAGACTGAACTGGTTTTCATTTTAGGGTGCAGCTGCATGGACACCATTTGCCATGAACTTTTCAACATTGGTGGCAATATAATATATTGGTTTAGAGGTAGTTCAAAAATTATTTGTGATGAGTACACAAAATTTACAGCTACACCCACAGAAAATGTAGCTCCTTGTAACAGATACTGTAAGTCTATTAAGTAGACCTCTAAGATGCACACACTGCCAGCCTAGTAATGCCACTAATGGGCATGAGGTTTTTGATACAACATTCACACAGGTCTCTTATAGACCAAATAACACATATTTGGTAGTATGGGCTAATGTATTCAGCCAGACAAGAGAAACTATCCCAAGAAAAGCAATTATTGCTGGTACAATTTGCATCTGCTCTAAGAAGGTCTCTGAGCTCATTTCTCTCCATGCAGCACTTACATCAGTTCACCTGTTCCATCCCACTCTGAGAGCAGATAGCACAGATTAATAGCTCAAATATGCATTTAAGGTTCATATTTTAATCTGACAAAAAGCCTAAGAGAAAAGGCTCATGTGATAGAAACTTTCCACCCACTCAGAGAACAATAAAAAAGACAAAACTCTGTGCTCGATCCGCAGAGCCTCACAGCAGAACCTGAAGCTGCCAAATGCAGGCTGTGACAGATGGCCATGGGAGCAAACTTGGAAAGCAAAGGCTTTCAAGGAAGATGGCTGTGGCTTTAAAGCTAACTAGTAATTGGCATGGCTGTCAGTGTTAGGAGTCTGTCTCTTGAGCGAGTTCTAGCTGCTGTGTTTACATGTGCACCCACGCACGTCTGTGTGCCCGTGTGTGTGTGGCTGGCACGCAGCTCCCTGCAGGGGAGTATTAATAGCCTTGGGTCAGCTCTGTGCTGTGCATCTCTGCCAGAATAGCTGTGCTGGGCAAGAGCTCAAAGAGCTAAACTCACTGATTGCCACAGCCAGCAGGAAGCCCTTGTGTAGGAACCATTATAAGAGCAAAACTCCATTTTTAGTGACTCTTTTTACTCTGTGGTGTATTTTATACACTAGTACAAAGTGTACCTCAGCTGCCATCACCACATCCAGAACTAGTGACACTCTGCTGCAATGGACACCTTGAATCTCTGTGAGAAAGTGACTCCAAGTATAAACTCAGGAGGGGGACACTGGACTTCTTTTGATGAAGGCATCCTCATTTTTAAACTGCAGTAGTGGGAGGATATTCAGGGAGGAAATTATAGGGCACTGCTCTCCCAGCTGATGAACTGGAGCACCAAGGAGACACCTTGCCTGCCACTAACGCAAAGCAGCCCATCCTTGATTTGGCAACTATTACTGACAAAAGCTGAAATCACGTCATGGAAACAGAAGTAAGTTCTCATCCAGAGTAAGATCAGTAAGTTCCTCCTTCCTCCCCTTGACAAGCCTCACTCTCATCTGCTCATTACGTGTTTCCTATTTCCCCCAGAGGTTTGGTCTCACTCAAGAAGACATTGCACTAAACCTCTCTGCCCTTTTCTTTACTAGTCCAAATAATACTCCATTCACTTTTCTGGTCCACCCGCCATTCAAACTAAAACAAAACTTTGCTGACAGAAGTTTGCCTATCAAGCTAGCTAACTGCAAAAGTCAGTTTTTTCTCTGTTTTCTCCAGTCACTTTTCTACGTGTCGTGTCTCTCATTTGGGGAGGCATTGTTCACACTTTTCACATGGAGAACACAACTGGCAGCTTCTCAATAGGGAGATTAACATTAGCTACTATAACCCTACCCTTCAGCAGCAGTAAAAAAAAAAATCCTCAAGAAGGTGGGAGAAATCTCTGAAAATTACATATAACCAAGGTGGGTGGCAAATCTTTGATACCAGTAACCTTCTGCAATATAACCTATAAGCTCCATTCAGCAGATCAATCCAGCCCATGACTGCATTGTAGACATTTATTTCTACCAGCTCAGATTCTTTAGGGATTGACTTTTGATGGCACAGCTCACTGGCTGATAGTAATCTCTTCTCAAGTCCCTTAGTCCTTTTTTTTTTTTTTAAAGCAGAGCTTCAACGCAGGCAGCACTGCTTGACTCATCACACTGAGGCTCTGTGTGGAGCAGATTTAATTCCTCTGTATAGAATACTTGATATATTTATCCTGGCACTTGACTTTTTCCCTCATGAGACACCATCAGAGTCATGGCAGCTTTAAAAACCTAAGTTAATTCCATATATACAGAAGGAAAATGGCTGAGCTGGCAGGATTTGCACATTATCTGTGCTCCCTTCTCTCCTGTAGGTTCACAACAGCCTGAGTGGTTTCAAGTGGACCTTGCAGCTTATTCTGATCATTCTCTCTTCTTCCAAGCCAAAAGGGGGTTGGAAAGAGGAAGAGGGCAGTGAGGATTCTGGTGATAATTTGTTTAGTGAGGTCTATTTCTATAATAGAAGATGTGCTCCTGGAGTTGCTCATTTGGTGGTTAAAGCCTTTGGCAGGCATTTTATTTCCAAGTGTGTGCCTATGGCTCCCAGAGCCAGGAATGGGAGCTCTGGTACACTTAGAAAACACAAGAGGGGTTGGGGGACAGAAACCATCAACCCACCATATGAATGTCTCTCAGAAGTGTAACATGCAATGTGATTGTCATTTAAAATGTCATGTAACCAATCCTTCTGCAATACTTCCAAAGAAAGTTGTTCCTGACAATTTATAAAACAGATGCAGAAAAATATCCAGAAGATACTGCATGTTTAGTTGTACTTTCATTACTATTATTATTATTATTATTATTATTATTAATTTCATGATTTCTGAGGCTGAAATAAGTAACTGTGCAACAGATTAAAAAAACGCATATTAGAAGGGATATAAATGATAAATTACTATGAAACAAATGACCTTTTCTTAACAAAATATCCTGTGAATTCTTAAGCTGTAACATAGAACAAGATCTCAAAGGAAAAGACAGGGTAGAAGTCATCAGTGTGTCAGAA
The DNA here is from genome assembly GCA_013397755.1 of Cnemophilus loriae. Classification (NCBI taxonomy): domain Eukaryota; kingdom Metazoa; phylum Chordata; class Aves; order Passeriformes; family Corvidae; genus Cnemophilus; species Cnemophilus loriae. Next base: position 119,435 of record VZTF01006534.1, on the reverse strand, counting down.
ATTAAATACTAAATTAACTTTCTGGCACAGGGAGTTTTGGCTGATGTAGCTTTTCAGCCTCTCTCGGACCCTGTTTTTCCCAAGAAGAGTATGAAACAAGCATCTCTGGAGTCAGCTGAACACACCACTCAAGTTCACAGTCAGGTACTTTCTCTTCTGACATGAAACCCGGAGCTATTCTCCAAGTTTCTCTTCATAGTAATGTCATTTTCATCCATTACTAACAGAGGCAAAACAAACCTCCTGAAGTTGGTTGCTAGCTTTACATATTTTTAATATTTCCTATAAAAATTTCAGTTTTTTGAAAATTTTTTCTTACTTCCCATTTCTGGAGAGGAACTAGTATTAAAACACTCATTACATTCTTTGCTTTCCTTATACATTTTTTAATTTAGCTTTTCAAGTTCTGTAAGAAGGTGGTGTCTCACGGTTGGCGTGGGTCCATCCAGTGATTACTTCTAACATGTTGACTACTACGCTTTTGCTATTGTTGAAATTTTATGTGCCTTATCTTACAGCCAGAGAGCACATCACAGCCCGTATTTCTGCGTGTTATGTTAGTTTTCCTCTACATTTCAGGTAATTTTTAAGCGCACTTAATTTATTCTGTTAAAAAAAAAAAAAGAAGTAATAAAAAGGACAACACAAATATGTATAAGGTCTGTAGCCTTCTCCTGTTTATATTCCTATCTGTTGTATTTCATTTGTGGAAACCTCCATTCATTTCAGCCAAGTTCTACTACAGAACTTCTGGCAAAAAGGAAGAAAAAAGGAAGCAGATTTAGGCAGTCCAATTACACATATTTGTAGCTGTGTGTGCCAGAAGTGGTGGGCAATTAATGCTTGTACGCAGGTCTGTTCAGGTTAGGGACAAAATGGTTTGGGCTAATATGATCCAAATGTATTTCTTCAATATCAATACAGTCATGATGAGTTTTTCAGTTATGACAGAATTTTTTAAAAGTCTTAAGTGCTATGATGCACATTCCTTTTATCTAGTGCTCATCACTGTAATGCAAGATTCTTCAATGTTCATGACATTAAGGTTCTTTGCTCCCTCAGAATTCATTTCAGAGGAAGCCATTAGATCTCACAGTTGCAGTTTAATGTAGGGATTTTAGGCCATCTCAGAACTTACCCTATTCCAAGAACAGTTTTAATCTTTGTTCAGTACTTGAATATACTTTTATAATTATGCTTCAAGTGTTATTGCAGCTATATTTCAGATTTTACGTGTGTAGGAAAATGCTATATTATTTTAATACTGACGGTAGAGTAAAAATCTATTCCATATTCACCTTTCAGGAAGCACAATCAAATATCCAAGAACACTATTAGACTTGCCTAGCATAAAGTTTCAAACTGCTAATGGATTTTAAATTGATGTCATAATGCTGCAATTTAAATACACGATGTTCATTAATTTTGCCAGAACTCTTTGTAGAGTAGGAGTGGTATGAAAGAAGAAGGAAGGTTATATTTTCTCTACCTGCTTCTTTTTATCTGCTTCCTCATTTTTGATACAAAAAAGGAGTCATTACATCAGCTTGATGTGGGTGGGGGGTGAAGTTTATTACAACGACAATAGGTTTCAATTAGGTAACCACTGTGGAGTTGTATCAAATTAGTATTTTCTATGAAAAAAATCACCAGGAATAGGATAAAAATAACTAACACATGATAGGCGTGACATTTCCTAAAGACAGATTTCATAGGACCTCTCACCAAAAATCCATAGGCACAAAGTGGAGGAAACAAGGGAAAGAAAGGTCATCTTGTTCATATACCTCCTTCTCACCGAAAGGTCAAAATCCATGTATTGAGCGAGACAGCAATACCACAAAACAGACAGGCATGGTTTCCCACAAATCTCAAGGAGTCACCCGGGATGTGGATTTTGAAAAGGGAAAAGAGATCACACCATGGAGGGCTACTACAACATCCTCTTCTGCTGAGGGGAGTGAGGGTGGGCTCTAGATGCAAATTTTCTCGGTGAAGAATCCTCTATTTTAGAAATATCTCCAAAGTGAAACTAAAATGTGTCTAGACAAAACGGCCCGGTACATACAACACTTCACATCTATTTGTATTTCAAATCTAATATATTTACTGTACATAAAGACAGTTTTTCCAAAGCTGTTGCTATGGCTACAAATCAAGGAAACCATAGCAACCACCCTGTATTATGTACAGCCTTAATTGTGGATTAAGTCGTGTCTCTCTTTGCATTTTATAATAAATACTTTCATACAATCTACTTTTAGTAATGTTAAATTTTTTTCAGACTTTTTAATAATAAAAATTTCACAATATTACAGTGTCAAATCCAATACACAACATCCTTGAAAAATGTCTTTACAGCATTATTCTGATCATACCTAATAACAGCCACATCATTGGTTTTTACTTGTTATAAACACTAACGTTCATAGCATCATATTTCCTGGTCTTTTTTAATACATATGATTGATCACTACCACTTTAACCAAGTAATTGATTTTCCATCATGTCGTAAGATTTTTCAAGTCTCATCCCACTCAGCCTTACCCCAAAGAAACAAGCTCCTTCTAACTCAAACTTTCATTGCCATGGATTAAAGTTTTGGGGGTTGGGCCTTTTTTGGCTTGATTTGGTTTTCCTTTTTCTTCAGAAAGTAAGTATGCAATGGAGAGGAAGAAAAGGCAGATAAGTAGTTCATCCTAGATTTTCTAGCTTCCCTGTCACTTCAGATGACTGACTGGGTTGGTGGCAAATGACCCTAATTCCTCTGGTTTGTTGACCTTGTAGATTCAAGTATTTAAGCACACTGAGAAGTTGGGATCAGAGAGCCCTGGCATGCTGCATGCAGCCAGACCTCAGAGTGCAGCCTGAGAGGAGCAGGTAAAGGAGAACAGAGAACAAATGTGAAGAAAAGAAGAAGGATTTTGGAAGTGGCTGAGGAACAGGAGGGAGTGCTATCAGACAGCAGGAGACACCAGTGGGGTGAAAGGATTCAAAGGACACTCTAGGAAAATATGAGGACATTCAACAGGTGTAAAAAGATTCCCTTAATAAAAGAGAGGGGAAAAAGCCAAAATTCACATCTTTAAGAGCCTTCCTGCCTGTCTTCCCTTCCGTCACTTCATTTTCTGATAATTCATTGAGGTATTGTTTCCTCACACATTTGGTCCTTACCCATTGATGAGACATCATGTGTCTCATTTCACAAAAAACTTGGCCAAATCTGTTTGGGGCATTAGCTTGTCTCACAGAGTGGACTTTTCTGCTTATCTTACATACCACAGCAGCCCAAAAAACTAGAAAATATCATCTTAATTTTATGACATGAGCAGAAATTCAATGTATTTGACCCAATAAAGCAATGAGTGATCTGTGCTTTTAATCTCTATGAATAATTGAGATTTTCTGGCTCTTTTAATACAAATAGTATACAAATGCTTATCTGACAAAGTAATCTGTGTTCTCAAAATCATAGCCTGAGAAAGTTATGAGTGTGAGTTAGGAACTGGAAAGCTTTCCACAGGAGCAGCACAACAAAAGTTCCCTTGCACAGGGAATAATTAAGTCAAAAGTTAGTGCATTTACAACAATCAAGGCATGTTCCAGTTCTTCATTATAATTTTAATTAGCAAATATTAATGTAATCTGCAAATACAACAGGGAAAACAACTAAAATTACTAAGTTTAAGGAGTCTTTCATGACCTAAGCTAAATTGAGACAAATGTCTTACTAATCGATACCGGTCGCCAACTTTCAGGACATTCATTTCCATTTACTGTTGGAACTTCCAAGCGTGTTATCAAATTTAAGAATGAATTAAGGCCCTCATGAACCACTTCTAACCTTGGATGAAGGCGATGGTGAATAAAAAGGATTAGCATGCTCCTCTCCTCTCCAGTTATCAGTTCAGACTGATAGCGACCAAGCGACCGTGGCAGCTCTACCTCATTCAGATTCCACGCCTGCCACTGTGGCAACAACCCAGGGACATGCAGAACACGCTGCCCTCTCATTTCTAGAGGGATGAAGATGCTGGAAGAAGCCTTAACCCTTTTGAGCTCAACAGCACGTCCCACCCCTGTCACTGGGACTACGATTCACACCTGAACAGTTTTCCTTTCAGGTGCTTGTCCTTCCGCTGCTTTGTAGATAATGTACTATGGCCTCCAAAATAGTGCTGCATCTTACAGGGACAATGATTAAAAGCTACATTTGTTCAAAAGAAACTGCCTCCTAAGAACTGCCTCTCTCTCATTCCGATTTTCATATTTAACCCGCTAAAGGTAGGATAATAACTAACTAGTCCAATACACTTATAGGACTAAATATAATGAGGGGGTAAAGTATTTTCATTCTCTATAAAAGGTGTTATATGGATGAATTTCACTCATTAATAACTAATTTTACAGAAAAAAATAACTAGCAGTTAGTGGAAATCTGATAGTATTTCTCATGACTGACAGTGCTATAACAGATCACAAACCATAGAAAGAATTCATTTTTTATGTTACCTTATTTTGAAAGTTTACACATATTACAAAGAGAGTGGAAAAGTCTGAAGAAAATGCACCACCACCACTGAAACCCATCAGTGGCTCTAGAAATTTTGACAACTACGACACTTTAAAGCAGGAGTCCCTGTAAAACCTAATTTGATCAGACAAGTATTTTTATCACACAGCAAGTATTTTGCAAAGCAGATACACATCAATGAGTTTTGAAGTACAGAATAGAAATACATACCTGGCTTTGAAATAGCTATCAAGTATTAATGCAGTACTTACTTCCAGAAAAATCCAGTAAACCTCTAGCTTTATACATTTTCTAGACTCACATATGCTCACTTCACAAATCATTCCCTTTTCCTCTTTCATGCCCATACAAACACAGATAAGCTGCTACTTCTTTGGGAAGCCCAGGCAAAATGAAACATTTTTAGGACCTTATTACAACAAACACAAGAAAATTTCCTTTTGCGTTAGGGAGGCTGAAGGATTAAAACTAATCGGAAAGATTTTCTTGTTTGTATAAAAAAGTTTTCACTCAATCAAGGGTGATTTTGAGGCCAGTTCAGTGCTCTCTCCACTGCAGACATGACAGAAATTTTAAAAATTTCAAAGGTCATTTAAGTGGTAGAAGACTTCTAAAATAGCCACTTTGCTCAGAAACACCCTTGTTCAGTTTTTACCCTGGGCAGGCTGTAAAAAAGCATTAGATGGGATTGGAGAAAAAGAAATCTACTGGTCCATTTTGCTGGGCCGTTAAAACCAGGTCTTACCTCTTGTGTTTTTACATTTATATATCCATAATGAGTTTTCAGAGGCTGCCTTTGGCCATTAGAAAATGGGATCCACTTGACACTGGTTTGTCCAAAGCAGTTTAGGATCAAAGGGAAAGTTACTTCATTTGTGAGACGAACGATGATCAGACAGAGGAATGCTGCAATGAAACTCACAGCAACAATGGACTTTCTCTGTAACGAAAAGAAGAAAGGAAATAAATTATTAAAATTGAGAGTCAGTTTTAATAAAAAAATACATCTCTTCAATTGCAGGATGAAGGAAAAACACCTGAGAAAGCTTTATGTGAAATTATTCCTCTGGTAGTCATCTTGCTGCAGGAGCACATGGAGGCAGGTGACTGGATTGTTTTATTTCAATAAATTTGCATTTCAGAGGTTTGCAGAGTTTCTTTTAGAACTGGTTGCAAATGAGTCAGTTTTGCTCACAAAAGAAAAGCCTTTTTTTTTTAAGTTTCAAAAAACAGCTATCAACTTTAAATTTTATTTGCATTTGGCATAAAGATTTTACGTAAATATCCACACCAAAGTCTTCACTCAAAATCATTGGTTCTCTAGACACGACAATACACGAAAGGAAAATGCCATCTGCAGTGACACCACACAAAGTTTACTGGGAACATTCCCATCAATACAAATCATTCCATGCAACAGAATTCATGCTCTAACTTTACATACTGTAGAATAAATTGTTGGTGAAGTCAGCACCACATTCTGCCTTATTCCAGGATCATGAATTTACAAAGTAAGGCACTATTATCTCGGACAAGATGACCTCTACCGTTAATAATTCAACCAATCTGATGCCTGTGTCTAATCAGCCCTTCCCTTCCACCTCCACCCCATTCAGTCAGTCGGACTGGAGAGTGTAACCACAGAAAGATCACAACTTTTTCCCGGGGTGACTCCCCAGTCTGCAGGTGAAAAACTTGTAAGAAGTAGTATGTTCTCCTTTTTAGCTATTTTTTTAAACACTAAAGTCAATTACTTCTAGACAAATTACTTAATGACAAAACATGTTAGTTAGCATGTGTAAAGATTCCAGACATGACACTCTATCAAAAAGATTATTTTCACATTTTCCCTGAGGGAATGAAACAATTATCATTTACAGGTGTCTTTACTGTACTTTAATTACATTCTAGGTTTACCTAATTTGCCACAGTTTAATTACTCTACCGAATGTAATTCTATCATTCTAAACAGTAACATTTACCGAAAATACAGGGGAAAAAATCATTTGCCTAAGGGCCTATACTTAAGTGTATGATAACACTTAATGCTGGATGACAGAATCTGATCACCCCAATTCCCATGGACAAATACCACCAACTAACCAGCACAGAACACATTCAACACCACTTGTTTTACATGATGCAGTAAGATCACACGTGATGCAATGGTAAAGGCAAGCTCTCATTGCAACCAGATAAGACGAATCTGTTCTTTGCACAACAGTGAGAAGCACAATGAGCCCACAGCAAATTCGAAGGGATGTTACGATATTTCCACACACAAGAGTTAAGAAAATAGCCCATTGCAGGGGTCAATTGCATGGCTCTATGTTCTGATGTATTGGGAGGTTACGATTTATAAGATAAAAGCAGTGAGAGACTGGGCTGGAAAACTAGGGTGAACGAGGTCACTGTGAGGAGAAAAGGAAGAGGAGGATGAAGAAGTATTGTGGCACTGTGATTCAGTGAGGAACCTCAGTCAGCTAATGGCTGTGCAATGTAAAATTAAACCCAGCAAATCTTCAGAGGGCAGCGCAGCAGCCACAACCCAATCGCAGCTTTCAGAATTCATGGAAGCCAACGCACTTTCCATCATCTGCATTATAACAGATTTACATTAAACTGCAATAAAATGGCTGGGGAGCACTTCTGTGTCACTTCTCTTTGTAGCAGATGGAGTCAGAAACATTTAGCTATATATCAGAGCCTTTTAAGTGCTAAGAGCAGCCAAGATGCGCAGTGCAAGTGATAATCATAAAGCAATGAGAGGGAGCGTGGATTAGTCATTATTTAGTGCAAATCAGAATTAAAATATTGCAAATATTTTAAAGGGAATCTAGTGTCTCATTCCACTACATGAGCATGTTTCAATCAAAACATCCACAGCAGGAAGCAAGATTGCTTGTATGATGCTACTACCTGATTTCCACATATCCTATCTTCCTGGTGTATTGAATATCACTTTTTACTTCCTTTATTTTGTGCAGATCTGTTCTGAACTTGAAAACATTGCAATCAGCTTTATGTGCTTCTCACAGGGAGTTGTTCTAAACAGCCCTTGCCCTGAGAAGAATTTAGATTGTGTAGCTAGATTTCTTGACCTTCACTAGGATGCCACCTGATTTTTATATTTCTTTTTTTTTAAATGCACTGTACTACCAGATGAAAGAAAAATTGTGGCCTTCTTTTGGTTTTTTTTATGTAAGAAAATATTGTTTGAAAAGGAAAACAGCAAAGATTTTTCTCTGTGTGTTGCTCAGCCAGACAGAATCTGCAATAACCAGAACATTCAAATGAGAGAAAGGAATCTTTACAACAGAAAGGAATTAAGGCATCTGTTAAAATTGTTTTGGAAAAAAAAAATCTAGTCATATGCAAACACAATGTTTACTTATCAACTTGTACAAAGGACGTTTGTATTAAGTATTCGGTTCCCCTGCAATTTTTGTTGAAGGCATGAGATGCAACAATAGGCACTCTCTGTGGGAAAGAATACTGCAAATTGGCATTTCAGTGGCTCTATGAATTTCACTGTAAAAATACCGAAAAACACCAAAGCACATACTTTTCATAATTTTAGCCTTCTTAAAGCACCAAGTAAAAAGTCTGCTCAGTGGCCACGAGTATTCTACAGGGCACTTCTAAAAGTAATTCAATTCCCTTAAGTCCCTATGTTCTTTACCTGCTCATTAAAAAAAACAAACAAAACAACAACAAAACAATCAAACCCATTTGTCATTAAGTGCTTCTTGTAAAATCTCCTTTACTGCAGATAAATGGATTTGGTTATTGGTCCTCTGATAAAACTTAAAATTTAGCATTTGAGACTCCAGAAATTCTACGTGTCATTAGGCTATGACAGAGAAGTCTGAAGCTATATACAGGGATGAATACCAAATTGTAATTTGTCTCAAAATTTGTCTGCATCAACATTTTAAATACTCACACATCCTACCATTTGGGAGAGCTAAACCAACACTAATTAGTAAGTCTGCAGAGAAGCAAATCTTATTCCGTCTTAATTTTCAGTTCTCATGAATGCAAATAGTCTCTTAACAAAAGAAATGTTTCTCTAACATGGACATATCCTCTATATAAATCTCAATCAGTCTTTATATTTTTTTAGCTAATTTAATGTAGACATTTTGATGTTGACAACATTTACATAAGAAATGTATATTCAGTTATAAGCATCTTTTAGATGTTCCCATTTTTCACATACTCAGTGGGGAGTACATAGTAAGACATATGTTAAAGAGTTTCTTAGCTGGACAACTTGCATGTTATATTACATTTTATTTCAGCCACCTGACTAGCCTAGATGGCAGTGGCAAGAACAAGATTACCGTTCTCATGAATACAGGATCCTGTAGCAGAAGAGTGAAGGAGTTTACCTTTTGTTAACGAGACTAAAGTCTACCTGCAGGCTTGTGCCCAGTTTAAAAAAGAAAAAAAAAGTGGTAGAAGAGGAGAAACTGGAGATCAGAGCACCTGAACTGCAATACCTGAGACCCCACTGGGCCAAAAGCACACACCGGAACTAAACAGTTTCTTCTAATTCTTTTTACTCAACCCCCACAGCAGCATCATCCCACCTGTGGCGTCAGTTATTTCTTTGTCTAGTATGTATATCAAAATCAATAAGTAGTAGGCATGAATCACATTTCTAAAGCTTCAACTTATATCAAAACAGGAGTGTCATACTACTCTGCTGGACAGAATTTAATTAAAAACTTCATGGAAATAAAACAGTAACTACTTTCAGGGGTATAAATCCATGTATTTGGCTACATGGTCCCTAGCACTATTTATACGCTTCATATCATCGAGTTTTGGCTATTTACCAGTGCCAGCGTGATTCATTAGTTTCAGTTTGGCAGGAACTTGACAGTCTGAACAAGTCTTAGGCATTTTTCTTTCATAATCTGTTAAGAAGTGTGAGATGACAAGATAATTTTTTAATAGTTCAATAATGCCTGACAGAATAATAAGACACATTTTTTTGTGTTGTATACAGTTGTCTAGGAGGGAGGGAGGAAGGAAATATTTTCAGCATAGGAAGATAATTTCTTAAGTTGTAAATTTTACTGAGATCTGTACTAAGTATCTTTATTCTACTTTCTAGCCAAAGTACAACACCCTGCCACTTGGCATGTATTATATGGCAGAGACTATCAAACCACTTCACGAGACAGAATAAATCCCCATCCTAGTGAGTTTAACAGTAAAAACCCATTTCACAGGTGCATAAACTGAGGTTGAAAGCAACTTCCCTTAGATCACAAAGAACTCAACAGAAGGAGATTTTTACTCAACTCCTAAACTTTCATTCTAGAATTATTTTGTTTTTCAGGCTTATTGTTTCTATCACAAGTAACTGCCTGAATTTGTTAAAAGACACAGTTGAATACGATATTATGGAAGATTCCTGTAAAGAACCCGAGGAACCATGCCCCAAATAGTAATTGCAAATAAGCCTTTTTTCATAAATTGATTTTTTACAGTGCTCACTCCTTCCATTATTTTTATAGATACGTGGCAGCACCAAGCTTGGAAGGACAAATAAAAGGTAAAGACTTAGGTGAGGGCTTTGGGTCTCTCAGATGACACAACATGCAGTAATACTGTATTATTTTCACAATACCTACCTTCACGGGCACAGTGAGTAACTCGATCACTTTTTTAATATCTCTGCACATCATACTACTTTCACTATAGGACTGATGCACAGTTTCACTTTTTACTCAAGTATAATACCAATTGAAAACAATAATGGCTACACTTACTGAATTTGTTTCATTTTGTAGACCACTATATGTAAAAAATAGTTTTATTTAATTTTCTCTTTTATAGTCTTGAGCATCCCATTTAAATGCTACTTTCTATTACAACACAGCATTAAATGAAATTCTTTCAGCACTCTAGTTCAGTGTACCTTACTGATTTCACTGGTATTGGAAAAAAACATGCCTTCCAGCTATTTCTTTTGTCCTGAAACTCCCTCTTACAGGGCTGCTGAAGAGATAGTCAAGCAGGGGTCCTAGAAGTTTTCAAAGAGAGTAAGACTATATAGCAAAGATCCTTCTAGAAATAGTCATGTGTCAAACATCATTTGCATAAAATCGGTAGCTGAAGATTTACTTTCTTCTCTTCCAGAAGTGAAAGTTAACCCAAATATGTTCAAAGACTCCACAGGAGATTGCTGTCAGTGTTTCTCTCTCAGGAGGAGAGAACAAAGCTGGTAGGGGTTATATCACCAGCAAGATCTGGTTTGGGTTCAAAAACCAGTAAAATTAAGATTAAAGCAATTTTTTTTTTTTTTTTTTGGAGAAGGACATCTTTGCTATACTGGAATGTCAGCAGCCAGGAAGCTGAGAAATAAGAGCAAAAATGAAGCTCAGTGATGACGAAGTAAGGCAAGAAATGCAGCGTACCTAAAAATAGATAGATACAATGAAAGAAACACGTGAGTTTTATCCTGAAAAGTGTTTCTTGTAAGAAGGTACCCTGAATCAGGACTGTGTTTGAGGAGTATGGTGTTTAAGCAGGCACAAATAGAAGACCCATTACTTCTTGCACGCCTTCTCTGCAGGAGCTCCGGCCTTTTCTATAGCTAAGGCAGCTCAAGGGCTCTCAAAACACAGCTCGTTGTACCTCTTTTGTTGTTGTCATTTTTTAGAAACTTGTTACATAATTCAGTTTGCACAATGATTCACAATGCATGGGCGGTGTGTCTAGGTTCATAGCAGCTCAACATATTCAACCATATCTTTCATTAAAGCCAAAACTCTGCAGAGTGTGTTCAGGCTTGCTGGGGTAAGACCCAAGCAATGAACAAAACGGGAATCAGCGCAGTCCAAATAATTGATGTAACAGCAGCAGTCTGTAATAAAAACCTTATGTAAGAGATAATCCTCCTATATGTAAACTCCTATTATTAGTCTCAGGTAACTGCACAACTTTATTACATACACCATTCCCATCAGAAAGAGCATACTTATTTAGCTAATAATATGAAGTTATGTAAGGTGAAGAACTTCCAAGTTTCAAGGAGTAATTGTTGAAGTATTTTGAAGGCCTTCCATACGCTATCATGCATAAGCAGCTACTACATTTGAAAAGCCCCAGTGATTCTGAGCCCTTCAAACTGCAGAGCACTGCCAGATTTCAGGAATTATTCTGTGTCACTATTCCCTCTTGCCCTAAACTTGAAGCCTGATAAGAAGGAGCATTTATTTGTCTGGAGATACTCTTAGCCCTTCAGGCCTTCCAGCACTTTGAGCTCCCCATATCCCATAGTGACTGTTCCTGCTATTCATTTCATGCTTACTCAAAGCTGACTCTGTACCTCCTTCAGCAGTCTACTCCTGGCCCAGGGTTCCCTATGCAAACAGCCCCTACTCAACCAGGCACCAACGCATCATCAGCACAGCCCCAGTGTCACACACCACAAGGTCACAGTACCACCAAAGCGACCTAAACCTCTGAGCAAGGCATGCCTTTGGCTCGTCTGCCACTTCATTTTATACAGCAGCTGAAAGCTGTCCAGCGATTTAAAAGATCTATCCCCATAAAATCCCCACGGCAGCAAAGCGCACTTTAAATACGGTTGTTGATTTTTCATTCTATAAGATCTGTTAAGAATATTTAATCTAAAACTGCAGTTACTGATTCACTGATGTCCTTCACAACCAGGGTGAACTTCATCAGTAGCTGTAGATGCATATTATATAAACATTAATGTAGTCTCTGCATGATAAAGTAATATTAAAAAGGAGAAAAAAAGAAAAACCTCTGCAGTACAGCTCTCAAATGGTGATTTCTTTTTTCTGGTGCTGGATTATTGCCCAGCTCTTCTTATCAATACCTTGGCAAGCTTTCAGACACACACACAGGCTGACATATGCTTCCCTATAATAGAACTGCTGGTACAAGAATTTGTGGTCTTTCAACCTGGCAGTTGGTTGTTACTACTTATTGAAGTAGTACCTGATTGTAGCTATTTTTCACCTGCTGAGAAAAAGTTCAAAGGAAAAAACACCCATATGTGAGTATTAACTCTTATCCTGCCAGATATACCTCACTTAGATGACCTCTCTCTCTCCTCTATAGAAATATATAAAGATTCATGATCAGCAACATCCTAAGACTGAATTCAAAATTGAGGGATTTTCACAAACATTCTGAAAGACACTCTATAGCTCCCACCATTTTCACAAAAATCTCTTTCAAAAAGTTGATTCTTTCAACCAGAAATAGACTAAAAAATGCATAAACCAGTAGAAAAACAACAACAATATAAAGCCCCACAAATACATCAAAAAAGATTCTTAGAAGACAATAAAATACTAGCAGACCTCTGGTCAGCAGATTTTTATATTTGAAAAAAGACATAGTTATTAAAAGTCTATCGCATTTCTTTGCTATTTTATATGAAATACCAGAAATACTCAATTTCTTGTTTCAAAAACTCACAGGAAAGGTAATGTGAGGGCTTCTAAAGTGAAAGTGAGATAAATTCAATTTTTGCTCTCAGCAGTAAAATCATTAGTGTGATTGCTATGCAGCAGGAGGAATGGATGTTAATCACATACCTATATGTTTAGTAAATACTACACTGGGATGTAACCTCTGGAAGTAGATAAGAAAGAAAATAATAATCAGACAAATAAAATTAAACACTTGACAGCAGCCCAGGGGCAGAAGAAATGAAAGCAAATAAAACATTGTAACAACCCCACATTCTCCGGCTGCACATCTGTGAAGAAAATGCCTTTTGCTGGAAACTTTCACTTGCCTGCAGCTCACTTCTGCCTGCAGGGGAATGTTTATGCTACAGAGCAAAAACTGCATAACCAGAAATCCACACAAATGAAATGTAATTGCCTACCACCATCTGGACAAGCCCAGACTTTCTCCATTGAATCTTCTTCTGTAAAGATCCCTGACTGCCATGCTGGACTTGAAATTAACAAAAAATTGACACCATGCCTCTGTTTCCTTCTAAAAGGCATTTAACACTGGAAGACAAAAGAGATCTTGCCCAGCCTGTTACTTGGCAGGACTCTTGCTCTGGCCCTTCACACCAGCTTCATCCCACACTGTTTGGGAGGACAGCACCTTTGGAAAGCTCCTCTGGATGCTCTCTCTGCCAGTCCATGCAGTGCACCTGCTGTTCATAACCATGAAAAGAGTAACAGAAGCAGGGAATCACTATTGATTTTAATCTTGCACGCTCAGCCAGCCAGGGCACCCTAACACGGTGCAGGTGAATGCCTTGTTCCAGAGGCAGGGATGCAAACCTTGTTTAGTGTGAGGAGCCATATGGGCTCTTTAAGGTCTGGCTGAATGAAAGGCTGGCTTTGCTCTGAAATATAAAAATATTCAAGTGCTAGACAGCTCCTTCACCAGGCAAAGGTCCAAGTCCAGAGAGAGAGCATACAAAGAAGTTTTTACACACTGGTCTTCTTAAAAAAAAAAAAAAAAAAAAAGAGGGCAACTGTGAATTAGAAAGAAGCCATTCTTAAGCAGAGATGATGCGCTTCAGCCAGGCTGCAGGAGATCTTTTGCAGTCTCTTCTCTATTTTTCCTTTTTCTTTTTTTTTCTCTTTTACATTTGACCAAGAGACTGTCCAGCACAGCTGTAGGAATGTTGTCCTGGATTGGCCGGAGGCAAGAGCAGCCTCTATGGATGGCCTTTTACACTGGGAGCTCAGTTCTTTTGGCAATTGGTCTGTTTTCCATCAGACGTGGAAATCTCCCTGTTTACTTCGGGTAAACCTGTTCCAGACTACTTCATCCATACATAACTGCCACATACGTCATCAGAAAAGCAAAATGTATTATTCAATGCCTCCAAGCATTGTCTGCTTCTGGCACGTTGAGTAACATTCCAATAGGCTTAACCATTTATAGCCGATAAAAAGCACGACCTAATTACAGAGAAGTCTCGGCTGAGACCAGCTATTTTGTAATGGGAATTTGAAATTTTCTGCCATATAGCTGGGAGCATGCTGCTATTAGTGAGGGGAAACAACACCTCCCCAGCTTAATTTTTTTTCTTTTCTGTATGCTGTTTTCTTTATTGGAAGCTTAGAAAAATGGGCTGGGGAAACAAAAAAAAACCAAAAAAAAACCAAAAAACAAACAAAAAACAAACAAACAAAAGCACGGCAGAGAGAGCCCTCTCTGAAGAGAAACTTTAAACTACTCCTGTGGTTTACAAACCTTCAGGGCACCAAATCTTTGAGCAAATGGTGGTACGTGAAGGATGTGGGATTTGCTGGGCTGGCCGCATTAGGGTCCATTCTAAGGAGGCCACGTTCCAGCACAAGAGCAATATGCCATAGGACACACACGGAATAGGGTGGGGATTTAGGGGGTGTGTTTGGATGAAGGCATGGAGAACCCAGCAAGGCACTTTTCCTGGAAACATTAATGATCATATTATTATCACAGCACCACAGAACAGAGCTTTTCATCTAGGATGCAGATCAACTGTGTTAAACACTGCATGCTCCTAGCAGCACATCCAACTATTTTATGATCCCAATGAAAAATAGGAGGCAGGCCTACATTTTAAATCTTGTTTGTAGGAGGGGGCTGCACTGAGCAATGCAGTGTCTGTACCAACACAGAGGGGCAAATGACTTGTACATTTTCGGCAGAGAGATTTCTTTCAGGTACTGGCATGATCTGACCTTGCTTTACTCCCTTCTGCTCATACAATCACACGAAAATGTTGCAAACCAGGAGGAACTTAAACAAAATTTCTTTCCCATTTAATAGAATTGTATTCCTTCTACAGGTAGGAGCCTGTTCATTATTCATCCTTGGATAACATGAGCAAGAGGTTATCAGAAGCCACCACAAGGGAGACTCTCCAGATAGCAAAGAATATGCAGCATTGCAGTTACAAAACACAACGACTACTCACATACTGCTCAAGCAGTTGATGACACATCCCTCCACTGACTGGAGAGCTCCTTAAATCAGGGCACGGAAACTCAATAAAAGCACTGGTCAAGGTAGTGCCCTCAACTTAATTATGAGCTTTGCTGATCATGTCTTCTCTTTATAAAAAGATAAAAAGTGGGGCATGGCAGGGGGAGGTAATGACAAAGCACTGAGCTGCAGTGGGACATGGCAGAACAGGCTCCTTGGAGTGGGAAAACTTTGCCTTTTGTGCTGACCTCTCACTTCTAGGAATTAGGAAACCATTTTTATACAAACTACTTCTCATCAGAAGGAAGCAAAATACAATTTCATGTTTACAATAAAATCCATGATCTGAGACCTATTTTGTGAATGCATGCAGTTGAACGGGACACCTGCAGTGGAATAGCACCCAAAAGCCACAATCAGGAGTCAATCTCCAATGTGATCAAAGCTGTAAATTCTTCGGATTCATTATTTCTGCACAGCATCTCAATAGGAGCTAGAGAAAATCATAAAAATTGATAGTTTTCCAAAAGAAATTCTCCCAAGCAGTAAAGTTTAATCTCTCACTGATCTGTTACCCTGATAGAATAGTACAGGGACAGTAACACATATATCCTATCCAAACACACATTCCATCATCATATCACGCTCCTCTCATACTGGGTGAGCTAAGTGAATTGAACTTGACCTTCGAAGCCCTTGGAATGCAACAAAATATCTCTGGTTTCTGACATTTATGGGTGGCTTTTCTGCATGGCTGCTTTTATTGCCTGGAAAATAATGGCAAAAGCTGTGTGTACAAACTCACTACAAACACTGACAAATCACATGAAAGGAAGACAGATTTATTCAGTGTAGATTACTCCACAGCTAATCTAATGAAATCCAAGTTTTACATTTTTAAAGCAGATCAAAAATTTATAGAGTTAACATTTCAATACAGTAGATATATATTACAGCTTTATTTTAATCTGCAAGTGTAATTGAACTGATTTGGATTTTCTGTGCCTTTATTTTTGCTTAAAAAAGCTTTATGTGTTTCATATGAAAATGCATCATTGAACCAGCACATGCACAAGAAAAACCCCATGAAAAATTCATACAAAAGATTATCAATCTCTGTCTAATAAGGCTTAGATAAAATCACATTTGGACTTGATTCTATATTAAAAACTAAAAGTGCTAGATGTGGAAATGCAAATATATCCTATTTGTGGCTTTTTTAAACTTAAAAGGAACGTCTCCTAGCCACTCTACCAAAGCTGATCCAGAACATTTTGATGGAAGAAATGTGACACGATTGGGCACCTAGCACAGTTTCCCATCCTTTAGTCCATCAAACATAGAGAGATTGTCCTGTGTCAGAAATTATTTCAAACACCTGGTTCCCTGCATCCACTTTCTACTCATTTGCATGCAAGAAACAAACAAAAGTAGAACAAACCCCCAAAACACTCAAATTGAGATTAATTTTTGTATAAGACATAATAAAGACATAATCTACTGTCCAGGTACTTGGTCCTATGCCAGCTGCCAACTGCGGAATTCTGTTCCTCCTTCATATAAAGATATCTCTAATTGATTTAAAGGAGAGCAAGAGAAAGTCAGAAGCACAATAAAATTTGAACAGGAACAGTAAGAAAAATATACTTTTAATTTTTAATTTTTTAAAATTCTTTGTGTAGGGCCTTTGTGTATGAGTCAATCAATTTGCACACTCAGGATCCCTCAACTCCCATTTGAGCCACGTCTGGTGTCACCAAACCCAGCTTGTGAATGTTCTTGCTGACATCTGTGGGACCCAACACTGCACCTCTGTAGCTTACAGACACTGGGGAACTTCCTAAGGTGCCAGCTGTGCAAGCCTTGACCTGGATATGAACATCAAGTTCTCATCTTCATTTTTGCTGCTGGTGCAGGAAGCAGGTTCTGCCCGTAGCCTTTCTGTAGGATATGAATCTCTCCCACACACTAACAGCCCTGAGGCCATATATTTTCAATTATCTTTAACACCAATCTGGTCTAAAGCAGTAGAATAAGGCCACCAAAACCTTAATGAACTCATCACAGTGTCCCAGAGGTTACAGAAGGGTTTTTTCCTTTCCAGCAGGGAAGCTGCCAGAGACACCGGTGAGATTAAATAATGCACCCCATGACCCTTTGGAAGTACTGAGCAAAGATGAGTTTTCCTAAAGTTCATTTAGAACCAGAATCATACTCAGTTATTCCTAAAGATAGATCCTAGACACTTCAACATCTATGATATTCAAAAAGCATGTGTCATGAATGCAGGAATGTTACTCTTACATTTACTGTTTCATCTGTTTCCAGTGTTTTCCACTATTCCTCTCAAAGGTTTTCACTTTCAGGTAGCAGTTACCAGTTTTTATCTGTGCCTTTACCCAGTGCTGGTTGGGCAGCAGCTACCAACACAAGAAGGAATCTGTACAGGACAGAATACCCCACTGCCCTCTGGCCACATGTTACTGTCCATCTTTCATTGTGCCCACATTCTCAGTCAGAATATTTGGGTCTGTAGTATTTTGTACAGTCATTACAAGTTATGAGAGTTTATGATGTGTTCTAGTCACTAAAAGTCATAAAAACTATGCCAGTGCTCTGAAAATAAAGCAGCATAAGATTTTCTCAGTGAACCTCTAACTCTTCTAGCCATAAATCTCAACATATAATGCTGTTTGTTTAAATTAACACCACTCTACAGATTAATGAGACAAGTTGTCCACTAGTCAGGGGAGGAACACAAAGATGCATCCTAACTTATTTCATTTCCAGGTTTATCCATTTTTAAGTGTTATATAATGTGACATTCACACATTACTGAAGAAGTTAAAAGAACAAAATGCACATCACTAATCAGCTGATCATTTATCATTTGATTTTAGATGCCAAAATTAATGACGCCCTTCCTTTTTTGTTAGATTTTTCTTGTACTTTTTTCATTAAATCAAAAACAAAATACGCGAGTAATCAGAATATTTATCCGCAATTTCCTTGCTTCTGCACACGTAACTAATCCCCCAGTGCTGGAAAATAGATTTAATTGGTTGAAACCTTAGGTCTGTTGGGACTCCCACAACTTAATGCCTAGAAGATCCAACTTCAGATGTTAATGTTCCAAGACATTATGATATTTTCTATTTCTCATTCTTAGTTATTCAGCATTCACCACAAATGTCACTGGTCAAATTTCAGCCCATCTTACTCCATTTCCTTTTGTCTGAAAGCTACTACCTCACTGAGTACCACAACATCTAATTTTATACCCTCTGACTATGCTTAGACACTCTAATCCTCCAAAGAGTCACCCAGTACTCCCTATTTTGCCGGACAGTGCCTCTACTTCAGCAGCTTCTTACAACCCAACAACACTGTTTTCAAATTTTCCTCTTTTATTTACCTTAAGGAACTGAAATATTTAATTCTTTAATACCTTTTCTTTTGCAGTTATGCCCCAACTTCCCATTTAAGTCAAACCTCCCTGTCAGTTTCTCCTTTCATAACTGTTTTTAAGAACCTCATATTTAACTATTCTTCATTTATACATAGTCCTCTGACTAGCTGAATAATTCCATGCTAAATTCCCTCTGAGAGCATCATCTTTCATCTCATAACAATTCTTCTTTTTATCCCACAAACAGCCTTTCTCTTTCTGGAAACAGAGTCCTCTGCAGAGCAGTTAGTGTGTGTGCCCCTTTTTCCTGCAGTTGTTTGGCTCTTGTTTTTCTGTTATGACACTGCTCCTGTGGTTGCTGTAATGGTCATGTGCACCTGTATTGCAGCCTTGTTAATATTTTTAAGACTTTGGACCGAGATCCAGATGTTCTGATTGAAGCTGCATTAAGAAAAAGAAAGTACTGTTCCACTTAGGCCGTGCAAAGTGCCCTCTGTGACAAGTACAGTTGGTAGTTTGCAACACTATAGTGAAAGAACGTGCTTTGGAGGGCTAGTGGGAGCACCACCTTTTTGGAAGTATTTACCTAGAAAGTATTAATTTAAATGAAAAGGCTCTAGATTAGAAGCAGTTTTCTAAACAACAGGCTGCATTTAATGTATATAATTGGTCCTGTCCATTCTCAGAAACAGAGCTTTGATGTATCTTCTCTCAGCTGGATTCAGCAAGGTAATTGAACCAAACTCTTCAGTCTTCCAAAAAGTAGGTCCTCCATGCTCCAAATACATCATCTTCTCAACCTCTGCTCTTCTGCTTTCAGGTCATCCTCCTTGACCATAGGTAGTAAATTCAGTCTTTCAAAAGGCACCTCACTCTGTGTGTTCAGCTACAAAACTTCCCTGACTGAAGGTATTTCATGGTTCAACTTTATTTAGATTCCTAAGTAAATAATAATAATAATAACAGTTTTGTGAGTGATCAGCATACCCATAATGCGTCCTAAGTCATTTGCTTCTAGCTAAAGAGCTGTCAGTATGTCAAGCACCATGGTTGCTTGATCCTGTTTTTCTAGGGCTTATCTAATTTACTTGTTGTCGTTGTTGTTGTTGTTTGTTTGTTTGTTTTTACATTGCAGAACATCCATGGAGTCTTCTGTTACTTTAACTTTGGTATCAGCTGTAGGAGACAAATTACCTCCGAAAAGCTTTTACAAAACAACTTTCAGAAGTGGTCTCTGTCACGCCAGGCAGGGCAGAATAGGCTGCAGCAGCTGGAATAATAGGAGCTGTTTGGCTTAGGGTCAGAATTTTGGAAAGCACTCTCCACTTTCTGACAGGGAAGTTACAGAAATGGGTCTTGAAAACAGCATCTCAATCTATTTTTAAATCTTTAGATACTACTTAGAAACAGTTTGCAATGGTCAGCCTTAACTCAACTACTTTGGAAGTGTCTGAAGGAAACACATCGTGCCCAGGCTGTACCATGACAGAAAACCTGCCACAGCCAGCTCACCTTACACAGGAATATTCACCATGGTTTTAGACCGAGTTAAGAGAAATTTTGACACTAAATGATTTAGCCTCTCAAATTTTGACCAAGATTGTACCAGCCATGTCATATGTTGTCCAGTGAAGAGTAGAGGTGTACAGAGCATTAGTGGATGAAGTAAGCTGCTAGGGTTACAAACATTTTATTTCACCCTTCTGCCTTTCTACGTTAAAGCTGTCATCCCCTAAAAGCCTCGTTCTGTCACTGCAAAGAGACAGCAGCTGACACATCCCTTAAAAGTGAAAGGAAAAAGAGATTTTGTGATATCATAAAACTGGGGATGATAAAATAACAGTAAGTACAGCAAGATATTTGCTGCTCATCTTTCACTTCTGTCTGTTCTTGTTATTGGACACTCACAGACACGGAGAAGTAATGCAGCTCCTCTTGTACACCCAAAGTGTTCTCCTTTGGTGATCCAAAGAATACTGAAATTTATAGGAAAGCTCTGGACTGGTTGAAGTTCTCTGAGTTTTCTCTGTCTTCCCTGAACACAGGATAGATTGCCAACGTAATATTAGTACATAGAAAAATCATGGATAAATTGCTGGACTATTTTACTGCACATAGACCAAGGAGGAAGGAGAATCAGAGAGGTTTCGACAAATCAACTATGAGGCAAAAAAACCCCAAACCCAGCAATTAAAAGTCGTGGTACACAAGCTAAGTTAGAGAATCAAGCCTGCACCGTGAACAAAATAAAGACCTTAAAGGACCTCCTTTGCCACCTGAAGCAAAAGCAGACCACAGCAGGCAACACTGCTGACTAGGGGAAAATGTTGTTATTCTGTTATATAGGGGTAAATGGTTTGCTCAATAAGCTGAACTAAAAGCCCATTAAAAATGGCATCAGAGGGAAAGAAGTGATACAATAATAGTCCACTAAGGCACAAATTCAAAATGCAAAGCAGTTTAAAATTTGTCAATTACTCTATCTAAGAATCAAACCAGATAAGGTAGCGACACCACTAAGAAAGCAAAATTTGATTTTTTTTTCTTTTTTTAATTATGCTGTTGTGTAATAATGAACAAGTTAGGTTTGATTCATTTAATTCTTTCCTCCTAAGCAGCACATTACAACAGTACTGGAATGAGATTTTTAAAAATTACTATTTCATCAAAGGTTTTTAATACCCATCTATGATTTAATTCGATCACCAAATTTGATCTATAATGATATTAATAGATAGAAAAATCCATAGTAGAGTCCATTATTGTTGAACTTTATCATCTTTTTGAAAGTACAATGGTAAAATTATCTATTAATTAGATTAATTCCAAGGAAGTGTAAATCATCCTGACCCATGATACTTGCTTGCAAAGCTATTGTAAGAGAATAATTAATAGGCAATAGTCTAGGAATATTATTCCGAGCAGATGCGAACCTTGAACTTCCAGTCACTAGACTTAAATTCTAACTAGGAATACATCATCTTATGGAAACGCCAGCACCCTGGACGGCTGCAAGAAGGAAGAGAAGAAAAAAAAGATTGAAGTAGATTGCTGTTGTTATATATAGCCTGTATTATTGCTTAACATGACCAAGAGCTAGAAGTGGATATAAGTAAAAAATTCTGAATTTTAAAAGTTCAAGGTGAGAAGGACTGTGCCACTCAAGTAATGGAGCCTCATTTAAAGAACATATCTTACAAGCCATTTAATGCATCACCTATTCCACTGGAAAATTGCACGGCCTTGGGCAAATATTTAACCCCAAGCAGAAGCTAGCAGTAAATACACACAGTAAGGAAGACAAATACAAAACTTAAGCATGGATTTGCTATTTTTCCTCACTCTTCCATCATGACAAATAATTTCTACAGATTCTGGATTAGATCTCTTCCAAACATGTACCTGATTCATGGGTCCTAGGTTTAAAAATTTAATTGCAAGGTCTTTATGGCAGAATAGCATCCACCAAACAATGAATGGGAAGTAATCAAGATTAGAATCTTCTATTCACATGTAAATCTTCAACAGAAATCAGTCCCTGTGTTTTCTGATAAACTATGTCACACTGAACTGTCTAATAAATTGTAAAATGTTTTCTGTGTTGACGGATGGAGCCCTTATCCGTAAAACCTCTTTAGAATATACTGAGAGACTACCAAAATGTTCTGTTTCAAAAACTGAAGAGAGGACAGAATAGTTTCTCATGCACAGAGACTCCCAGAACACCCTGTAAGCAGGGGCGGATGGGAAGTGCTGTTCTGCCGTACGTGTTGACTCCTGTGTTTTATAACATCCAAGCTTTTAACACCGACACCGCGCAGAACAAAAGCAGATCACTGAACCGAAAAACCGAAAACCATGCTTCCCAAGGCTTCAGGAAAGATCAAACTGACTAGGTGTAGATGTACATTTATAATATTGTGACTACGCAAGGAAAGGCTGGAACAAAGGAAAAGAAGCTTCTTCCCATTCCTTGAAGCCCTGGTTAAACTCCTACATAGCACACATTGTAACACAACATGATAAACACCACTGCCTTAGCTATAATTCTATGACATTTTACAGCACCAAGCAAGAACACTTTTTCTTGGGGAAATACTGCGTGTTTCTGACGAACTATTTAGCAGATACTAAATGTGCTGAATTCAAATGAAATGCTTGCACCAGAGGGTCAGAGGAAGAAGGACCTCACAGCATGGCCCTTGATCCCCTGTAAGAAGTATTTGGTGTGGCACTCAGTAAGGCCTGGAGTTTTTTTATAACAAAGTTTCAAGAATAAATTCCACCAATAACACTATCTGCTATCTCTCTGGGAAATCTAGTGAAGTGAAATTGATTTTCTTTTTTTATTAGCAAGGCTATTAAGCATGAGGCACCAAGAGATGAATGGAGAGCAAGCAACATAAAGAGACAAAAGTGTCTGAAAATGGCTTTTATTTGTTGCACAGTTTCTTTTTGAGAAGAAATCACAGAATCGGAGGGTATGTTGAGGTGGAAGTGACCCAGAAAGATCATTAAGTTCAACTCCTGGCCCTGCACAGGACCATCTCCTAGAGTCACTTGTACCCAAGAGTATTGTCCAAATATTTCTTGAGTTCTGCCAGGCTTAGTGCTGCGACCACTTCTCTGGGGAGCCTGTTCCAGTGCCCAACCACCTTCTGGGTGAAAAACCTTTTACTGATATCCAACCTAAACCTCCCCTGGCACAACTTCAGGCCATTCCCTCCGGTCCTGTCATTGGTCACCACAGAGAAGAGATCAGTGCTTGCCCCTTGNCTTGCCCGGCTGGCGATGCTGTCCCTGACGCCCCCCAGGACACGCTTGGCCTTCCTGGCTGCCAGGGCACTGCAGACTCATGTTCAACTTGCCGTCAACCAGGACCCCCAGGTCCCTTTTCCATGGCACTGCTCTCCAGCCTCTCATTCCCCAGTCTGTCCGTACACCCAGGGTTGCCCCATGCCAGGTGCAGAATCCAGCACTTTCCCTCCTTGAACTTCATATGGCCAGTGATTGCCCTGTCCTCTAATTTGTTAAGGTCTCTCTGCAGGGCCTCCCTGCCTTCAAGGGAGCCAACAGCTCCTCACAGTTCTGTATCATCTGCAAACTTGCTCAGCATCCCTTCCAGTCCTGCACCCAAGTCATCTGTGAAGCTGTCGAAGTGCACTACCTGCAGGGGTGCAAGATCAGTCTCTGTCCAGGCTCCGCTGGCAGCACACAGTGACTCCAGGAGCCTGCTTGCGTGCAGCAATCTGCAGGTGCAGCAAGCGGCCGCTACAGAAATCTGATCCGAAATTTGTCAAAAGAACAGTGAAATTTCTCCTAACTTCTGAGAGACATCTGAGCTCACTAGAGACTGTTCCAGTAAAGTCACATATTGCTGATAGCCCACCTCTACTGCTCAGTATAAAGACATTTGAAACTGGCGCCTGCAGATGAGGTTAAGAAACTCATTATCCACACCTCCCCCTTTCCATCCTTTTCTTTTAAACTCATGTCCTCATTGCTTTTTCTTTGATTTTTCTCCTGCTTTGATCATCCAGAGCTGACCATATAGGTTTGTTTCCTAGGTCATTTTTCAACAGAAGCATAAGTGGTAGGAGAGTTGGAAAACAGGCCTAAAAAGCGCAGGATAGCAGCACACTGCTACTGTAAAACAACTGGCCCTTATTTTGATCTTGTATCTTCCTGGTGCACTGTTTTCATGGCTTGTCTTTCATAGATAGTGTTATAAAAATATTGTATGCATAACGTTCCATTTTCTGGGAGTAGAACCATTTGGTGCACAGGGACAAAGAGAACAAAGGAGGATACCCTCCACCCCCCAACACACGCAGTTTACAATGCATTTATGGTCCTATGAGAGTGGAATGAATTCCTACAAGCAGAATTAATATGATACCTTCTTCTTTAACATCTGAAGGAGGCAGAAGTAAAGGAAAAATGCAACTTAAAGTGTCTTTTATTTCAAACAAAAGGAGGATATTTAAACAGGAGAGTCTCAGGAGAAAGATTTCATATCACTACAAACAGTGCATTTGTCCAGAATATAACAGCAATGGTAACATTGCTAATGGAAGTAAGACATCCTCGCAGTTTCGTGTGGATTGTAAATGAAAGAAACAAGTACCAGAGCTGAGATGCCCTTGTATGCATGTGCCTGCCCACATACCCTGCTCACCCTTTGCAATTACTTAACCGTAATGTCAGATCAAAGATAGTCAGAGTACAGATGGATGATTTCTCATCTGCATCTGGCTGTGGACGTTCTGTTTGTCATTGGGTCTCGGTGAGAGCACAAAGCAGCAATACACTCATTAGTCCCTGGAGCTTTCTGCAGTTTATGATCAAACAGAGATGAGTTTTCCATCTTCCCGCTGCTTGTATATCATTTAGCACTACAAGATGTTCCATGAATAATGGAAATAATGAAACCATGTCCTCTAAGACACTCTCCCCAAGCCAGACACCACATACACTGCAGTTATTAACAAATTATATATGCATTGATTAACTGGCAGCTGCTGCCAGGCAGAGTATGTAGAGTGTGTATCACAGCTCAGCTTTGCCTGCCTTTCCTCAGCCTGGGAGCTTGCTTTGGATCCTCATCTTCCAATGGTCACTAATGTTCACAAAACTTACAGGAACGTGAGCAGCTCTGAGATGATCAGGAAATGTGGAAGTTATTTGAAGAGGACTGGACAGACAGATAAACAGGCACGTAAGCATGGCTGTATAAACTTCAGTAGTGACTGTTCTTCCAGTTATTTCCTTGTGGGTTTCCGCAGCACAATTTTAAAACATATGATAAGTAAAGACAGACTGAATAGCTTTTAAAGTATGGATTTTTCTTGTTTACATACAAACTTGAGGATAAGAAAGAACATCCTAGCTCTATCATAGCTCCACCTATCCACCCAGGCATTTCTTGACAGTCTTCATTTCACAGGAACAGTAAGACAGGATCCAACTCAGAGTGTCAAATAATATTTTTTTGTAGCACTTAAGTACAATGTAACTGCAAAGACCCTTAAGGACTTATTTAATAAAGTAGGCTGAAATACTCTAATTCTGGATCCTGCTGGCTTTAGTAAATTCTATAACAAATCCAGGACCATGCAGGGATTCACAGTTGTAACTATATTGAGCAGCATGGCCAGCAGAACATTTTAAAGCAACTAAGAGAGAATTTAATCCTTCCAAGGCAAAAATAATTTTTCTTGAACTGTTGCCAAAAATGAATGCATTACATAATTTTAATTCTATTTGTTGGAAGCATTTAAGCATTAAGTAGTTCACTGTTAGATGAAAAGTAAGAACTCCAGGCAGTAAACATCTTTAATATAAGAAATCACTACTGAAAATAGGCTAATATTGGGGGGTTTGGGGTAGTGGGGGGCTTTTGTTACTGGTTTTGGACAGAATGGTTTTCTTGTTATAATTTGAATGCAACTTATCTGTCCGCTGTCCCTTCTTTCTGCCCATAGTAAATTACATATGCACTTGTAAATTTTGAGAAAGTGATAAAGAGTGCTAGACTGGTCTTTTATCTCAGAGTTAATTAAATTCCCAAGAGAAAAAACCAGCAGCACCCACACTTGAGGTCAGATAGGCACAACTCAGCTATTCAACATTCTACTTGACATTTTGCTGGCTGGCCAGCACATGCACGTAGCTCCAGACTTGACAGATTGTTTGCCATCTTGCATGTCCAGAGTACAGAAAGAGAGAGCTGGGGAGCAGGAGAGTATGAAGAGGATAAAGGGCACTTGAGATCACCACACGTGGAGAAAAACTTGCTTACTCAAATATCAGCGGTGTTGTAAAGAAATTCTAAAATTCTTTCAACAGCTCATCAGACATGACCAGCTAAAGTCAGAAGAACCCCGAGTGCCATTATACACATTTACCTCAAATTCACTTCAGAAGATGCTCTAACGCAACCAAGCTGGAAAATGCAAATATTTGTTAAATCACGTATGACAACAGTTCCACAACCACACCGCACTGACAGAGCCTGATTTTCTCTCACACACTGCAGCTAATGTGGTGTATTTACGCCAATTGAACTATTTCTGCTTTTCATCACTTAAAAGAATTCAGCTCAAGATTAAGAAGAAATTAAGGTTTTTAAATCCCATGAACTAAATGAGAGGCTGAAAGATGCATATACTACAGCTACAGTACATCACAGATCTTAATTGGACTGTGTTATTTCCATATCAGTGGTAAAAGTCAGAAACTGGTAAGTAGACAAAAATATATATTGTCAGACAATCTCGCTATGTTGGCATCTCACTAAAGATGAAGAGCAAAATACACTCCATG
Source organism: Cnemophilus loriae (assembly GCA_013397755.1). NCBI lineage: Eukaryota > Metazoa > Chordata > Aves > Passeriformes > Corvidae > Cnemophilus > Cnemophilus loriae. The sequence goes on along the minus strand of VZTF01006534.1, from coordinate 92,223 downwards.
AGGTTTGGGTGCATGGGAGGCTTATACAAAAAGCCAGGGATGGGGTGGAGGTGAAAAAAACAAAACAAACCCACAAAACAAAACCACCACAGCAACAAAGTTCTGAAATCTGGGGATGTACAATGCATGTGGATAGAACTACACAGCTTCTATTCCCAGGGATGCGATTAAATACATGCTCAAGGCAGCAGTGTGATTAGAATGAATTGGTGCAACGAAATGTTCTGAGAATGGAAGCTGATCCAGTTCAAACAAGTGAGAAATGAGGATGCTACAATGTTGAATATTTAATTAACGAAAGAAAAACAGAGAAGATCCACTAGAGACAACTGTTCTGTATTCCCAGACATTGGCTAGCTGGCTTGAGAAACATTTCTATTACTAAACTCAGTTTTAAGAAAAGAAAAGAGATGGAGGCACGCAAGAGTCTGATATTGTTCAATTAACATTTTGGTATAAGATTTTAATGACAGCATCTTGAAAAAGCCCATTTAATGTGTAGGAAAAATGTCTGCTCCTGATTGGTTTGGCATGTTCTAGAAATGCTGTCTGATTATACCTCAGCCCAGAAGACTGAGAAAGCTGTCTTAAAGGATTACAACCTACAGACTTACATTTCTGATTTGTACAGCTGCTGGAGGGCATTGTGGACTGAAAACATTTTCTGAGGGTATTGTACAGAATGTGCATCTCGAGTGTTTCACACACATGAATTCAGCAAACCTGTCTTTCTGGACAGCAGTAAATCAAGTATCCAAGCACCCTAAAAAGAAATAGAGGAGAGTAATACATTGTATAATTTTTCTCTATTTTGTCCTGTGAACACACTCTTCTGATAGTGCAGACTGCAGAGGTCTGTTTGATAAGGCAATTTGATTGATAACAACTGTGCCATTCCTCTGAAGAATCCACATGAGTATCACAGATGGTGAGATAACTTGCTGTAATTTTCTCAGCAAAGAACACTGAATCAAGCTTTCAGCCTACATAGCAGTCAATAATTTCCAACAAAAATCACTA